>CM065117.1:3760198-3782698 GCA_033026305.1 Cirrhinus molitorella
GCTTCCGAGATCAGACGAGATCGGACGCGCTCAGGGTGGTATGGCCGTAAGCGAGGGCTGCCGCAAAGAATGAACTACTTAAAGATCAGCCCCCCCTTAAAGGCCAGTGCATTACAGTAAAGAAAAGCTTACAGCACCTGGTATTCCCAGGCGGTCTCCCATCCAAGTACTAACCAGGCCCGCCCCTGCTTAGCTTCCGAGATCAGACGCGCTCAGGGTGGTATGGCCGTAAGCGAGGGCTGCCGCAAAGAATGAGCTAATTAAAGATCAGCCCCCCCTTAAAGGCCAGTGCATTACAGTAAAGAAAAGCTTACAGCACCTGGTATTCCCAGGCGGTCTCCCATCCAAGTACTAACCAGGCCCGTCCTTGCTTTCTTAGCACAAGCTTTAGATTTGGTATTTCTTTAAACCTTAACCCATGTCGTCCTATATTTTGCTCCTTCAGTTTGCTTTTAGCCTGATTTTCATTACCTTCTCATCTGTTGCTTCTATGTTTTCTATCTGAACATTGCACATGATCAGTGGTATCTTTTGCCTCCACATTAGACTCAGTTTCCACAATTTCATTTGCTTTTCTTTTCTCAGTTTCTTTTCCAGTCCCTTTGCTGAAGTCTTTTCTCTCAAAACCATACGTTCCTTAATTCATTTCGTGTTCAGTTTCAGTCACATTTTCTCTAACATTTTCTAACACAATATTTACAACTCCATTTTCTTCTTCCCTTTCAGTGTATTACAGTGGGAGTAAGCCCCCACGCTTTCAGTTTATCCTCAATTGTTTTAGCCTCAACATAGAAAGGAATGTGAAGAAAAGACACAGTATATTCCTTTGTCAGCCTCCTTACTCTGCAGAGCTGCTCTTTGATTTCCAATCTACCCAGCAAAACATCACAAGCATGAACAGAAGTGATTGTGAGCTCATATTCCAAGCCATTTTCAAGCCTCACTGCCAAAAGTTTGCCAAAGCCCACCTTCTCAGTTACATCTTTGATGATATCCTCAACTTGTATCTTCTTGTTGCCCATTAGATCCATCACAACTGTTGCTTCTTTCAAATACTCCACCCTGCTCCCGCCGTTTGTTTGTCCTCCAGACTCCTTGTTTAATCCAACTCCTTGTTTAAGCCTCTCTCTCTCCCCACTGCTGTCACACACTTCCTGGTGACTCACTATCTCCCCCTACACACCCAGGGTGGTATGGCTGTAAGCTATGACTGCCACAAAGAGTGAGAAGATAAGTAGAAAAGAAAAGGCAAAAGCTTACAGCACCTGGTATTCCCAGGCGGTCTCCCATCCAAGTACTAACCAGGTCCGCCTCTGCTTAGCTTCCGAGATCAGATGAGATCGGGCGCGCTCAGGGTGGTATGGCCGTAAGCGAGGGCTGCCGCAAAGAATGAGCTACTTAAAGATCAGCCCCCCCCTTAAAGACCAGTGTATTACAGTAAAGAAAAGCTTACAGCACCTGGTATTCCCAGGCGGTCTCCCATCCAAGTACTAACCAGGCCCGCCCCTGCTTAGCTTCCGAGATAAGACGAGATCGGGCGCGCTCAGGGTGGTATGGCCGTAAGCGAGGGCTGCCGCAAAGAATGAGCTACTTAAAGATCAGCCCCCCCTTAAAGGCCAGTGCATTACAGTAAAGAAAAGCTTACAGCACCTGGTATTCCCAGGCGGTCTCCCATCCAAGTACTAACCAGGCCCGCCCCTGCTTAGCTTCCGAGATCAGACGAGATCGGGCGCGCTCAGGGTGGTATGGCCGTAAGCGAGGGCTGCCGCAAAGAATGAACTACTTAAAGATCAGCCCCCCCTTAAAGGCCAGTGTACTACAGTAAAGAAAAGCTTACAGGACCCGGTATTCCCAGGCGGTCTCCCATTCATGCACTAACCAGGCCCGCCCTTGCTTTCTTATCACAAGCTTTAGATTTGGTATTTCTTTAAACCTTAACCCATGTCGTCCTATATTTTGCTCCTTCAGTTTGCTTTTAGCCTGATTTTCATTACCTTCTCATCTGTTGCTTCTATGTTTTCTATCTGAACATTGCACATGATCAGTGGTATCTTTTGCCTCCACATTAGACTCAGTTTCCACAATTTCATTTGCTTTTCTTTTCTCAGTTTCTTTTCCAGTCCCTTTGCTGAAGTCTTTTCTCTCAAAACCATACGTTCCTTAATTCATTTCGTGTTCAGTTTCAGTCACATTTTCTCTAACATTTTCTAACACAATATTTACAACTCCATTTTCTTCTTCCCTTTCAGTGTATTACAGTGGGAGTAAGCCCCCACGCTTTCAGTTTATCCTCAATTGTTTTAGCCTCAACATAGAAAGGAATGTGAAGAAAAGACCCAGTATATTCCTTTGTCAGCCTCCTTACTCTGCAGAGCTGCTCTTTGATTTCCACTCTACCCAGCAAAACATCACAAGCATGAACAGAAGTGATTGTGAGCTCATATTCCAAGCCATTTTCAAGCCTCACTGCCAAAAGTTTGCCAAAACCCACCTTCTCAGTTACATCTTTGATGATATCCTCAACTTGTATCTCCTTGTTGCCCATTAGATCCATCAAAACTGTTGCTTCTTTCAAATACTCCACCCTGCTCCCGCCGTTTGTTTGTCCTCCAGACTCCTTGTTTAAGCCTCTCTCTCTCCCCACTGCTGTCACACACTTCCTGGTGACTCACTATCTCCCCCTACACACCCAGGATGGTATGGCTGTAAGCTATGACTGCCACAAAGAGTGAGAAGATAAGTAGTAAAGAAAAGGCAAAAGCTTACAGCACCTGGTATTCCCAGGCGGTCTCCCATCCAAGTACTAACCAGGCCCGCCCCTGCTTAGCTTCCGAGATCAGACGAGATCGGGCGCGCTCAGGGTGGTATGGCCGTAAGCGAGGGCTGCCGCAAAGAATGAACTACTTAAAGATCAGCCCCCCCTTAAAGGCCAGTGCATTACAGTAAAGAAAAGCTTACAGCACCTGGTATTCCCAGGCGGTCTCCCATCCAAGTACTAACCAGGCCCGCCCCTGCTTAGCTTCCGAGATCAGACGAGATCGGGCGCGCTCAGGGTGGTATGGCCGTAAGCGAGGGCTGCCGCAAAGAATGAGCTACTTAAAGATCAGCCCCCCCCCTTAAAGGCGAGTGTATTACAGTAAAGAAAAGCTTACAGCACCTGGTATTCCCAGGCGGTCTCCCATCCAAGTACTAACCATCCCCGCCCTTGCTTAGCTTCCGAGATCAGACGAGATCGGGGGCGCTCAGGGTGGTATGGCCGGAAGCGAGGGCTGCCGCAAAGAATGAGCTACTTAAAGATCAGCCCCCCCTTAAAGGCCAGTGCATTACAGTAAAGAAAAGCTTACAGCACCTGGTATTCCCAGGCGGTCTCCCATCCAAGTACTAACCAGGCCCGCCCCTGCTTAGCTTCCGAGATCAGACGAGATCGGGCGCGCTCAGGGTGGTATGGCCGTAAGCGAGGGCTGTTGCAAAGAATGAGCTACTTAAAGATCAGCCCCCCCTTAAAGGCCAGTGCATTACAGTAAGGAAAAGCTTACAGCACCTGGTATTCCCAGGCGGTCTCCCATCCAAGTACTAACCAGGCCCGCCCCTGCTTAGCTTCCGAGATCAGACGAGATCGGGCGCGCTCAGGGTGGTATGGCCGTAAGCGAGAGCGGCCGCAAAGAACGAGCTACTTAAAGATCAGCCCCCCCTTAAAGGCCAGTGTATTACAGTAAAGAAAAGCTTACAGCACCTGGTATTCCCAGGCGGTCTCCCATCCAAGTACTAACCAGGCCCGCCCCTGCTTAGCTTCCGAGATCAGACGAGATCGGGCGCGCTCAGGGTGGTATGGCCGTAAGCGAGAGCGGCCGCAAAGAACGAGCTACTTAAAGATCAGCCCCTACTTAAAGGCCAGTGTATCACAGTAAAGAAAAGCTTACAGCACCTGGTATTCCCAGGCGGTCTCCCATCCAAGTACTAACCAGGCCCGCCCCTGCTTAGCTTCCGAGATCAGACGAGATCGGGCGCGCTCAGGGTGGTATGGCCGTAAGCGAAAGAGGCCGCAAAGAACGAGCTACTTATAGATCAGCCCCCCCTTAAAGACCAGTGTATTACAGTAAAGAAAAGCTTACAGGACCTGGTATTCCCAGGCGGTCTCCCATCCATGTACTAACCAGGCCCGCCCTTGCTTTCTTAGCACAAGCTTTAGATTTGGTAATTCTTTAAACCTTAACCCATGTCGTCCTATATTTTGCTTCTTCAGTTTGCTTTTAGCCTGATTTTCATTACCTTCTCATCTGTTGCTTCTATGTTTTCTATCTGAACATTGCACACGATCAGTTGTATCTTTTGCCTCCACATTAGACTCAGTTTCCACAATTTCATTTGCTTTTCTTTTCTCAGTTTCTTTTCCAGTCCCTTTGCTGAAGTCTTTTCTCTCAAAACCATACGTTCCTTAATTCATTTCGTGTTCAGTTTCAGTCACATTTTCTCTAACGTTTTCTAACACAATATTTACAACTCCATTTTCTTCTTCCCTTTCAGTGTATTACAGTGGGAGTAACCCCCCACGCTTTCAGTTTATCCTCAATTGTTTTAGCCTCAACATAGAAAGGAATGTGAAGAAAAGACACAGTATATTCCTTTGTCAGCCTCCTTACTCTGCAGAGCTGCTCTTTGATTTCCACTCTACCCAGCAAAACATCACAAGCATGAACAGAAGTGATTGTGAGTTCATATTCCAAGCCATTTTCAAGCCTCACTGCCAAAAGTTTGCCAAAGCCCATCTTCTCAGTTACATCTTTGATGATATCCTCAACTTTTATCTCCTTGTTGCCCATTAGATCCATCACAACTGTTGCTTCTTTCAAATACTCCACCCTGCTCCCGCCGTTTGTTTGTCCTCCAGACTCCATGTTTAATCCAACTCCTTGTTTAAGCCTCTCTCTCTCCCCACTGCTGTCACACACTTCCTGGTGACTCACTATCTCCCCCTACACACCCAGGGTGGTATGGCTGTAAGCTATGACCGCCACAAAGAGTGAGAAGATAAGTAGTAAAGAAAAGGCAAAAGCTTACAGCACCTGGTATTCCCAGGCGGTCTCCCATCCAAGTACTAACCAGGCCCGCCCCTGCTTAGCTTCCGAGATCAGACGAGATCGGGCGCGCTCAGGGTGGTATGGCCGTAAGCGAGAGCGGCCGCAAAGAATGAGCTACTTAAAGATCAGCCCCTCCTTAAAGGCCAGTGTATTACAGTAAAGAAAAGCTTACAGCACCTGGTATTCCCAGGCGGTCTCCCATCCAAGTACTAACCAGGCCCGCCCCTGCTTAGCTTCCGAGATCAGACGAGATCGGGCGCGCTCAGGGTGGTATGGCCGTAAGCAAAAGAGGCCGCAAAGAACGAGCTACTTAAAGATCAGCCCCCCCCCTTAAAGGCCAGTGTAACACAGTAAAGAAAAGCTTACAGCACCTGGTATTCCCAGGCGGTCTCCCATCCAAGTACTAACCAGGCCCGCCCCTGCTTAGCTTCCGAGATCAGACGAGATCGGGCGCGCTCAGGGTGGTATGGCCGTAAGCGAAAGAGGCCGCAAAGAACGAGCTACTTAAAGATCAGCCCCCCCCCTTAAAGGCCAGTGTAACACAGTAAAGAAAAGCTTACAGCACCTGGTATTCCCAGGCGGTCTCCCATCCAAGTACTAACCAGGCCCGCCCCTGCTTAGCTTCCGAGATCAGACGAGATCGGGCGCGCTTTTTTTTTTTTTTTTTTTTATTGAAGAAATTCCATCATACAATTTGTAAACATGTATTTCACATTGAAAGAGTTATTTTCTTAGAGATGTCTTTAAACAACATAAAAAACACTGTCATTAAAACACCAGTATACACTGTCACTAAATCACCAGTATACAAAGTTACATTAAAATCAATATATCAATGAAATTCCTACCAATAAAAAACACATGATACAACATAGTTTTCAGTTATAAAAAACAGTAAAATAAACCCTTAAAAAATTCTACTCAATTCCAGGTACATTCCATGCTAAACCTTTTAAAACCCTACAAACTTGCGGGGTAAAAACATGATAAAAGTCATCCAACATATTTTCATCTTTAAAATACACATAAAAACAGTCCATATAAACTTCTGTTTTTCTTTTAAACACAGTCCAGACATCCAACACAATTTTTTCTTTTTTAGCCACAGTTCTTCTCTCCCATATTGCACTTTTCATTAGCATTACCCACAGATTTATAAACTTTTTGTTTTGACATTTCCTTTCCCAACCAAACATCACCACTCTGTTCCATTCTGTTCCATTTTCGTCCCACTCCACAGTTAAATCTTTAATCACACATTTGCATTTTCTTAAAAAACCTTCCAATTCTTTACAGTATAAAAACATATGCAAAATCCCCTCTTCCTTTTCTTGACACACTTTACACATGGCATTTTGTTCTAGACCAATTTTATTTAAAATAGACTCCGTAAAAACTACTTTATGTCTTATAAAATACTCCAAACATTCTAACTTTGTTTCCACACATCTTCCCCTCAGATTTCTCCATATACACTCTTCTTTTAAGCCTTTGAATTTTTTCACCCAGTACTTATTAACAATTGGTTCTTTAAAAACACCATCTCTAAACACACAATAAAAACTTTTAACTGTACATTCTTTAAAATCACATAATTTGTCCCCCAGTTTCACATGAATGTTTCTCTCCTTTGGCTCTTCTTCCATGTTTTCAATTCTCTTTATCCACTCTTGAGGTATAGCATTCTTAATTACATCATACTTGTTTATTATCTCTTGTCTGTTATAATCCTCCTTTGCCTCCTCCATCACATCCACAATGTATTGCGTTGGCAAAAATCCCTCTTTAAATTCATATAAAACATCTCTGACTTTCCTGATTCCCACATCCCACCATTTTTTGAAAAAAATCTCCTTTCCCTGATTTAAAATACAGTTGTTTAAGAATAAAGGCTGATTTAAAATGCTCTCTCTACCTTGTGGCTTAAAATGCACATTAACTAAAAATTTGCCCCATGCCTCCATCATTTCTTTATAAAAATTGGGCAACCCCTCCGTCATCCATTTTTTTGTTTTCATCCACAGAATGTTGTCCCCCAAATTAAAATGACTACACTCACTTAAAAAGTACCCCATTGTTCTTTTCCATGCCGCTTTGTTTTCTTCGTCAAAGTACTTTTTTACTATTTTCACCCTCAAACTGTTCTTTCTTTGTTCAACATCCATTAACCCCAGTCCTCCCTTCCCCACTGCTCCTATTATAGTGTTGTATGCTATTCTTGGCGGCTTCCCTTCCCATAAAAAGTCTAAAAAGCATTTTTTCAGCCTTTTTTCTACCCACAACGGCATAGATGACACATATAAAATATACCACAATTTAGAAACCATTAAAACATTAAGAACTAAAACCTTCCCTTTCAAAGTTAACGTTCTCAATTTCCAAAAAATCAGTCTTCTTTCAATCCCTCCTAAAACTTCCTCCCACATGCTTTCTTCTGCTTTCTTTTCATCTCTCCCCATTAAAACACCTAAAATCTTTATTTCTTTAGATTCTTTAAAGGTAAAATGCTCCGTTAAAACACCTGCCCCTCCAAACCTCATATATACCGTTTTGTCCTCATTTACTTTAGCCCCTGATCCCCTACAATACTTTTGTACAATTTCCATTGTTTTTTTTACACTCTCCAAATCATTTAAAAATAATGTTGTGTCATCCGCGTATTGAAAAATTTTATTTTCTCCTCCCTCGACCCCTATCCCTTTTATTCCCGCTTCGTGTTTAACAGTTAGTCCCAAAGGTTCTGCAACTAAAGAATATAAAAGAGCTGACAACGGGCATCCTTGTCTTATTGACCTAGTAATTTTAAAACACTGTGTTAAAAACCCATTACATTTAATTTTTGTTATTGCACCTTTGTATAAAATCTTAATCCATTTCACAAAATTGTCTCCAAAACCGAAACTTTCTAAAATATCAAATAAAAAAATATGCTCCACCCTGTCAAAAGCTTTCTCGAAATCTAAACTAATGATAAAACCATCTTTTCTTTTTCCATGCATGTATCGTATCATATCTTTTATACTAATAGTTGTATCTGCTATGTCTCTTCCTTTCACTCCGTACACTTGGTTAGTTTTAATTATACTCGGCATAACTTCCTTTAGTCTATTGGCTAAAATTTTTGATAAAATCTTTAGATCAGTATTCAGCATTGTAATCGGTCGGTAGTTCTTTAAATCTGTCTTCTCTCCTTTTCTCTTGTATATCAACTTCATTAAACCCATTCCCATTCTTGGATTTAATTCTCCTTTGTTAAAAACATCTGCATATACTTCTTTTAAAATGCTAGTTAAAAAATCTTTAAAAACTATGTAAAATTCACTCCCCAAACCATCTATACCTGGACTTTTCTTTTTGTTCAATTCACTTATTGCTCTTTTTATCTCTTCTTCTCTTAACTCCTCGTCACACTCTTTTTTGTCTACTTCTCCTACTGTTGCTTCTATTTGCTTCAGTAACTCAAATTTCTCTTCTTCCCTCACCCCCTCTGCACTAAACAAGTTCTCATAGTATGCTTTTATTTCTTTTAAAATTTCCTCATTTGTTTCCACAACTATACCGTTTTCCCCTCTTATTTCTTTAATCATTTCAGCTTTCCCTCTTCTTTTTTCTAGATCGAAGAAAAATTTTGTACATTTTTCACCTTCCACGGTATATTTGGCTTTACTTCTTAGTCTCGCACCTGCATATTTTTCCTCTTCCATTTCTTTCAATATTCCCTCCAACTCCTTTATTTTTTGTATATCTTTTCCATTCTCATTTAGTTCTTTTTCCAATTTTTCTTTTATTTCTCTCTCCTTATTCTTCTTATTTCTCTGTATTGACTTACAGTACTTTATTGTGAATTTTTTTACTAAATATTTAACATTTTCCCACCATATTCTTTTATCTTCAGTGTACATTTCATTCTCCTTTTCTTTTTCAATAATTTCTTTAACACTTAACACATAATCCTCATTCTTCAAAACCTCTGTATTTAAAATCCATACCCCAGGCCCTCTTTTCACAGAACTCCAATCTACTTGCATAAAAACTAATTTATGATCACTTAAGCTTGATTCTTCATATTCAATTTGACCGATAAAACCCTCGATGTTCCTTGTGCATAAAATAAAATCAATTCTTGTTTTACACATGAAATTCCCCACTAATTGCCTCCTTGAATATTCTTTCTTTTTTTCGTTTCTTTCTCTCCATACATCTATTATATTATTTTCTTCCATTAGTGCTTTTAATTCTTTTCTCCCTGTATCACTTTTAAAAACCATTCCTTCAGCCATATCCTGTTTACTAAAAACTGTATTAAAATCCCCCATCATTATTATTCCTTTATAATTCTTTACAACATTCCTTAAAACATTAAAAAACTCTTTCTTTTCCTTCTCCTCCACTGGTGCATGTACATTTACTAAAATCAAAACTCTTCCTTCATAATTCATCTCAACTGCTATACATTTCCCCTCCTTGTCTTTATACACAACTTTGCTTACATTAAAAACATCATCTTTCATTAAAAAAGCCACACCTCTCCCCAACCTCCCATCTCCGTTATTGTATAAAATGCCTCCTTCCCATTTCTTTTTATAGTCAATCATAATATTTTCCCTCCAATTTGTTTCTTGTAATGCAATTATGTCTTCTCTTTTACATTTTTCTTGGACTTTTTCAAATTTTCTCATGTCCATCAGTCCCCTTGCATTAAAAGTAACACAACTTAAAACCATTAAAAGAATAAAAAATACATATTTAAAAACCATTATTCATCATTTTCTCCCTCCAGTCCCCTTAACACATCATATCTGTTAGACTCTGTCATGATCTTTTTTCTTGCACCTTCCAAATTTGGTTTTACCTTCAAAGTTCTCCTTCTTCTTTGACCTCTCCCCTCTCTGCCTTTGTCCATCTTTATTTCTTCTTCACTGTCCATTTCTTTACTTTGCTCCATCCTTCCTTGTGCAACTCTCTCCACATTTCCCAGAAAAGCATTAAAACTGTCAGATCTTTCCATTTCTGTCCCTTGAATGTCCTGTGTCATTGTATGTTCATTATCCTTTTGTCCTTCCTCTCTGTCGCTTGTTGCTCCTTCCGTTTCTTTTTGTTGTTGTCCTTCATCCTCTTGTCCTTCATCAGTTTGTCTTTCCTCCTCGTTGCTTCTTTCATGCACTTGCCCGTTCACCTGTTCTACCCCACCTCTTTCCTCCTCATCTATCCAACACTCACATTTATTTAAAAACTTTTGGCACTCCGGGCACCTAACGGTATTGCAGTCGCGTGCAAAGTGTCCCCTTTCCTCACACTTGTAGCACTTGAAGTCTGGGCAATCTTTCAACAGGTGATCCGGGCTCATGCACAGCCGACAAGTCTTCACCTGATGGCTGTGCATTACCCGGAAGTACTGTGGCCCTTCTGCTGTTTCCAGCTTCGTGCTGTAGGGCAGGGAAATCACTTCCCTAGGGAATCGCACTTTAGCAAATCTTGTTCCATCCTCCACGTTAGTGCCCGGATATAGCCTTCTTTTAATTTTTGAAATAGGGCAAACCCCCCAACCCTCCAATTTACCTAAAATAGCTTCATCTTCAAGGTAAACGGGCAAATGCATGAAAGAAACAACGTAATCTCGATTCTGCAGTTTTTTAACTTCACACTCAGTTCCTTTTATTGTAAGCCCATCCATGAGTTCATCACACATTTCCTCCTTTTCCAGTGTCAGTTCATACTCCTTCCCTTGCCTTGGTCTCACTGCTAAAATTCCTCCTCCTCCAATTCGCTCCGTTACCGCCTTAATAATATCCATTGCTTTTGCATCATCCGCCCCTTCCACATTTATAATCACTGTCGCCTCTTTCAGGTACTTTCTTTTTTCCAAACCATTTCCATCTTTTCCGACTCGTTGTCAATTATCCAGTCCAGTATCATTTGCCGTGCGTGGTCCTCCTGCCAGTCCATTGTCGTTTGCCTTGCGTGGTCCTCCTGCCAGTCCAGTGTCGTTTGCCATGCGTGGTCCTCCTGCCAGTCCAGTATCGTTTGCCGTGCGTGTCTCTCTGATCAGTCCAGTGTCGTAATCCATTAATCCGTCCGTAGAAAAAAGACAAAAACAAAATGAAAAAAAAAAAAAAAAAAGAATAAAAAATAAAACTAAAAGAAAAAAAGGATTAACCACCCTCCAGCCAGCACAAAGCTGCTGTTGGGTGGTTTAATAACTGAAAAAATACACAGAAAAACTAACTTAAATTAAATAAAACAAAACAAACCAAACACAAACAACACAAAATGGAGGAGAGCCTTCCTCTCCCAACTACTGCCACGTCACTTCCTGTTGCTCTCTAGCGCCTCAGGTGGTGGCATGGCCGTAAGCGAAAGAGGCCGCAAAGAACGAGCTACTTATAGATCAGCCCCCCCTTAAAGACCAGTGTATTACAGTAAAGAAAAGCTTACAGGACCTGGTATTCCCAGGCGGTCTCCCATCCATGTACTAACCAGGCCCGCCCTTGCTTTCTTAGCACAAGCTTTAGATTTGGTAATTCTTTAAACCTTAACCCATGTCGTCCTATATTTTGCTTCTTCAGTTTGCTTTTAGCCTGATTTTCATTACCTTCTCATCTGTTGCTTCTATGTTTTCTATCTGAACATTGCACACGATCAGTTGTATCTTTTGCCTCCACATTAGACTCAGTTTCCACAATTTCATTTGCTTTTCTTTTCTCAGTTTCTTTTCCAGTCCCTTTGCTGAAGTCTTTTCTCTCAAAACCATACGTTCCTTAATTCATTTCGTGTTCAGTTTCAGTCACATTTTCTCTAACGTTTTCTAACACAATATTTACAACTCCATTTTCTTCTTCCCTTTCAGTGTATTACAGTGGGAGTAACCCCCCACGCTTTCAGTTTATCCTCAATTGTTTTAGCCTCAACATAGAAAGGAATGTGAAGAAAAGACACAGTATATTCCTTTGTCAGCCTCCTTACTCTGCAGAGCTGCTCTTTGATTTCCACTCTACCCAGCAAAACATCACAAGCATGAACAGAAGTGATTGTGAGTTCATATTCCAAGCCATTTTCAAGCCTCACTGCCAAAAGTTTACCAAAGCCCATCTTCTCAGTTACATCTTTGATGATATCCTCAACTTTTATCTCCTTGTTGCCCATTAGATCCATCACAACTGTTGCTTCTTTCAAATACTCCACCCTGCTCCCGCCGTTTGTTTGTCCTCCAGACTCCATGTTTAATCCAACTCCTTGTTTAAGCCTCTCTCTCTCCCCACTGCTGTCACACACTTCCTGGTGACTCACTATCTCCCCCTACACACCCAGGGTGGTATGGCTGTAAGCTATGACCGCCACAAAGAGTGAGAAGATAAGTAGTAAAGAAAAGGCAAAAGCTTACAGCACCTGGTATTCCCAGGCGGTCTCCCATCCAAGTACTAACCAGGCCCACCCCTGCTTAGCTTCCGAGATCAGACAAGATCTGGCGCGCTCAGGGTGGTATGGCCGTAAGCGAGAGCGGCCGCAAAGAACGAGCTACTTAAAGATCAGCCCCTCCTTAAAGGCCAGTGTATCACAGTAAAGAAAAGCTTACAGCACCTGGTATTCCCAGGCGGTCTCCCATCCAAGTACTAACCAGGCCCGCCCCGCTTAGCTTCCGAGATCAAACGAGATCGGGCGCGCTCAGGGTGGTATGGCCGTAAGCGAGGGCTGCCGCAAATAATGAACTACTTAAAGATCAGCCCCCCCTTAAAGGCCAGTGCATTACAGTAAAGAAAAGCTTACAGCACCTGGTATTCCCAGGCGGTCTCCCATCCAAGTACTAACCAGGCCCGCCTCTGCTTAGCTTCCGAGATCAGACGAGATCGGGCGCGCTCAGGGTGGTATGGCCGTAAGCGAGGGCTGCCGCAAAGAATGAACTACTTAAAGATCAGCCCCCCCTTAAAGGCCAGTGCATTACAGTAAAGAAAAGCTTACAGCACCTGGTATTCCCAGGCGGTCTCCCATCCAAGTACTAACCAGGCCCGCCCCTGCTTAGCTTCCGAGATCAGACGAGATCGGGCGTGCTCAGGGTGGCATGGCCGTAAGCGAGGGCTGCCGCAAAGAATGAGCTACTTAAAGATCAGCCCCCCCTTAAAGGCCAGTGCATTACAGTAAAGAAAAGCTTACAGCACCTGGTATTCCCAGGCTGTCTCCCATCCAAGTACTAACCAGGCCCGCCCCTGCTTAGCTTCCGAGATCAGACGAGATCGGGCGCGCTCAGGGTGGTATGGCCGTAAGCGAGGGCTGCCGCAAAGAATGAACTACTTAAAGATCAGCCCCCCCTTAAAGGCCAGTGTACTACAGTAAAGAAAAGCTTACAGGACCCGGTATTCCCAGGCGGTCTCCCATCCATGCACTAACCAGGCCCGCCCTTGCTTTCTTAGCACAAGCTTTAGATTTGGTATTTCTTTAAACCTTAACCCATGTCGTCCTATATTTTGCTCCTTCAGTTTGCTTTTAGCCTGATTTTCATTACCTTCTCATCTGTTGCTTCTATGTTTTCTATCTGAACATTGCACATGATCAGTGGTATCTTTTGCCTCCACATTAGACTCAGTTTCCACAATTTCATTTGCTTTTCTTTTCTCAGTTTCTTTTCCAGTCCCTTTGCTGAAGTCTTTTCTCTCAAAACCATACGTTCCTTAATTCATTTCGTGTTCAGTTTCAGTCACATTTTCTCTAACATTTTCTAACACAATATTTACAACTCCATTTTCTTCTTCCCTTTCAGTGTATTACAGTGGGAGTAAGCCCCCACGCTTTCAGTTTATCCTCAATTGTTTTAGCCTCAACATAGAAAGGAATGTGAAGAAAAGACACAGTATATTCCTTTGTCAGCCTCCTTACTCTGCAGAGCTGCTCTTTGATTTCCACTCTACCCAGCAAAACATCACAAGCATGAACAGAAGTGATTGTGAGCTCATATTCCAAGCCATTTTCAAGCCTCACTGCCAAAAGTTTGCCAAAACCCACCTTCTCAGTTACATCTTTGATGATATCCTCAACTTGTATCTCCTTGTTGCCCATTAGATCCATCAAAACTGTTGCTTCTTTCAAATACTCCACCCTGCTCCCGCCGTTTGTTTGTCCTCCAGACTCCTTGTTTAATCCAACTCCTTGTTTAAGCCTCTCTCTCTCCCCACTGCTGTCACACACTTCCTGGTGACTCACTATCTCCCCCTACACACCCAGGGTGGTATGGCTGTAAGCTATGACTGCCACAAAGAGTGAGAAGATAAGTAGTAAAGAAAAGGCAAAAGCTTACAGCACCTGGTATTCCCAGGCGGTCTCCCATCCAAGTACTAACCAGGCCCGCCCCTGCTTAGCTTCCGAGATCAGACGAGATCGGGCGCGCTCAGGGTGGTATGGCCGTAAGCGAGGGCTGCCGCAAAGAATGAACTACTTAAAGATCAGCCCCCCCTTAAAGGCCAGTGCATTACAGTAAAGAAAAGCTTACAGCACCTGGTATTCCCAGGCGGTCTCCCATCCAAGTACTAACCAGGCCCGCCTCTGCTTAGCTTCCGAGATCAGACGAGATCGGGCGCGCTCAGGGTGGTATGGCCGTAAGCGAGGGCTGCCGCAAAGAATGAACTACTTAAAGATCAGCCCCCCCTTAAAGGCCAGTGCATTACAGTAAAGAAAAGCTTACAGCACCTGGTATTCCCAGGCGGTCTCCCATCCAAGTACTAACCAGGCCCGCCCCTGCTTAGCTTCCGAGATCAGACGAGATCGGGCGTGCTCAGGGTGGCATGGCCATAAGCGAGGGCTGCCGCAAAGAATGAGCTACTTAAAGATCAGCCCCCCCTTAAAGGCCAGTGCATTACAGTAAAGAAAAGCTTACAGCACCTGGTATTCCCAGGCGGTCTCCCATCCAAGTACTAACCAGGCCCGCCCCTGCTTAGCTTCCAAAATCAGACGAGTTCGGGCGCGCTTTTTTTTTTTTTTTTTTTTTTTTTATTGAAAAAAACTTAAACAATAAAATACATTAAAATATAGATTTTCATGAACAATCTTACAAAATCATAACATACATCAGTTGAAAACATTATATGCATGTTGTCTTCTTATATGCATGTTGTCTTCTTAGTCCCCAGTAATTTCCACATTTATATTTTTTAAAGCACAACAGACTTTTGCAGTGAAAACATCATAAAAAACATTTAGCATATTTTCATCTTTAAAATAGACATATAGGTTTTCAGCATATTTTTCCATTTTTCCTTTAAAAAGAGTCCACACATCCAACACAACTTTTTCTTTTTTAGCCACAATTCTTCTCTCCCATATTGCATTTTTCATTAGCATTATGCACAGATTTATAAACTTTTTGTTTTCACACTTCTTTTCCAAACCAAACATCACCACTCTGTTCCACTCCATTACCTTTTCATCCCACTCCCCAGTCAAGTGTTTAATTAAACATTTACATTTCTCTAAAAATCCTTCCAATTCTTTACAATATAAAAACAGGTGTAAAATCCCCTCTTCTTTTTCCTGGCACACTTTACACATCGCATTTTGTTCCATCCCTATTTTATTTAAAATAACCTCAGTGAAAATCACTTTGTGTCTTATGAAATATTCCAAACATTCTAACTTAGTTTCCACACACCTCCCCTTCATGTTTCTCCACATACACTCTTCTTTAAGATCTTTAAAATTCTGCACCCAGTATTTATTTGCAATTGGTTGTTTAAAAATACCATCTCTAAAAAAGCAATAAAACATCTTTACAGTACAGGTCTTAAAGTCATACAGTTTTTCCCCCAGTTTCACATAAATGTCTTTCTCTTTTGTCTCTTCCTCCATGCTGTCTATTTTATTTATCCATTCTTTAGGTATTGAATCTTTGATGGTCGCATACTTGTTTGCTATTTCTTGTCTACTGTACTCTTCTTTTGCCTCTTCCATCGCATCCACTATACACTGTACTGGTAAAAACCCCTCTTTAAATTCATACAAAACATCTCTAACCCTATTTATCCCAACTTCCATCCATTTCTTAAAAAATATTTCTCTGTCTTCTTTTAGGATATTATTGTTTAGGAACAGAGGTTGATTTAAAAAGTTTTCTCTCCCTTGTGGATTGTATTGAACTGTTGTTAAAAATTTTCCCCAAGCACCTAAAACCTCTCTGTAAAAAGCAGGTAGTCCTTCTGTCATCCAATTTTTTGTTTTCATCCATAAAATCCCATCTCCCATATTAAAATTCCCACACCTGTTTAAAAAATATTTCATCGTCTTCTGCCATTCTGCATTTGTCTCTCCTTGTAGGTACTTTTTTACTGTTTTAACTCTTAAGCTGTTTTTTCTTTGCTCTATGTCCATTAAACCTAGACCTCCCCTCTCCACTGCCCCTAAAATCGTGTTGTATGCGATTCTTGGTGGTTTGCCCTCCCATAAAAAGTTAAGAAAACATTTTTTCAACCTCTTTTCCGTCCACAAGGGGAGTTCTGATACATATAAAACATACCATAACTTGGAAACCATTAAAACATTTAAAATCAAAACCTTCCCTTTCAAATTTAAAGTTCTCAGTTTCCAAAAATGTAATCTTCTTTCTATTTCTGTAACCAGGTGCTCCCACATTTCGTCTCTTACTTTCTTGTCATTTTTCCCCATTAAAATCCCTAAAATCTTCATTTCATCCACTTCTTTAAAGTTAAAACAATCCGTTAAAACCGTCGCTCTACCCAACCTCATATACACTGTTTTATCCTCATTAATTTTGCTTCCGGTTCCTTTACAGAATTCGTTTACAACTTTCATTACTTCTTTTACACTCTCTTTTCCTTTTACAATTATTGTTGTATCATCTGCATACTGAAAGATCTTGCCTTCAGCTCTGTTTTCTTCGATTTCAATGCCTTTTATTTTTTCATTTTCTCTTACAGACAGTCCTAAAGGTTCTGAGACTAGTGAGTATAAATAAGATGAGAGGGGACACCCTTGTCTTATAGATCTCGAGATTTGGAAGACATCTGTTAAAAAGCCATTGCATTTTATTTTTGTTAAGGCCCCCTTATATAAAACCATGATCCATTTGATAAAATTTTCCCCAAAATTAAAACGTCTTAAAACATCAAATAAAAACTGGTGTTCAACCCTGTCGAATGCTTTTTCAAAATCTACATTGATTATATATCCCTCTTCGTTTTTCTCCTTCATGTACCAAATCGTGTCTCTAATACTCATTGTAATATCTGCTATATCTCTACCTTTTATTCCATATGCTTGGTTGGTTTGAATTATGCTCGGCATTACCTCCTTTAATCTGTTTGCTAAAACCTTTGCTAAAATTTTAAAATCCGTGTTTAACATTGTGATTGGCCTGTAATTTTTTAAATCGACTTTTTCTCCTTTTCTTTTATATATCAAATTCATTAGACCGATTCTCATTCTTTCATTTACTTCTTCTCTTTCAAAAATTTCCTTAAACACATCCTTTAAAATCATAGTTAAAACTCCTTTAAAACATATGTAAAACTCACTCCCTAAACCATCTATTCCTGGACTTTTCTTTTTGTTCAGTTGATTTATTGCTCTTTCTATCTCTTCTTCTCTGATTTCCTGGTCACATTCTTTTTTGTCTTCGTCGCTTATTTTTGCTTTTATCTGATTCAACAAATTATTTTCCTCTTTCTCCTCTATGCCTCTTGCAGTAAAAAGATCTTCGTAGAAATCCCTTATTTCTTTTAAAATATTTTCGTTGCCCTCTACAATTTCCCCATTTTTCCCTTTTATTTCTTTTATTGTTTTCGCCTTCCCTCTCTTTTTTTCTAGATCAAAAAAGAATTTTGTACATTTTTCGCCTTCCACCATGTATTTTGCTTTACTTCTTAATCTCGCCCCTTCATATTCTTTTTCCTCTATTTCTTTCAGCTTACTCTCCAATTCCCTTATCTTTTGTATATCCTTGTGTTCTTCATTTAATTCTTTTTCCAGACTCTGCTTAATTCCTTTTTCTTTTTGTCTTTTGCATTTGCGTATGAGACTACAGTATTTTATTGAGTAATTTTTAATTAAAAACTTTACGTTTTCCCACCATATTCTTTTATCCTCTTTGTACATTTCGTTTTCCTTTTCTTTTTCTATGATTTCTTTTACTTCTAAAACATAGTCTTCATTTTTTAAAATCTCTGAATTTAAAATCCAAATTCCCGGTCCTCGCTTCACATTGCTAAAATCCATTTTAAAAAATAAAAACTTGTGATCACTAAAACTGGTGTCTTCATACTTAATGTTCTCTATAAAATTATCCATATTTCTTGTACATAGAACAAAGTCTATTCTGGATTTGCACACAAACTGCCCCACTATTTGTCTTCTTGAAAACTCTTTTTTCTTTTCGTTTCTTTCTCTCCAGACATCAATCAAGTTATTTTCTTCCATTAAAGCTTTCAGTTCTTTTCTTCCAGTATCCGTTTTAAAAACCATCCCATCTGCTATGTCTTGCTTGCTAAAAATTGTATTAAAATCCCCCATCATTATTATATTCCTATGCTTGTTTATAATTCCTCTTAACACATTAAAAAAACATTTCTTTTGCTTCTCCTCTGTTGGTGCATGCACATTTGCTAAAATCAGTTCTCTTCCATCATATGTAATTTCTACTACCATACATTTCCCAATGTTATCCGTATATATAACTTTGCTCATTTTAAAAATCTCATTCTTCATTAAAAACGCCACCCCTCTCCCCAACCTTCCGTCTCCATTATTATACAAAAAACCTCCTTCCCATCGCTTTTTAAAAGCATTCATCGTATCATCTCTCCAGTTCGTTTCCTGTAATGCAATGATATCTTCTCTTTTACATTTTTCTTTAACTTTTTCAAGTTTGTTTATGTCCAACAGTCCTCTTGCGTTGAAAGTCACACAACTTAAAACCATTAAAAAGAATAAAAAAAAATTAAAAGCCATTGTCTCAGTCCTCCTCCTCCAAACCTCTCAACACTTCATATCGGTTCAAAAACTTTGCTCGCCCTTTTTTCATAACTTTTCTCCTTGCAAGTTCTAGATTGGGTGTTACCTTTATTATTTGCCTTCTTATTTGTCTCTCTGCTTTGTCCTTTTTGATTTTCTCCACCTTTTCCTCTTCTTCACCGCCCGCTTCTTTATTTTGCTCCTTTTCCACTTGTCCCGTTTTTTCCACCCTGTCCAGAAAGTCTTTAAAACTCGAAGTTAATTCCATTGGTGTCCATGTTGAACTCTGTCCTTTTGCTTGTTCCTCATTATTTTTTAGTCCATTTTCTCTGTCCTCCTCGTTGTCTGTTTCCTTTTCCATTTCTCTTTGCTGTGATTGCTCTGTTTCTTTCACTTCTTCGTTGGTTTCTGGGTGCTTGTTGTTTCTTTCATGCATTTGCCCATCCACCTGGCTTTCTCCACCTCCTTCCTCTTCCTCCATCCAACACTCACATCTGTTTAAAATCTCTTGGCATTCCGGGCACTTAACAGCAGTGCAGTCTCGTGCGAAGTGTCCCCTCTCCTCACATTTATAGCATTTAAAATCAGGGCAGTCTTTCATCAGATGTTCCGGACTCATGCACAGCCGACAGGTCTTCACCTGGTGACTGTGCATCACCCTGAAATGCTGTGGCCCTTCCGCTGTGTCCAGCTTTGTGCTGTAAGGGAGGGAGACAACTTCTCTTGGGAACCTCGCCTTGACAAACCTCGTGCCATCTTCAATGTTAGTGCCCGGATATAGCCTTCGTCTAATTTTAGACACAGGTAAAACTCCCCAACCATTCAATTTTTCTAAAATGTCTTCATCATCCAGGTAGACAGGCAAATGCATGAAAGAAACAACATAGTCTCTGTTTTGCAGTTTTTTTACCTCGCATGTTGTTCCTCCTATTGTAAGTCCATCCATCAGATCATTGCACATTTCTTCCTTTTCCAGGGTCAGTTCATACTCTTTGCCTTGTCTTGGTCGTACCGCTAGAATTTTCCCCGCTCCAATCTGTTCCGCTACCGCCTTGATAACATCCACCGCTTTTGCATCGTTTGTTTTTTCCACATTGATGATTACCGTAGCCTCCTTCAAATATTTCCTTTTCTCAAACACTCTCCTCACTTCCGAATCCGGTCCGTGTCCAGCTCGTTGTCCATGTTCCAGTCCAGTATTGTTATGTTTCCGTGTCTCTCCAGCCATTTCCGCGTTGTTTACCGTAGGTCCGTCCATTTTTAAAAAAGACAAAAAAAAGACAAAAAAAAAAAAAAAAAAAAAGAAAAAAAAGAAAGAAAGAAACCACCCTCCAGCAAGCCTAAGGCTGCTGTTAGGTGGTTTAAAATCAAAAACTACAGAAAAAACAAAAACAAACAAAAAACCACAAACAAAAAAACACTAGAAAAAAAAGAAACAAACAGGTGTGGGAGAGCCTTCCTCTCCCCTCTGCAGCCAAACTACTTCCTGTTGACTCAACAGCGCCCTCAGGGTGGTATGGCCGTAAGCGAGGGCTGCCGCAAAGAATGAACTACTTAAAGATCAGCCCCCCCTTAAAGGCCAGTGTACTACAGTAAAGAAAAGCTTACAGGACCCGGTATTCCCAGGCGGTCTCCCATCCATGCACTAACCAGGCCCGCCCTTGCTTTCTTAGCACAAGCTTTAGATTTGGTATTTCTTTAAACCTTAACCCATGTCGTCCTATATTTTGCTCCTTCAGTTTGCTTTTAGCCTGATTTTCATTACCTTCTCATCTGTTGCTTCTATGTTTTCTATCTGAACATTGCACATGATCAGTGGTATCTTTTGCCTCCACATTAGACTCAGTTTCCACAATTTCATTTGCTTTTCTTTTCTCAGTTTCTTTTCCAGTCCCTTTGCTGAAGTCTTTTCTCTCAAAACCATACGTTCCTTAATTCATTTCGTGTTCAGTTTCAGTCACATTTTCTCTAACATTTTCTAACACAATATTTACAACTCCATTTTCTTCTTCCCTTTCAGTGTATTACAGTGGGAGTAAGCCCCCACGCTTTCAGTTTATCCTCAATTGTTTTAGCCTCAACATAGAAAGGAATGTGAAGAAAAGACACAGTATATTCCTTTGTCAGCCTCCTTACTCTGCAGAGCTGCTCTTTAATTTCCACTCTACCCAGCAAAACATCACAAGCATGAACAGAAGTGATTGTGAGCTCATATTCCAAGCCATTTTCAAGCCTCACTGCCAAAAGTTTGCCAAAACCCACCTTCTCAGTTACATCTTTGATGATATCCTCAACTTGTATCTCCTTGTTGCCCATTAGATCCATCAAAACTGTTGCTTCTTTCAAATACTCCACCCTGCTCCCGCCGTTTGTTTGTCCTCCAGACTCCTTGTTTAATCCAACTCCTTGTTTAAGCCTCTCTCTCTCCCCACTGCTGTCACACACTTCCTGGTGACTCACTATCTCCCCCTACACACCCAGGGTGGTATGGCTGTAAGCTATGACTGCCACAAAGAGTGAGAAGATAAGTAGTAAAGAAAAGGCAAAAGCTTACAGCACCTGGTATTCCCAGGCGGTCTCCCATCCAAGTACTAACCAGGCCCGCCCCTGCTTAGCTTCCGAGATCAGATGAGATCGGGCGCGCTCAGGGTGGTATGGCCGTAAGCGAGGGCTGCCGCAAAGAATGAGCTACTTAAAGATCAGCCCCCCCCTTAAAGGCCAGTGTATTACAGTAAAGAAAAGCTTACAGCACCTGGTATTCCCAGGCGGTCTCCCATCCAAGTACTAACCAGGCCCGCCCTTGCTTTCTTAGCACAAGCTTTAGATTTGGTATTTCTTTAAACCTTAACCCATGTCGTCCTATATTTTGCTCCTTCAGTTTGCTTTTAGCCTGATTTTCATTACCTTCTCATCTGTTGCTTCTATGTTTTCTATCTGAACATTGCACATGATCAGTGGTATCTTTTGCCTCCACATTAGACTCAGTTTCCACAATTTCATTTGCTTTTCTTTTCTCAGTTTCTTTTCCAGTCCCTTTGCTGAAGTCTTTTCTCTCAAAACCATACGTTCCTTAATTCATTTCGTGTTCAGTTTCAGTCACATTTTCTCTAACATTTTCTAACACAATATTTACAACTCCATTTTCTTCTTCCCTTTCAGTGTATTACAGTGGGAGTAAGCCCCCACGCTTTCAGTTTATCCTCAATTGTTTTAGCCTCAACATAGAAAGGAATGTGAAGAAAAGACACAGTATATTCCTTTGTCAGCCTCCTTACTCTGCAGAGCTGCTCTTTGATTTCCACTCTACCCAGCAAAACATCACAAGCATGAACAGAAGTGATTGTGAGCTCATATTCCAAGCCATTTTCAAGCCTCACTGCCAAAAGTTTGCCAAAACCCACCTTCTCAGTTACATCTTTGATGATATCCTCAACTTGTATCTCCTTGTTGCCCATTAGATCCATCAAAACTGTTG
>CM065117.1:4387698-4875198 GCA_033026305.1 Cirrhinus molitorella
AGAGGGTAGGATTATTTAGAAGGCCACCCTCAGGGAGTGCCGAACAAAGGCGGCTTTGACTCAGTCTACTTACCTGCTGTTGACTGTAGATCCCTGATGCTGTGCTCTCTCCTGTCCGTAGCCCTCCTGGAAAATGACCCCACAATGGTGGGGTCCTCAACATCAATGGTGCTTTGGCAATTTTACGGCCATTTTACAGCACTGTTGTTGTGCATTTATGGCCACAGGGAAGGGGGGGGAGGCTGTTCAAAATATGACCATAGATGAGGTGCTGGCAGCCCAAAAGTCAACACTGTTAATATTGTATAATATTAACTGTCAATATTAATACACTGTACACAGAAAGCCTGTGGAAAACCTGTTCGTACTGAATCTTGAGGTCCTGCGACCTTTCGGGGCCAAATTAGAGATACGTCCCCTTTGGACCAATATAGGTGGTTAGGAATCTCTTTGATTCCAAGCCTTGAGCTCTAACCCAGGTCCAGCTTTCTGACCCTTTACAGGCAAGTCTTGGGTAACACTTTTGGAAGAAGGGGATAATGTCACAGACAGCCGTCACTAACGTTGCCATGCTTCGGACATAGGCTTCAGACAAGGAAGAGAAGGTTGTGTTCTACCAGCACCCTTTTATACTATGGTCCTGCCAGAAGTGACATCATAGGCTGTCGCCGGCCAGTCCAATTATATTTTTTGCATGTATGCTTTAGACACGAGTCACACTGATGGCGTTCCCCATAGCACCCCCTAGAGGACGCAGTGACATGTTCCCTATCTCAAGGACCCAGGTTACATATGTAACACGAGTCATTTTTTTTGTGGGGACATTTGGTCCTCACAATTTAGGGTAATCTAATACATGCACACACAATGACGCCCCTTATTTAGGAGTGTGCTACATTAACAAAAATGATATATTTGTGGGGAGATAAAGATAATTAAACAATATTTTGCTGAGTGTGTTTTTGTGCTGGTTTAGGATTGTCATTAATAATCAAAATGTTCAAAATAACCGAAGCAAGTGACTGATTCATTCAGGAACAAAACACAGCAGTGTTGCTCTGAGATGCGCAATATATCTGCTCTGGCTTTGTTTGAAACTATTTCATTTGCACAGCAGAAAAAAAAGACAAACTGTGTCTAAAAAGTAACTCACAAGATTAATTCTTGCCTGTTGAATTGATGTATATAATTAATATATAACATTTGTGATCACGCACATGTGCTAGGATGTTTGATACTACATAATAAAGATTTTTACAATGCACACACACACACACACACACACACACACACACATTATTTCATTATTTGAATTACAGAGGCATGTTTTGTTTTTTGCAAAGTCACTTCTGAATGGATTGGAATGTAAAGTCTAAACAAGGAATGTTGTCTTCTTTTTAAAGAACACCTGAAGTTTGTACCATTTGCAATTATTATATTCTCTATTATGCATTAGATTTTCTAATACACATAGAGAATATTAATATCTCATTTGCACAATATATTTTACATAATCATTACTAATCTAAAGGGGATGGTAAGGGGGATGGTTTCTGTCATTATTTCCAACAGGAGGATGGAACAATACACAAACATAGTAAAACTAGTCAATTTTAACCTTGTGGGGACATTTGTGAGGTCCCCATGAGGAAATCATACAGAATTTTTTTTTTTTTTGAGAAAGTAAATGTATGCAGTGTCCTGTGAGGATTAGGTTAAGGTGTAGGGTGATAGAAAATACAGCTTGTACAGTATAAAAACCATTAGACCTAGGAAATGTCCCCATTGTTGTGAAGACTCAGGAATCGAGGGATCCATTTGCAAATGATTTATTAACACAAGCGTAGTCAGACAGGCGGGGAAATCAACAACAGCAGTAGAGTGTAACGTAGGCAAATCCAGAGAATAGTCGGTAACAGTGCAATAGTCTGTGGCTGGCAGCAAGCAGGGATAATCCAGAAACAAGCAATAAGGTCGGGGCAAACAGAGTACAATCATAAACGTGGTGATAGTCCAAATTGGTACACAGGAGGTCCGTCCGTGGGAAAAACGCTCAGAATTGCAGGTCATTGGCAAGACAAAACTTCGCAACGGACGCGTGGTAATGGCCGCTATTTATATGCTTGGATTAGCGATGTGAAATGGCCGAACCGGGCGGAGTCAGCCCAGGCACGGGGTCCTGGGAAATGGAGTTCGAATAGTACTAAAACTCGGGGGAAGGTTCCTGCTGACGGTCACCAGAGGGAGCCACAGAACCCGGATTTGTGACACCCATAAACCATGGAAACACATCTCTCTCTTTCTGTGTGTGTGTGTGTGTGTGTGTGTGTGTGTGTGTAAAACATATTAATTTGCAAAGCTATGGGCACCTTTACAATCAGTCACATTAGACTTTAAATTGAATTGGTCTATGAAAATATTCTTGATAGCATTTGACTGTAGAAGACTCACTGCAATGAGATGCTGAGTTGTATGAAACATGGCTAGAAGACAGCTGCAGTGCAACAGTCCTCAATGAAACAGCCCCTCCTAACTTTACTTTCATGAGTGTCTGCAGAGCTGTTAGGAGAGGTGGAGGTGTAGCTGCTCTGTTTAAAGATGTCTATCAATGCAAGCAAGTGTCATTTGGTCAGTACTTGTCCTTTGAATATTTAGAGATTGTGCTGAAAGGTGCTCCACGTATTCTGTTTATCATTATTTACAGGCCTCCAAAATACTCTCCAGCCTTTGTTGAAGAGTTCACAGAACTGTTATCAATGATTTCCTCAGAGTTTGACAGTTGTGCTATTGCAGGGGATTTTAATATTCACACAGATAATGCAGAAATCAATGCTACAAAAGAAATGATAACTGTTTTGAACACTTTTGACTTGGTTCAGCATGTGCATGGACCCACACACAATCGTGGTCACACTCTTGATTTACTCATCAGTAAGGGTCTAGAGATTTCATCCATTGTTATTAAGGATGTAGCACTGATCACTTCTGTATTTTCTTTGATATACTGAACTCTGCTACCACTGAATCTAGATCTGTTTCTGTCAGAAAGAGATGCATTAATGAGAACACTAGCCTGCTATTTATGAAGGCTATATCTTCAATGCCAAGCATTTCTGCAGACTCTGTTGATCTTCTCTTGGATTCCTTTAACTCAAAAGTTAAGAATGTCATTGATGACATTGCACCAGAAAAAAGAAAGATGGCTGGCAGACAAAAAGCACCGTGGAAAAAACCAACAGCAGTACAGAGTATGAAAAGACAATGCAGAAAAATTTATTTGTCAACGAAATTAACACTGCTACAAGACCACCACTGGCTCTTCACCCCTTTACCTAAATTCACTACTTCAGACTTCAGGCATAAAATCACTTTCTGGTGAAATGACCTGCCCAGCTCAATCCAAGCAGCTGAGTCCTTAACCATCTTCAAGAAACAACTAAAAACACATCGCTTCCATCTTTATTTAACCCTTTAACTCTAGCACTCTTTATTCTAATTCTATTCTTTAAAAGACTAACACTTGCTACTCATGTCACATTTATTAACTATTTTGTTTTTTGTTTCACATAGGTTATGTCTTCTGTTTTGGTTTAGTCCTTTTGTGTTAGGTCCTTACATTTCCTGTTTGTCCTTATTTGGTTATGTTCCTCTTCTCATTAGTTCTTTATTAGTTAAATCCCATCACCTGTTTTCCACTCATCAGCTACCCTACTTAAAGACTCCTTTCTACGTATTGTCAGTTATTGTTTAGTGTCACATGTGTTTGTTTGACCCAGAGTATTTATTTCAACAGCTCTATACTTTTTCTATTTTACTTTTTTATTTTCTTTTATTTATTATATAATTAACAACAAAAAGCCGCTAACACTAGTTTCCTCTATTTTTTTCTATTGTTTTTTTTTTTTTTTGTCATTTAAAAAAAACTGCGCTACATTTTTCATACCAGTTATATATCATCACCCTTTCATTGATTTTGATTGCTTCCATTGTCCTCATTTGTAAGTTGCTTTGGAAAGCATCTACTAAATGTAACTTTTTTTTGTACTTTTAAAAAGAAAATTATCAGAACTAATGCTCATGAGTTGTTGTTATTTTTATGAGGTTGGGGTTGTAAAAATCATGGATTATAATGCTGTACTGCACTTATCATTTTATCACTCCTGTGATGTCACCGATACAGTGCATGTTTGAGGCTAAATAAGTTTAACAACTTCCAATAAAACACAGACAAACTGACAGCAAATATTTTACAAAGCTATCAAAACCTCTCATATCTGCACATAAAGTTGTGATTAAAAAAGCCCAAACTTTCATAAACGAGACCTTTCATAAGCAAGAAGCTGAAGAGGCCATTCACGCAGAATGCGTCATTGCATCTAAAAACGCAGCTGGTTTAAAATGGCATCTTTTTAAGACATGATGCAATAACAGAAATGATAAAAACAGGCAAACAGCAGAATTGATGGATACAAATTTTTTAAGGAACAAGTTGTGATAATCACTTGAAGAAATGTTATATAATTCAGGGTATCTGGACACAGCCACCACTGAGTGCCTCCTCCAGTTCTTTTGATTGGTCCACTGCTTTGGAACTGACAATGAGCAGCGCTGTGTGTTAAAGTTGAAATTCTATTAACCTGACACAGCATCTTAAAAACGACGCACCAGTGTCGAATTGGGCTACTTTCATACTGTTGCTGTGAGTTGTTTATAAGTCTGCAGGTTAAAGTGACCCTAATAACATAATATTTAGCCCCTGGAATACTAATTTTACCAGAGGAACCCCACCATAAAACTCCCTAAACTTGACTGAGTGCTATTTTTGGGCTAGTTTTGAGTAGCAATTGAGCAGGTTTGTTGTGGAAACCCGGCAACCATGCATGGCGGTCATGTACGAGGTGCTGCGAAAGATGCAAGACGCAAGCGTAATGGTGTGTTTCCACTACAGCACCAAATCTGCACTCAGTGCTGCTGGCAATGCTACAACACCACTGCTTTGGGGTGTGTGAAATTTTAGGGCCTCTGAAAACGATGTTTACACCTTTCTGTTGTCGAAATCTCGCCTTGCGTACTTTTCACAGTGATTGGTTGTTGTCAGGCGTTTTACATTCGATATTTGCATAAAGTTGAGGATTGACCGATCTTGCTGATGCTCAGCCCCTCACAATGCTTTATTTGTGCTGCTTTCAATTCCATAATGCACTGCGAGAGCATTTAAGCTCAACTTCCATAGGAATTAATTGAAAATGCTCACCACGTGCCAGCGGAAATGCACCGTAACAGTCATGCACGTCTGTCAAGTAGGTGTTTACACATGAAAAACAATGGAAAAGTAATGCATTTGAATGAAAAAACGTGTTCTGTGTGAAGGGCCCCTTAGCCTACCTTTTCCTTGGAATAAGGAAAAGGAATATGTTTTACTACCTATAGTGTTCATTTAAAATGGAAACTGCAGTGATTTATGCATATATGTATGTTGTTTTTTTTTCAGGTTTGCAGAAATGTATATAGAGGTATGTATTTCCAATGAGCCTATGTTGGTTAAAAGAGACTACATTGCCTTGAAAAAACTAATAAAATCAATCTTTCCTTTTAATACAAGTAGGCCAACAGCGCCCCCTAAGTAAATAAAATGCCTTAATGTGCTGGGCCTCGTTCATCAACAAACACAATACTCCATTGCTGCCATGGAAAAAGGAACTGCATCCACTGTTCACGTAACTCTGGGTTCTTCGGGAAGCTGAGCAAAGTTATCTTTGCCTTACAACCAAAACCACACTCCTTTTGAGACGTTCTTCCCGAGTGAATCCCTTGCAGCAGTGCAGCTGAATGACGTGCGTTGATGGGCACACTCTTTCTTTTGCTCAAGTCGATGTGTGTTTTCCGGGAGCAGTGCTCATATAAGGAGTTTCACTAAAGTCTACGTCATTACAGCCATGATCGAAAAAAAAACAAACAGCCAAAGCTTGTACCAATCTGGAAGTAAGATTTTCAGCACAGAAATTCTGTCATTTGTCCAAATATTTTTTTAAACTTTGGCCATGTTTAGCATGAGAATCCAACTCTTTAATACTGTAAACAACTCTGAATACATGAAACTCCATTGTAACCCCCTCCCACCCACAGACCCTTTAAGTTAGCTTGAGGTATATTTGTGAGCTATTCATTGTTATACACTAGGGGTGCTATTGTACATCTTCTGTACAGAATTTCCCACTCTTACTACTGCTGTACTGTAAGTATACTTAAAAGTACACTTTTTTTTAATACTAGAAAGTGGTCCAGTTTAGTCCCCCCCCCCCCCAGTAATGAAATAGTACACTTAAAAGTATACTGCTAGTACACAGTGTGGGCAAACAGATGAAGAAACATTCAGACACACACACACACACACACACACACACACACACACACACAGCTGCTCTCTCAGAAAAGGAGACAAATAGACAGGCCAGTACAAATGCTTTCAGTTTCTTGAAATAACTTTGGAATATTCAGGTTCTTCCTCTTAGTCTTTCTTCACCTGTTTCTCATGGTTTCTCAAAAGTATTCATAGGAGTTACAGAGTACATGTGAATTATCTTGCTGCCTTCATATAACTAGCTTTAACTATTAACATGCTATTAACATCTGCACAATTGGGATTTAAACATGCCATGGCTAGTATATTCTGCTTGTTAGCTAAGCATTAACAAACTAATTTAGTAATTTAAACAACATATTGGAGATTAAAAACAATACTAGCTGTGCCTCGTTTTAAACAAAAAATAAAAATTGAGATGAAAAATATACTTTTTGGCTCTTCATAGTTTGTTTTTTTAATGCAAAAGTCATGTTTGATATCTGTTATCATTGATCTTGTTTAAGATGACTCTTTTTTAAGATGATTTTTTTTTTTTTTACATCTCTACATTTTTTTTTTCTTGGTCATAAATCATGGATTTTAAAATTCAGTGTAGAATACTGTAATAAACTGAAAACAGTTCATGAATGACTGTATAGTTCCTGTATAATTCAAAGACATGGTCTTTGAATAAAAAATGTAACTGCTTCCAAATTTATACACTGAAATAAGATTTTGACATGAGAAAAAAGAGAAGTCTAAAATGCACATATAAACTAATACAAATAGTTTCAAAACCTCATCTTCCAAAAAGCATGTTTGATATGCTTTAATTCAATTTAAAAATGATAGATTATGATTGTTTAATTCTTTAAACAGCCGAAATAAATGTGATAAATTATGGTGGAAGTCAGTCTTTTAAGTAAAGCTCTGGCAGAATCACGTTTAAGTTTACTTTATGAATTATATTTTAAGTGAAAATCATGTAGGAGTTGTTAACCTTACCTGTCTGAAGAAATACTTAAAAATGAAAATAAAATTTGCTGGAGCTTGTGTTGCCTGCAGCCTTAAGAGACTTTCTGAAACAGGTGCCTTTCCACAGAAGAAAAGCTTCATTCCACCCACACTCATATTTCAAGAATGTTGAAAGGCAGTAAAAAAAATGTTGAAAGGCAGAAAGTCATTTCAGACTGGCATTAACTCGTATGAAGAAAATAAAGTGAAGGATAAGGGGAGCAGTCTTCTTGAAGACATGATGGCATTATATCTTTACCTACATCAGCTATTTTCTCAATTAGCATATGTATTTTTTTTTTAATCAACCTGAGGCTGAAGTAGATGGCTAGGCTGCACACATGAGTTCTGAATGTGCCTCAATTCTATGAGTGTTAGAGATTTTACTAAAATGTAATGATTGTCATACTGGTCAAGTGTTTTTTACGTACTTTAATTAAAGTCCATTATCTACACACCATTCATATGAAATGGCCTTTCGGTGCAAGTCCATTGAATCTCCAAACTTAAAGGGTTACTCCACCCCAAAACGAAAATTTTCATTAATCGCTGACCCCCATGTCATTCCAAATCTGTAAAAGCTTTGCTTGCCTTTTAGAACACAATTTAAGATATTTTGGATGAAAACCGGGAACTTTGTGGATGCCCCGTTAACTGCCAAGTAAATAACACTGTCAAGGCCCAGAAAAGTATGAAAGACATCGTCAAAATAGTCTATCTGCCATCAGTGGTTCAACCATTTTTATTACTGAATTTCATTTTCAGGGTTCTCAGAAGTTGGCTAATGGTCCTGTAGAAAAATTTATTTTCTTCTTTAAACCAAAGATCCAGGAGATTCTTGGGTATCTTTCACGGAGGTCTTTATTGAGACGCACTGCGCGTTGCTGCAGCCATCAAGAAGTCTGAACTAGGCAGTGGTACAAAGTAACTTATACCTTTCAAGGGGGAGGGATTACATATAGGTGGAGACAAATCTAAACAAAGCATGCAAATGTAGTACAGGTTTCTGCCCGTTACCAGAATGTTCCCATCCCTGATCTCATCAGCATAACAGTGTCCTTCAAATGCATAGGTGCTAATCCAATCATCATATCTACTCAAAGACTGGAGCAGAGGCACCAAAAGCCCTTACAAACAAAAAGGTGTGAGTCTCAGTAGTCTGGCTCATTTGATTTACAATAAGAGAACAGGAACTGGCAGGAACATCTTGCTACAAACTGCTTAAGAGAATCATTTGTCTGCATATTTACCTTAAATGCTAAATACAATGTACGTCAGCTTAGTTTTCCATATGATGTTACATCAGAACATAGGATCAGCATATCTTAAACAGATTCTTAAATTTGTAATCCTACAGTCCCGTCACATTATTTAAAAATGTTTATTTTAATTTTACATTTTTATGATTTTAATGTTTTAGCTTTTCATTAAACACACTGCATTTTCTCCATGAACCCCAGTTTAGGAAACACTGATGTAATGTTTAATGCACTTCATGATGTTAATAACAAGGAATACATTTTCATACTGTTTGTATTATTTATCAATACAAGATTATCCTATTTAAATCAATGTTATAAATGAGTTAAGTTAAAAATAATCTAAAAGTAGTACAACGTTTTTGTTTAATCAGATACAATGTCTAAGTAATCTACCCAGCACTGATGACATGTTAGGTTGAGGTCAGGTTCTAAATTCACACTAAGAAACTTGTACAAAACAATTCAAACACAACTAAACGTATTATACTGTTGCTGTGTTCAGAATGGTTACATCTTCTAGCCCAAGTTAAAGATGAGAATTCAGAGAAGCATGTGATTTAATGGAATAAGTGCTGTATGTTTCACTTCTTGTAGTGCTTGTCAGACAAGTTTACAATTGTGAAAAAAAAAAATGGTAGAAGAATGTCTGATTTTGCACTTTAGAAAAATCTCTCTCTCTCTCTCGTGTGTGTGTGTGTGTGTGTGTGTGTGTGTGTGTGTGTGTGGTGGAGAGCAAGCACGTTCAGCTCTTGAGGGAGTTGAATGTATGTACTGCATTCATTGTTTCTCATCAGGAATAAGCATGAATTGAATGTGCTTGACTCACGAGGACATGGATTGTGCTCACTGTGATGTATTTGCAGGACTACTGAGAGAGTACCTCTTTTACCAAAGGGGAGATGAGTACCTCTTTTACCAAAGTTGTAATATCCGAGTTGCCTCTCTCATGGGAATAGCAACGTATTTGCAACAATGGATGGAGCAGCTCACTGCATTGGAAGGGAGAGTCCCACCTGATGTTGGGCCCACACTGCAACTGAAGGCAGGGAACACATGTTGTCCCAAGAAAGCAAGGAACATCCAGCTAAAATGGGTAAGTCAATACCAATTTCTAGGACCAATGCTTTAAATATCATCCCCTGAGCCTGGAACAATTTGCAGGACACTTGAGTTCCAGTAATCCAATGGAACTGGTGGAAATGATAACCTTTCTGTTGTCAGGTCCCTCTGACTGGAATCCATATGGGAACTTTTGCACCTTCACCAGAGACATGATTAAGCTGCAGAGTTCCTCCATGCTAATGCTAATCAATGCTCAGCAAGGGTGTAGAGAAAATGGACTGGTATTTATATGGTGTCTAATTGGCTATGGGTAAACTGGGCAAGGGAACATGAGAAATGTAGTCCGGGGTGTGGTGCAACGGTCTGTGTGGTGAGAATGTCAACATGATAGTACGGCCACCTCTGGTGGCGGGCAGGCCAGACAGGACTCGTAACAAACTTATTTAAAAAAATTAAACTTTCATATATTCTAGATTCATTACATTTTTGTATTATTATTTTAATGATTAGAGTGTACAGCTCATGAAAGTAAAAAATTCAGTATTTCAAAATAATAGAATATGTACATTTGAGTTTCATTAAATGACCATCCACTAATGTGGAAGACATTTGGCTGATTTGGCAATGGTCCAGGAGACAATCACTGACACCCTCCACAAAGAGAGAAAGTCACAGAAGGTCATTATTACAGAGTGATGTATCAAAGCATATTAAATGCAAAGTTGACTGAAAGGAAGAAATTGGGTAGTCAAAGGTGCATAAGCAACATGGATGACTGCAAGCTTGAGAATGCTGTCAAGTAAAGCTGTTTCAAACACTTGGGAGAGCTTCACAAGGAGTAGAATGAAGCTGGAGTCTGCACATCAAGAGTCACCACACTCAGACGAAAAGGTCTACCAAGCCACTTCTCAAACATTCAGAAGCATCTTACCTGGGCTAAGGAGAAAAAGAACTGGAATGTTGCTCAGTGGACCAAAGTCTAGAAAGCTTCAACTTACTGGTATTTATGGTGTCTCTAGTAAATGGACAGGGTCTCACATGGATTACCAAAAAAGAAAGTGATTGTAAAACTGCACTTTAGGCCTGTGAAACAAGTGTTGCTTTTTTGTTGTTGTTGTTTTTTAAATGGCTTATTACAACACCCGCAGGGTGAATATCCCAGATTATGTTGACTATTATCAGAATCAGGCCAGCGGTGCTCTACCTGGATATGCCAGCGGCTCTTTAATGTATGCCGCAGGTATTGGGGGGCTGTTTTGAGGTCTGTTTAGGATGGCCGTGCCATTGTTAAAAAAGGATTTCAAAATCGTCAAACCATACCTAAAACCAGCAGCTAAAAATATAGTCTTGGATGTTGTCTCAAACGTTATGTTGAGATCCCATAACGATGACCCTAAAGCTCAAGATGGATCCGGTCTAAACTGCCGGGTATAAGGAGGCGTGGTCATTCAATAAAGAAACCGCAAAGCTCTCAGTTACAACCAGAAAACGTAAGAAGACTGCTAAGTAAAACGTTGGGGTTAATAGATCCGTAAAAATCCATATTCTAACATGGCATAACTGCACCACAGGAGAGTGTATCAAGTCTGAGTTGGATTTATTCACAGTCCCACTGACTCAGACAGTTATCGAGAAAAACCATTAGAAGTGCCTCCCTTATCGGCTATATCAGATTCCTCGCCTTCAGAGTTTTTTATAGTGGGAAACGGTGACGATTACATAGACTTAAATAACATGTTGTTGTTTTTACACCTAAAAATCATGAAACCTAATGGAACCAATGTCGCAGATGGCACAAAGGTGTCCCTAATAATTTAACCCACAGCCACTATATTTTCTTAAGTTGACGTCAGTCTCGGCGATCGTCTGATATCACAGAGTTCGATCACGTATCCTTACCGATCATTGAGTCTTCTCAACTACAGCAAAGACAATCTGGAATTGCTTTTCTTGGCCGGTCTGTTTTTCAAAGACACGGCGGGGCTCATGGACGTGACCGACCCTGCAGGTCGTAACAGGTGGACCAAGAGATGGAACTACAAAGCCGGAAGCAAGGTCATGGAACTGCTGGCACCTATCCACAGTGACATTTTCTTTCAAGAAAAATTAATGCTAAATGGTTTAGACATCAAAATATGAATGATCAGAGGCAAAGATGATTTCTGTCTGATGACCGATGAAGACACCTAGACACGCCTATAAATTGAATATACTGTCGCCATCCCTTTTTGTCAAGAAAGTCTCCGTATCACCATCTGTGAGACTGGCACATGCCCAGACCTTGCTCTCAAACACGGCCAAGTACCCCATAGATAGGGTATGCCTAAAAAATTTCTCCATACCCGAGGGCTCCCGTGTATCCAATCAGGAAAATAGGATTTTGGGGATGTTGCCAAAATCTATCTTCCTCAGCATGGTGGATAATGACGCATTCACCGGAACCTACACTAAAAACCCGTTCATATTCAATAATTACGATTTAGAGTTCCTAGCCGTCTATGTCAAGTGTCAACAATTTCCTGCCAAACCGTTACAGCCCAACTTTGAATCCGGTTCAGCCGTGAGAGAATTTTATCAGCTCTCATATCGTTCATCAGGTCTGGGAACATCAGACTCGAAGCACGCTTCAAAAAAACCCTGCCACATACTGTTAATTTGAACATTTACGCCTCCTTTGACAGTTTGATTGAGCTTTCCAACTACAGACAGGTCCTGCTCGATTACTACTGAGAAGATTCGAAGAATGGAGTTTTAGATTAGTTGTATTTTATTTACAACACAGTATAATCAAAACATACATAATGAAGGTCAAAGACACATTATTGAGCACCCTGATCTACAGATATGAACAGACTTTGTGTCATTTCCGAAAACTGTTTTTTCCTTTTAACAAGTGAAACAAGTAAATCATACCTGACATTTAGGTGTTTGCAAAACTCATCATCAGTAGTCAAGAAACTTATTTTGCACTAGAATATCAGTGTAGTTGAACATCTGAAGTTGTATCTGAGTTTTATATCTGAGAAACGAATTATTGTTTAGCATGTTAAATGTCTATTCGTGATCAGGGTATTACTAATAAACATGGTCTAAACATACACTCAGTATAAACACTTGTAGACTGTTTTTGTTATTTATTTCATTTTGCGATAAAATACATATACAAATATGATCTTATAGTCATAAACACAAGCATGTTTTGTTTGCAATACATGCTGTCTAAACATTCTTAGACTCTACCATTCAGTGTTACAGTGTAAACACAATACCTTGTACATCACATTGTTAAAAAAAAAAAAAACATCCTTGCGTCGTGAGACATTTAGATGCAATGAATTGAAACATACATCATAACGTTTCACTTGATGTAGTCAGCAATTATAGTTTGGAAAAAGTCTAACTAGTAAAATGTATACAACTTGGTCTGTCACAGTAACACAATAACAGCGAATGTAAGTAGGCTAATAAAAGAAAGACTTACATGTAGAATTTATTCTCTGTTGAATCTGCTGTGCGTCACATCGCGTCCTTCTTCTGATGAGGTAAATATAAGATTTGTTGCTCTCAGCAGGTCTTCTTTCAGAAACGAACAGTAGTCCAGACGAAACGAAGTCTTGCTGCTTTGTTGACGGTGATGTGGGCGTTTACCTCCCCACGCTTCTCACGTGGCCAATTGTAATATGAAAGTGAAACTAACTTATGGGTGTCAACTAATTAAAGATAATCAGCTAATTAAAGATCATCAGGGGATAGACTGGACATCGCGTTGGTTTTATATGGATTACTTTATCACAGAATATTTGTTTTCGATAACACTTACTTTGTTTAAGGGTAGAAATATCAAGCTTTCTCCAGGTATATGTATGTCTCTGTGTGCTGTTTTCGCTGACTATTTGATCATTTTAGTGACGCCTTTAAAAATGAAGATCACAGAGACCAACGTGGCACACAGCACTCCCTGTTTATTTTCTTTATTTGTCAAAAGCTCACCGTTTTATTGTTATTATGTGTCTGTACAAATAAAAGTAGACCCTTTACAGATTCAATTGATCTTAAGTTTATATAGGGGGCTTTTAAAAAAAACGCACCGAAATGCGCCGGCGTGTTCTTCTACCCCAGAGGGTTAACAGGGGTAGATGCTTACGCGGACATGATGATTGATCATGAGTTCCTTTTTTTCTGGAGGTAGACCACTTGGCAACTGGAAAGCAACCCCGTTCTGAGACGGTACTGCTCAGGCGTTTTCGCTTTATAGTCTATCATGAGAAGTATTTCACATTTGTCGGAAACAACTGCCTAACTTGCACCGTAATTTGACTGGTGTCTCTGCAATTTTTAAACAAAATTAAATAGCTTGCATTCAAGCTAATGGCTCTCCTCGATTTACCTTGAGCAAATAAATTCTGTACAATATAAATCGTGCTAAGATTACGATGGTGTAAAAAACTGCGTAAAGACTTTTTGCACCATTATTACTACTAGCTTTGCTCATCATGTGTTCCAGAATCAGAAGATTCATTTTGTGGGCGGGTAGCAAATGATCATCATTCAGAGACAAATTCACATAACTTATTTTCTCGCCATCGCTTGTTTTGCGATAAAGAGTATAATCATCGGTCCTACCGCCAAAAAGCGCGTAATAAGATGAGGTCGTTCACTCCGTACTCACGCAACTCGTCCCTGAAGAGGAAGACTTTGCCGGATACTGTGCTGTACCAGGCATCAAACTTTGCCTGGTCTTTATCAGACATGTGTTTGTAACCTTACATTTTTTTGTCAGGGAAGGAACATATATTTTTTATTTTCGCGCCTGTTGAAGTGCTGGGGAAAGTAACCCTTTTCCATCGTTGTCAAGTTTAACGCTGCAGGCATCTTGGACAGAGCCAAAGGTGAGTGTGCAGACGAAACTAGCGACATGCTTACCGTTTTCGTAAATTGTTTCAAAGTCGTAATAGATTTGTTTTTTTGCTGGGGGGCCTGGGAGCTTTAGGCTGAATGAAACATTGCACACCTTGGTCCGGTAAATCCTCGCGGCAATGAGTGCAACGAGTCTGTGGGCATTTATGCGGTTTGTCGCTGCGTCCTGTAATTTCATACCGCCTGTTACATACCTTGCAAAACTTTATAATGTCACATGTAATTTTAGCCCTGCCTGGGGGTATCTTCTTATGCATGTCATATCAGTAGCTCGACTTGCAATAGCGTAAACAATCGGAACAGTGAATGATACTTTTAGGGTGTTTGTAGCAATCGGAATCGAAACAGACATTGCAGATGTATTCACAACTGTGGTGTCTTGAATTGGAGTAGCCTTTAAAGCAAAATTCACATACATAAGCTGTACCAATGAACACGGTCAGATTCAGTATTTGGGTGAGGTCCGTTTTGTTTTTTGTATGTTTCTAACCCCTCATTCATCCTGTAAAAAACAATTTTGACATCCAGCAGATTTTCAAACCATGCTATGTCGTGAAGACCTATCGGGTCTTGGCTGGTGAACCCTGCAGCGCTTGGCTGGCGAATAACGGCTGCACAACTTTCCAATTCGTTCTCGGGTAATTGAGGGTCAAGAAAATGCGCCAGACAGATAGCCAGACATAATTTATTTCCTGTATTTACAGGACAGAATAAACTCACCTTTTTTCTTTTGAGCACTTTATCCATAGCCAAATCCGTTTACGTCTTTGACCCCCTCCTCTCCTCGTCTGTTCATGACTATGCTAACTTCAATCTCAACCGCATCGTCGGCCATCAACCTATCATTGCTCTGTACATTTTTTTCGATTTGTTCTGTAAATAGATTAACATGATTAGGGTGGCATCGCCTCCGACCTGTCTGGCAAATGACACAATTTCATCCATGGCATTGTGCAAGGAAGCATGATAGGTGTCTAAATCTGGAGACATTATCTCTCTCATATTCATTGCTCTGCGTAAATCGACGCTGTTAAAGCAAGGTCACGGTAAAATTTGGAAGCCATTTAAGACGCCGCCGATGTTTGCTTGGGTTGCATCGGAAGGGGCAGCCACTCTGCTAGTCGAAGGTCTCACGACAAGATGACGCAACCCTTCTGCCGTGTCACCAATTTGGATGAATTCGTAGCTACCTCAATATTATCCAATCTATTAATTATTTCATGAAGCAGTACCTCGTGTCTGTCACTAGCACCCCTCAGTACATCTCTATCTGCTCCTTCATCCTCGTCATCAATCTGCGCTTGTTCCTCATTCGCATCAATCATTGACGCTCGCTTTTCCTCGTACGGGGGGCTAAATGGGGTCAGACTCCTTACTGCCACACTCTGATCGTCTCTGTCACTAAATGTCCCAGCATGCCAAGTTTGAACCTGTGTGTTTGTCCAATGATCCATGTCATCCACATTTTTGGGTTCTTCGTCTGTAACAACAATGGCATAAGTAGGATGATTTGAAGATATATCTGATACTTATATTAACCAATTTAAATGTATTATTTATGATATACAGTATGTCAAGACATACTGATGACTGGTCTTTGGTATTTAACTATGGCACTTAAAGGGTTAACTTTATGGGGATATTACTTTTAAACCTCATTACGTACAAAAACAGATGATTTTTAACATCACCATAGCATTATTTACTTTAACTGATTTATTACATCTGTAATGTTTTTGATGCATTATTATTTTGATGGCAATTAAAGGGGTAACGGCATAACGCATTTAAAGGGTTAACTTCTGGGGAATATAACATTTTAAACCTCATTATATACAAAAACAGTTGTTGTTGTTTTTTATATCACCATACCAATATTTACTTTAAATGATTTTATTAATTACATCTGAAATTATCTATAATGGTTTTTACTGACTGGCCCACCGGCGGGGCGATGGCATTTAATGGTTAACTTCTTGGGAATATAACATTTAAACCACATTACATTTAAAACAGATAATGTTTAACTTCACCATACCATTATTTACTTAGAGCATGTCAGTAACCAATATGAAATTATCTGTAATGTATTATTGAATTATTAAATTAAATCAAATCAATAAATCTGTGAATATGGACAGATGGTATTAAAATATTTTTAGCTTTATATATATATTTTTTAGAAACTTTTGTTTTTACGATCCCTATTACTAATAGCGTATGATAATACAGTTTTAAGTGTCCTCGAAACAAAGCAGGACATTAAAAAATAAACACTTACTGGTCAATGATGTGCAAGATTCATCATCATCATCATGATTCCTCCTTTTTTTCAGATAAACAGTTGCTATTTTACAATGTTTTGGTGGACTAGCATCTTGGGATGAAGTACTGGGTACTACGTCACAGGAGCACCATCTTTTCCACCACAATCGGATGATGTTTTCAGCAAGATCGATTGCACAGATAATGTTTTCTGCAGCACAACTCAGTTGAATGACAACACATTTGTTTTCCTCTGCTTGAAGTGGCATAATATTGAATCCAGGCTGTGTTATAATCCTGACTAAGTCTAAAGAATAAATAAGATACATAACAACAGAGTTAACACATTATTAGCTAAACCGCATAGACAGAAAACACTCACCATCTGAACAAAGATCTATTAGAAAATCATTGGTGACACTTTCTCTTACTCCTGGTTGAGTAATACTTAATCCTGGCATTTGGTTCATATGCTCTTAAAAGTCTAATAAATAAATAAAATAAAATAAAATAAAATAAAATAAAATAATCAAAATAAGACAAAAAGAATGTCGCAGTTCATAAATTATTAGACCTGGGGCAGATAGAAATCAGCGACCATAGATGGTAGGGCTAAGCAGAAAAAAAATCACAATATAAGCTAAAAGTCGCTAGATAGCGTTTAACCAGATTTATAAAAATATTAGAAATGTATACTTACCAAAAATTTTTTCTTGTTTCTGTACTTAAGTCTTGTTTCTTATGTACTTATTATTATGTACTTGTTCACTTAATTATTTTACAGATCTACTCTTGTTTTGTTTATCTCATCTCATCTGATCTTCAAACAAGAGTGTGAAAATGGATTAGCCACGCTTGTTGATATATGACAGCACTCCTGACGTTGCAGCTGTAAACCGTCGTCACATCCCCGTCACGGTGAAACTCAATACCTGCAGTGTGAGAGATGTATTATATATTTGTTTGTTCCTTATTAATGTTATGGACAATGCTTTGGCATTACTGTGCAAGTTGTGCCAATAAAGCTGTAAATAAATAGGAAATAACAGCAGGCATCTGGTTACGTCTGATGTATTACACATATGGTGCGACCACTGGAAGAGACCACAACCGTCTCATGAAATGATAATAAAAACAAGATGGCGGCGCGGTCAGACGCAGCGGCTACTCCGGGTCCTAAAAACTGTGCTTTTATGTCTTTTAATGTCGTCTGTTCGTCTCAAAATAGTGTAAGTCTGCCGCTAATTCATAAAGAAATAACACAAAAATACATATATGATCGCCAAAGCCTTTTGGAAATCGCAAATTCATACAACCACCAACTCTCACCGGCGACTACAGAGAAGCTCCGAGGCTTTTGTTTACTACTAAAGCCGAACCCCGAGACCACGGACTTGCCCACTGACGCCACCCACACAAAGCGGAGGCGCCGGCGGTGTGAGAGGAGACAGAAGCGCGGCAAGTGCGGAGGTATACGAGCTAGGCTAAGGGCTAACCCCACCAGACCGGCTCTTCCAACACTCATGCTCTCCAATGTTTGCTCGCTGGAAAATAAACTGGATTTAATCCAACTCAGTCGCTCTACACTGCACGAGGAAAGGGATTGTTGTGCGTTTGTTTTTACTGAAACATGGCTAAACAACAACACCCCGGACTCCGCCATTCAGCTGCACGGACTAACCTGCTACCGAGCGGACAGAGATACAACGCTGTCTGGTAAGACTCGCGGGGGAGGCCTATGTGTTTACATCAACAAGGAATGGTGTAACAATGCTGTGTTAAAACACTGCTCGTTGCTGGTGGAATTTATGTTTGTGAAGTGTCGACCGTTCTATCTGCCGCGGGAGTTCACGGCCATTGTTATTGTCGCGGTTTACATCCCGCCGTGTGCAAACACTAAGGACGCGCTTCGCGAGCTGTACAGCGCCATCAGCGAACAACAAACAAATAACCCTGACAGCTTTTTCATCATAGCCGGTGACTTTAATCACGCGAACTTAAAGACTGTTTTGCCAAAGTTCTACCAACATGTGAACTTTGCAACAAGGGGAAACAACACTCTGGACTTGGTTTACACAACAGAAAAAAATGCTTACAAAGCTGAACCCCGCCCCCACCTCGGATACTCGGACCACATCTCTGTTATGCTAATCCCAGCATACAGACCACTTCTGAAACTTGCCAAACCGGTTCAAAAACAGATCACAGTATGGCCAGATGATGCTACCCCTGCACTACAGGACTGCTTTCAGTGCACAGACTGGAACATGTTCAGAGAGGCGGCCACCTACAACAACCACACAGACCTGCATGAATACACAGAAACAGTGACTGCTTACATCAAAAAGTGCATTGATGATGTGACAGTCACCAAGACCATCACCACACGTGCAAACCAGAAGCCGTGGATGACAGCTGAGGTTCGTGGGCTGCTCAAGACCAGAGATGATGCATTCAGATCAGGAGACAAAGCAGCCTTCAAAACAGCAAGAGCCAATCTGTATCAAGAAAGCAAAACGCTTATATGCACAAAAAAATCAATAATCAATTTACTGACAGCAAAGACACGCGGAGTCTGTGGCAAGCCATTCAGACCATCACTGATTACAAGCCCCTGCCACAGGCCTGCGACGATGACACATCCCTCCCAGACGCACTCAACCACTTTTATTCACGGTTTGAAATGCAGAATGACACACCTGCACAAAAACTGCCCACACTTCCCAACGACCAGGTGCTCTGTCTGTCTCCAGCCGATGTAAGGAAAACCCTATCTAGGATTAACCCACGCAAGGCTGCGGGTCCAGACAACATACCTGGCCGTGTACTGAGAGACTGCGCTGCACAGCTGACGGATGTCCTAACTGACATCTTCAACACCTCGCTGAGCCAGGCAGTCGTCCCCACATGTTTCAAATCCATCTCCATAATCCCAGTACCAAAAAAGTCACTAGTGTCCTGTCTGTGTCTGAATGACTACCGTCCCATAGCACTGACCCCAATCATGATGAAGTGCTTTGAGAGGTTAGTCATGCACCACATCAAATCCAGTCTTCCCAACACACTTGACCCGCTCCAGTTTGCATACCGTCCAAACCGCTCCACGGACGATGCAATTTCCTCCACCCTACACCTGGCTCTTACCCACTTAGAAAACAAAGACTCTTATGTTAGAATGCTGTTTATTGACTTCAGCTCAGCATTCAATACAATAATCCCACAACATCTCATCAACAAACTAAATGTTCTGGGCCTTAACACCTCCATTTGCAATTGGATTCTGGACTTTTTAACTGGAAGACCTCAGTCAGTCCGTGTCGGCAGCAACACCTCCAGCACTACCACACTGAGCACAGGTGCCCCACAGGGCTGTGTGCTCAGCCCATTGCTCTTCACGCTGCTGACCCACGACTGCACTGCCAAGTTCAGCTCCAACCACATCATCAAGTTTGCTGATGACACAACTGTGGTAGGTCTCATCAGCAACAATGATGAAACATCTTACAGAAAGGAAGTGGCACAGCTGGTTGATTGGTGTAGTGCAAACAATCTTTCCCTCAATGTCAGTAAGACAAAGGAGGTTGTGATGGACTTCAGGAGAAATTCTGTTGACCACCCCCCACTGACCATCGACAGCTCGACTGTGGAGAGAGTCAGCAGCACTAAATTCCTGGGGGTGCACATAACAGAGGACCTCACCTGGACCACCAACACCACATCAGTCTCCAAGAAAGCGCAACAGCGACTACACTTCCTGCGCAGACTAAAAAGATCAAGTCTCCCTCCACCCATCCTCACCACATTCTACAGGGGAACAATTGAGAGTGTGTTGTCCAGCTGCATTACTGTCTGGTACGGGAACTGCAGTGCTGCTGACCGCAAGACCCTCCAGCGGACAGTGAACACAGCTGCAAAGATCATCGGTGCCCCTCTCCCCTCCATTCTGGACATTTTCCTCACACAATGCTCCGGTAAAGCCATCAGTATCGTGAAGGACCCCACTCATCCCTCCCATAGTCTCCTCCAGCTTTTGCCATCAGGAAGACGGTACAGGAGCATCAAAGCCCGTTCTGCTAGGCTACTCAACAGCTTTTTCCCCCAGGCTGTGAGAGCCCTCAATTCCAGCCACCTCATCCCTCCTCTTATCCAAATGTAAACTGTTGCAGTTCCACCTGTAGAAACACTCTTCTCTCTACATGCACCAGACACTTTCCTATTAACATTTCATGTTACAAGGACTTATGTTTATTTGCCAATGCACCACAAATCATATTGCACTACTTGGTTCTCAACCTTAAATACCTATCTTTTGCACAATACCATGCATAATTATTATGTAAAGTACTTATGTAGTCTGTCTTATGTTATGTGTACGTATAGTTGATTATTTATAGTATATGTATAGTTAGATTGCCACTTTCAGTAGGTTAGCTATGTATAGGTTTAAAAGTTGTTCCTACGTCTGGTGTTGTATGTACATATTTGTTTATTTATGTAGCACTGTGGTCCTGCAAGACACGACATTTCATTCCACTGTATGTCCACACATGTAGCGGAATGACAATAAAGCTCGACTTGACTTGACTTGAAATGATGTGTCACATGAGATGAGCAGATGAGGCAGTGCTTTTACAGCTGAAACGTCAGGAGTGCTGCCGTATATATACAAAAGTAGCTTGCATTCCTCACGCTACAGTTATTGAGTTTCACCGTGATGGGACCCAGTGTTTTTACAGCTGAAAAAGTCAGGAGTGCTGCAGTATATCAGTTTGAAATAACTGAACCATTGACCCCACTGCTGTGAGAACCCATGGTGTGTCTCCCCATTCTCACCTCCACAAAGAAGCTCTCAGCTTTGCTCTGAGTTTTCTAATTCAGCTGCACTTTTATTTGACAATCCCTAAAAATGTAAATCAATTTTCATTATCCTTAGTTTCATTTCATTTCAGCATGCATGCAGGACAATGGATGGCATGCTTCTGTGTTCTGAGCATAGTGACAGATTAACACTAGACCTACCGGAATTCTATAACTACTAGAATGGCCATAGCGGTCATTCTGACCGTTCATACTAGACTACTAGACTGAACTAAATGCCATGCCATTTACATTCAAAGCTTCTGTCAATGTTTTAAACTTAAGCCTTGAATGTCTGTCGTCATATTTTATCATCACCCTAAAAATACAACCTTTTTTGTAATACCCTATAGTTGTATACAAGCTATTAGACTGCTCCCGAAGGTGCGTGCTTTGCTTGTGACTGGCAAGTGGGAGAGCAAAGATTTTTCACCGCAGTGGAAAAAAGTCTAAACGCCAACAAGCAAGAGCATATAAAAACAGCTATAAATAGAAATTACACAACATCTGTAATGCGAACAGTCATTTTGACCGCTTTGACCATTAAAGGTAGAAATGCTAAGAACTCTTTTGTGTTTTGTAATTTTAATAAAACAACAATGTTAGTATGAAATACTCACACATTTGAGAAAAGTCAAAGAATTATAGTCATGTGGGTTTTACTTCTACAAAGTACGGAGCCCTAATCCTGACACAGAAGAAAAATATTTTTATATCATGGCCACGAATTAGGAATTTGTTCCCATGAATTATCAATACATTTGCACGTTTTATTAATTCGTTCCCTCTATTTAGCTAAATCGTTCCATCGTTTTATAAATTCGTTCCCACGATTTAGGTAAAACATGCCCAAGCTGTACTATCTCCTATTTCCTTTTGTGTACAAGTTCTCCGTTACAGCACAGTATTAACGGCTCCATAGTTATGGACAGAGAATTTTTAATTGAGTTTTATTTTGACTTGGGAATGAGTTATAAAGACATTCTCCGAAGCCTAGCATTGCATGGAATGTTTTTATCTGAGAGGCATCTGCATCACATATTGAGGGCCATGGGGCTTTACCGGCATCGATATGATGACTTGGAGACTGGTATTGACTTTATTGTTAATCAGCTGCAAGGTCCAGGAAGAGATCATGGGTATCGGTGGATGTATACAAAGTGTTTGCAGCAAAGAATTAGAATCAGAAAAGATTGTTCTTTCTTTGCTCAACCCTGTTAATTCCCAGGCTCGCCATAGCCGACGGCTGAGAAGGCGTCAATATTTTGCTCAAGGACCTAACTTTGTATGGCACATAGACTCATACGACAAAATGAAGCCCTATGGAATATGTATTAATGGCTGCATCGATGGATTTTCATAAAAAAATTCATGTGGCTAAAGGCTGCTTCAACCAACAGCGACCCACGAGTCATTGGGGGGTACTTTGTTGAGACACTGGAGCACTTAGGAGGGTTCCCCAGGCTCGTGCGAACTGACATGGGCACGGAGAATGTGGTGGTGAGAGATATTCAGCGGTATTTACGGAGGAAAGATGATGATGAGAGAGCAGCGGAACACAGTTACATTACAGGGACAAGTACCGCAAACCAGCGAATTGAAAGCTGGTGGGGAGTGATGAGGAAAGAGGGAATTGAATACTGGATCACAATGTTCGGAGAACTCAAAGATGAAGGACTTTTCACGGGTGATTGGGTTTTGGACAGAGCTTTATCACGTCAATCATTCAGGTATGCCGAATATGCTTTGTGTTTGTACACAAATAAAAAACTCAATTATGAGGCGCCATATACGGTTTAAATCAAACTTCGATCATATATATGTCAGTGATGAACTAAGATGGCTGCCAGGTGCAAAGGTAATAGGTGACAGGAAGTCAGAGGGAATAAAGTTATGGGAAATGGAGTACGTGATATGGTCCAGAGAACAGTGATGGCTCCCTCTAATGGTGAAAGGAGGGAGTGACGCAGTGGCATGAATTGTGACAGTAACACACTAAATAAAAACAATAAAAAACAGAATAAAACTATAATGTACAGTAAATATATTGTCATTGAGGCCACCTCCCGTTTATTACACTCTTTACTGTTCTATTATATTAATTTAAAGGGTTCTAATGAGTTATTAGTCAGAATAAAATAATGTACTGAAATAATACTATGTTTTATGCTCTAATGAAAGCCTGATGTAATGCGGACCTGTGACCCATACAGGTGACTTTGCACATCAGGTAGGACTCTTTGAGTCATTCTGATAACCAATAGTGATTTGTAATCTGTTAGATGAAAAAGATTAAACTCTGAAACTATGAAAACTGAAACTATAAAAGAAATCTACATATATCCAGGAAAAAAATATACACCTATTGGTGACTATTTGGTCCCTGCTTCAATTCCATTTTGCAGAATCTGCAAAGGCAGCCAGTGTGGTGAACATCATCGGACCTTTTCCGCTTCTGTTGCGCTCTCTCCTCAACCCACTTTTTGTGGTTTCCAGTTTCCTTTTAAAGAACTCTGTCTACAAAAAAATCTTGAAAAGGCATTCTTGGCTTTGTTAGTCCTTCTCCAATGTAGGTTTTAAAAACCTCAGTGGAACAGAAGTATATAACAGAACCTCGCTGATAAAAGAAGTTTATGGAAGAGCCATCCTTCTTGTATCGACATTTGGGCTGCCCACCAGGCAAGACAACTCTTTGTCTGATTCTTCTTTTGTTCTGCTGCTGTTGTTGCTGCTGTCTCTCCTTAATTTCCTCCACAATTTTCTCAATGACAGAGGTGTGGTCAGAGAAGGTGAAGGTGGGTATATGGCTGCTGAGGTCACTGTCATAACCAGAACACTGGTAGTGTCACTACCCTCTGTCAGTGAATGCCAGAACTGCTGTCTCTCAAAAACTTTTTCTAGATTTTTATTTAAGGACAAACTTGTGTTTAAGAGTTAGCTGCTGTGTTTCACATACTGTGAAATGTGTAACCTTGTGGTTGAATGGAGCATGCTGTTGGGATCATTACAGGAGTTGTGGACTATTGCAGCATACTCCTGATCTACAAGCTTAATGATGTCTTTCTTGCCATGGCGTTTCTATAGTAAGTTGTCTATATCCTCCTTCATTGGGGCTGTTCACCTTTTGTGATCTAACACAAATACCCTACCACCAGTCTTCACAGATCTGGTGCGGGTGCATGCTGGTCAGACTATCATAGGCAGAGGTGGTGTGAATGTGGTTCCTACATCAATCACAATAAAACTTAATCAGTCAGTGAAGAGATTGAGGGCACAGGCTGGGCGCTTGAGGTTACTACAACAGAAAGTTAACCTTTGTAATTACTTTTTGAATAAAGAAAAACAAAGGTTTTTATGGGATGACCTTGAATGTCTATCAAATGCTCACCTGTCTCTGAATGATGCGCAGCACGGCCAGGAAAAGATGAGGAGAGTGACAGCATGTAAAACATTTTGTTAATTTATGGGCAAAAAGTCTTTTAACAGTGTCTTTTAAGTTCCTGTGTCTGTAAATGCCTTCAATGTATTATGGACCATCTATCACTACATTTCCCATAACCCCTGTGTTGTCACCCTTCAACTTTCACCTTAGTCTGCCATCTTAGTTCACTCTCACAGTATAAATAGACCGGCTCTCCCACAGTCAGATCGCAAAGTTTTGATTAGTTTATTCTGTCATCTCTGAGCATTATTCCCTGGTTAGCTTTCCCATTGCCAATCTCCTTTGTTCCTGGTTCCGTCAAGTCAAGTCAAGTCAAGTCAGATTTATTTATATAGCGCTTTTTACAATACAAATTGTGTCAAAGCAGCTTTACAGTATCAAATGGGAAGGTAATATATCAATAATGCAAAAAGAAACTATAAACAATTGTAGTTGGTTTAGTAGATAAATTAATCAATAGTTCCAAATTAATAAATTGTTTGTCCCAATTTAGTTTTTCCCCAATTTAGTTGTTGTCCCCAACTGAGCAAGCCATAGGCGACAGTGGCAAGGAACCAAAACTCCATCTGGGATACTGATGGAGAAAAAAAAACCTTGGGAGAAAACCTTGGGTCAGTTCTCCTCTGACCAATAAACAAGTAGTTTGTACTCCCATACAGACCTGTAGAGGGGGTCTATATGTACTGACCCACCATCTGGATACAAACTGGATCATGAAACTGCAGTGACCAACTCTTCAGGATTCATACTACATCACTCCGTGACTGTTCTCCGCCCGCCAATCGACCCCTTGCCTGCCCTTGGATTACTCTTGGCTCGCTACCGGCCCTAGACCCCCACGCTCGGATATTGACGCCCCTTTGTCTGTTCTTCGTCATCCCTGTTTGGTCCTGCCTGATCCTGCCTGTACTACTACGATTCCTGTTAATAAAGCTTGCAAATGGATCCACACGCCCATGACTCGTTTGTTACAGAAAACTTCGCCGACCCTGGATCTAGCAGCTTTATCTCATCCCCCTGCTCTAACATGGACCTGTTTGATCAGCTACTCCAACTCAAGCAGCACAGTATGCCTCTAGTGGATTTTGTTTCGAGGTTTTGCCACCTCATCTATCAGTTACCATTTTATGATGAGAATTACTTCGTGGACTATGAATTGTGGTGCGGGGGTTCATCTTCAGTTCCAGTGGGTGTCGCAGAGGGGGTACGCGACTACAGAGATTACATACGATTACATACTACCGCACTCCTGTTTCTCTGACATACTGGATTATACAATGTGGTATGGTGACTCGTCTGGTTCTGTGGATTTCAGTGAGGGGGTACGCGCTCACGAAATGGCGGCCGTGCCGGCGCGCGATCAGAAAATGGCGTGTGATCTGATGTTGGCGGCCTTGCCAGAGACCGCTTACAGTCTTCCTATTCCCTTTACAAGCTGTCAGGGATTTATATCAAGTCTGTGGGATCCACATTTACACTCAGTCAATTCAGCGCTCGCCAATATCCAGCCTGCCCAGTCTCCTTATGTCAAGATGGTGGCCGCTGTACCAGAGTCATCACCTGTCATGGCCGTCCTTCCAGATTCAAGTCCAATTACAACAGTCGTTCCAGTATCAAGTTCAGTCATTGTTCCAGAGCCAAGTCAAGTAACAGCCATTCCTCCACAGTCAAGTCAGGTCTCTCATGTCACTACAACACTTGACCGGGTGGATAACATCCTTGCTGCACTCCGCGAATTACAACAAGCCGCAGCTCCACAACCGAGTCAAGCATCGTCGCCGCAGTTCCCTCAAAGCCAAGTCAAGTCACTGCTGTTTCTCCAGAGTCAAGCCAAGTCGTCACAGTCGCTTCTCCAGAGTCAAGTGATGTCATGGCTGTTGCTCCAGAGCCAAGTGATGTCGCAACTGTCACTCCAGAGTCAAATGATGTCGCAGCTGTCGCTCTAGAGTCAAATGATGTCGCTCCAGAGTCTAGCTCCGCCGCAGCTGCTCTGCCCCCAGAGTCAAGCATCGTTGTCACAGCTGCTCCTCCCTCTGAGTCAAGCATCGTCACCGAAGCTCCTCCCTCTAAGTCAGCTGCTCCGCCTTCAGAGTCAAGCTCCGTCGCAGCTGCTCCGTCTGAACCTGTGTCACGACACAGCCACTCTCCTTGGACAAGGTCAAGACACAGCTGCCGTTCTTGCTGTTGGCAGCACTGCACCTGCTGCTTGCACGGAGGTAGCGCCCGGCAACCCACGCCACTCCACAGAACTCTCACCCGGTACCAACTTCAGCCTGCCGGGGATTCAGTCACGAACTGTGCTGCTATGGCTCCCTCCTTTCACCTTTAGAGGGAGCCTTCAATGTATTATGGACCATCTATCACTACATTTCCCATAACCCCCATGTTGTCACCCTTCACCTTTCACCTTAGTCTGCCATCTTAGTTCACTCTCACTGTATAAATAGACCGGTTCTCCCACAGTCAGATCACAAAGTTTTGATTAGTTTATTCTGTCATCTCTGAGCGTTATTCCCTGGTTAGCTTTCCCGTTGCCGATCTCCTTTGTTCCTGGTTCTGTAACTGTTCTCCGCCCGCCAATCGACCCCTTGCCTGTCCTTGGATTACTCTTTGCTAGCTGCCAGACCTAGACCCCCACGCTTGGATATTGACGCCCTTTTGTCTGTTCTTCGTCATCCCCGTTTGTTCCTGCCTGACCCTGTCTGTACTACTACGATTCCTGTTAATAAAGCTTGCAAATGGATCCACACACCCATGACTCGTTTGTTACAAGTACACATTGTATAATCTATTTCAATTTAATAAAACACAGCAGCTTTTCAGTGCACTAGTATTTGCTCTGTGTGGTCAACTGAGACAGCCAGTGTTTTTCATTTGATTCATCCAGTTCAATTGCTTTCAAAAGGCTTGATGGACTGTTTCAGAACATGTTGGAAATCTTAATTTGACCCTAATAAACATACTACATATCTTTGTTTTGCAGTCATTTGCTTTATATGGTCAACAACTACTCGAAACCTGTTGCATTGATTTTTTAAATGAAAAATTATTCAGTTTAATTGCTTTTAAAAGGCTGTGATCTATAAAACTATTATAGGACACGCTACAATTCTGTATTGTTGAAGTTATTGTTTTATATGTTTCATACTATTACTGACATTTTGTATGGGTTTCTCCATTGACACATTATCCACTTCAATAACTTTAGAAAGAAGTGTCGTAGTTCTCCAGAACAAGTCAGTACCTGTCATGGCCGCCCATCCTGAGTCAAGTCCAGCTACGGCCATCTTTCCAGTGTCAAGTCCTGTCACAGCCGCCGCTGCTGAGTCAAGTCCTGTCGATGCTGCCGAGTCCACAGCTGCTGCTCCTGAACCCGGTCACGTCTCAGCAGCTGCTCTCAAGTCAAGCAATGTCACAGCTGCTCTTCCTGAATCAAGTCTCTTCACTGCAGCTGCTCTCATGTCAAGTCAGTTCCCAGCTATTGTTCCTGAACTCTTCCTCTTCACAACCTTTCTCTCAGAACCAAGTCACGTCCCAGCAGCTGCTGTTGCCGAGCCAAGTCATGTCACAACCACTGTTCCTGTACCAAGTCACCTCACAGCAGTTGCTCTCAAGCCAAGTAAAGTCACTGCTGCTGTTCCTGAATCAAGCAACATCACTGCCACTGCTCCTGAGCAAATTCAAATCACAGCTGCTGTTCCTGAACCAAGTCACCTCACAGCAGTTGCTCTCAAGCCAAGTCACATCACAGCTGCTGCTCCTAAAACCCAGTCACGTCGCTGCTGCCGCTCGTGAACCAAGCCTCGTCACAGCTGCCGCTCCTAAGCCTCGTCACAGCTGCCGCTCCTGAACCCTGTTTCATCACAGCCGCTACTCATTCTGAGACAAATCACGACACAGCAGCACTCAAGCCAGGTCAAGCCACAGCAGCAGTTCCTGAACCAAGTCATCTCGTGTTGGGTCCCAAACTAAGGGGATAGCCGCACATGCTCCTTGCACGGTGGTAGCGTCCAGCAACCCACATGCTTCAGAAGAGGTCTCGCCCTGTTCCAGTTTGGCTGCTGAGGCCTCCTGCAATCTGGGGGTCCAGGCAAACAAAGCCAGGAACTTGGGCTTCGAGCTCTCTCTCTCTTTCTCTGCGTGTGTGTATATGCTCTGTGTTACAGACCTATCTTCTCTGCCCTGGTGGGCTTCCGTTCCACCCTGGAGGGCTCCTGTCCTGTCTGCTCCACCTCTGGCGGGTTCCACTCAGAGATGCTCCTTCACTGGTTCTGCCCCAGCTCCCAGGTCCTCCACATGGATCTGTCCCACCATCCCTCTCCCTATCCCACTTCTCTGCTCCCTTTATAATTCTGACTGCTTTGAGTGTCTGGGATCCGGTCCTAGGGAGGGGGCTCTGTCACAATTCATGCCACTGCGGCTCCCTTTTTTTACCACCAGAGGGACCCATCACTGTACTCTGGACCATATCACAAACTTCAATTCCCATAACCCCTGCCTGACTTCTTGTGACCTATCACTTTTACAGCTGTTGGCCATTTCCCAATATTACACACACACACACACACACACTATAAAAGCCATGCTCACTCACAGCTAGTCGCGAAGTCTTGTATTCCCTGGTTGCAATTCTGAGCATTTATTCCCGTGTTTGTTTACTCCATTGTTGACTCTGTTCTCCATTCCTGATTGATATCTGTCTGCCTACCAACCTCTTGAACTGTTTATTCAACACTTGCATGGACATTACTATTCTCTGTAACATCTATGTTGTTCCTGTTTGCTCCTCACTGACCCTGCCTGTTGTACTACGCCTTTGTGTGAATAAAGTCTGCATATGGATCTCTACTCCGCTGACTAATTCGTTACATGCATATACCATTGTTGTTACTTCACCAGACTATAATCTCCATTTACCATGTGTCCCAACATTTATTTTATTTTTCTATTGTTCAGATATAATTAAACCAAGTGCTGACCATAAATGTCAAAATATTCATGAATATACACTTACTGTTCAATCTGATGTACCATAGACAACATAATGACTTGGAAAGAGGACACTGAGGCAGATATTGTCCAAAATAACATGGATTCATGGGAGGACAGAGCGGATCTGGAAAGAGAGCATGCAGCTGAAGATAGTGGTCTAAATAACACTGACCCAGAGGATACCAGAGTGGATCTGGAGGAAGCAACTGAAACAAGTGAGAATGCACCATGGGGAGATGCTGGTCCAAAACATTTACAGGACAGCACAAAAGGTGCATAAACAGTTTACCATCAGCCTTGATAGAAAGGAATGGAACAAAATAAGGCCTTTAAAAGGTACCACTAAACTGAAGCCACCCTGGACCCACTATCTCTATAATGCATTTAAAAATGAAAATCCTTGTTGCACTCTGTCTTTTAAATATCAGCACTTAAAAGCTGCCCAGAGCAGGAAAAAAATGTCCATCTTTACACATTGAGGCAAAATACAAATTCAAATTGAAAAACAAACCAGAAAGAATGTACAAAATGGTAAAGATGCTTGTCAGTCAACATGGAGAAATAAAACAGAAAAAAAGTTTAGGCCAGCAACAAACCTCAAATGGGGAGCACTTGCTAGAGCAATTACACACGGACCTAGTCATTATTTCTACACAAAACTCAAAACCATACCCAATGAAGAACTTTTGTGTGGAAATATGTCCAGTTGCCTCAACAGGAATGTGCTGAAGGTAATTCACTCAGAAATTAGGAAGAAGAAATTACTTCACACTGATGTGTTAATGGAAATACATCTCATGCAAGGCATACTAACAGGAAGTGACACCAGATTTTTTAAACTACCAGGATACATACAGCATTTTAGCATTTAGCATTTTAGCCCCTGTGGTGTTCATTTGTACGCTGAGCTTGGAATCAGTATTCTTGTGGACCATTTGCACAGTAGGCTTCCTGTGTCCCTTTATCTGGATGCTACTGGAGGTGTGATCTCAAAAATTGCAGATCAGCCAAAGCGAATTGTATACTACTCACTCACTCATCCAGAAAGGGGTCTGGGTGCTCCACCTTTACTGGTCTATGAAATGTTATCAAATGAGCATTCAGTATCTCCAATCACACACTGGCTCATGCAGTTTGCATTGCATTTTGTCCAAATCCACACAAATGCACATTCACCAGGTTGAGACAGACTATAGCTCGTTCTAAGGAAAGCACATTGTGGGACTGGCTCGTAATGGCTGAAAATCTGCACCAAGGCTGAATTTCAGGAAAGATACTTCAGATACAGTACTAGGGACCACTTAGGCCTATATAAAAGGATCCAAAAAGCAGCATGTCATGGAACCTTTAAATAAACAATACCACTGTTAAATAAAATACACCTTAGTATGGATTATTTTTAGTTTGAGGATTTATACTTTCGATAATCATGTCAGTATCGATTTATCGATACTTAAGGATTGATCTGCCCATCCCTAGTCATAAGTGTATACTCCCCCACCCCACTGTGCTGTTTGGACACAAGTTTGTTGTGCTGCTCATTCTGAAAAATAAGTCAGAAGTAGTGAAGGGGTGCCGAGCCAGTAGTGGTTTTGTAGGCAAACATTAACGCCTTGCATTTTATGTGAGCAGCTATTGGTAGCCAGTGCAAATTGATGAGGATAGGTGTGATGTGCCTTATTTTTGGCACATTAAAAAATTATCTTCCAGCCGCATTCTGGATTAATTGTAAAGGATTGATAGAACTTTCTGGATGACCTGTCAAAAAAGCATTGCAATAGTCCAACCTGGACAGAATAAGAGTTTGAACAAGGAGTTGTGAAGTATGTTCCAAAAGAAAGAGACAGATCTTCTAGATGGTGAATAAGGCTAATCTTTAGTTTAATGTAGATGATAGTTAAAAAAAACAAAAAAAAAACAATTCATGTCGAAGCATTAACACTACTTTTTCATTAGGGCTCCATGAGCAATGAATCAGATAAAGATGGGTTTGTCAGAATCTGTTTACCAAAGCACCCCTTCTTTTTTTTCATTGAGAAGAATGAGTGGTGCATACATCGCACTGAATTGAAAAGAAGACCTGTCAGAGCACATGTCAGAGAAACATTAGAGAAGGAATTCAGAAAAAACAGCTTTTCCAAGCAAATATAGCAAAAAATAGCTGAGGATGTAATGGAGTCTGGCTGCAGGGATGTTGCTCCAACTCCCAATGTCTTGAAAACCATTTCATGCGAAGCACGTAAGACAAGCTGCCAACACAATAATGAAATAATCAGCCTTCAAATAATGCTGCCAAAGAAAACAAACAGTCCTGATGAGGTGCTCCGAAAAGTAATGCTACACCCAAAAGGGGTGCTACTTTGGTCACAAAGGAGTATACAAATATATCAGGAAACCTATTGTATGTAAACCTTTTGTACTTCACTTGTTCCAGTATCCACATAAAACAAATTGTTTGGCATAATACCACAGCAGTAATTAAACAATATGTTTTGGAGACTATATTTTATTATGATAATGGAAAGGCTGCATTGTCAAGTTAGTAATGCTAAACTATGTGCAGCGCCGGTGCAATCACTTAATTTTATTTTTTCCTTCTAACAGTGGAAATGACTCCTTCTAGTCATACAGATCATCAAAACTGTAAACAGTTTGCATACATTCAGGTCACGGACACTTAACTCTAATTGAATGAAATTAAATAATCTTGTCAGTTAACTGATATTAATCAGTTAATGAGTTAACTAATCATTTTCCACCGTGTTCTCTAGCTGTGTTAAATGACTCAATTCATCAAGCTGTACCTAACAGCGCCTATGTCAACAAAGCTCCTGGGTAACTTAGATATACCAGAAAATATAAAAAATGATTGAAACATCACTCAGTCATTTGAGTTTCCAGCTTCTAAAGGTGTGCAGATGTGTCTTCGATGTGCATGCTCTGTTCAATTAGAACCAAACTGCTTCCCCCCACCTCCTCGCGTGCGCACCCCCCTCCTCTCAAAAAAAAAATTTCTCATCGAATCTACACGATTCACGTGGGTCACCTGTTTTGGCTTCAAAACGGCAAATTTCACCGAAAGGTGAGGGATTTTCATGCCTGAATTGCGATTATGACAAATAAGTATATTGTTAAAGAATTGTAAATTTTCATAAATTTATCATGATGTCGATAATGAAAACACAAAAAAACCTTTACTCAAACCCAGTGTGCAAACAACCAAATGCAAATAACAAATACACTAAAATTACTGCGTAAAAAGTACAATTTCAGATTTTTTTTCTTGAAATAAATCAGCTAAAGTAAAAACTAAACGCCGTTCCTGCACATTCATCTTTACGTCTTTACATTCATTTTGACCGCTCCCAGCACCCATACCGTAATTGTGCGTATAGACGAATGTGCTGACAATTAGAAACAAAAAGTATAAAAACGTAACACGGTGCAAAACGAACTAATGAACGCTAGGTAAACATACTAGTTTTGTGGCATTTAAATTAAATTTGCTTCGTCAGCGCACGTGAGATTGAGCTCTGGCCCTCTGAGGCCGACACCATGTAGCAGCCTTAAAAGACTCGCTCTTTTACAGTACATTTAATTCACAAACAACTGACAGTCGTGCCTAGTGAGCTAAAGCCAACACTCGTGTACAATATTCTAAAATTCAAATTTTAGTGACTTATAGTATGCCCGCCGTCAGTCGTCCCACACGCAGTGACTCGGTCTGACCGCATCATTTGAGTCAATGAATCTTTCGGTCTATGATTGAAGAACCAATATAACCGTTTGATTGAGCAGAATCGGTTTGTTCACGAATCAGAAACCTCTTTTTCATCTAAGCACGTGACCAAACAAAGAGACAAAAGTTTACTTTCACAATTAAGCCATCATGTGTATGGGATTGAGGCAACCCCCAAAATATAGACTACTTTCAAAGATTTACAATTCTGGGTCGATTGCGAGGCTTAATTGATGGCCACACCCTCCCCTTAACCACTCCACACCTTGCAGATGCGCAGACAAGATGGATTTGGAAAGACTGAAGAGGAGAATGGAGCGACTGCGATCTCACCATAATAAATGCAAAGCTTTATTGAAGGCAAGACTTTATGAGATTTATGATCGCTAGCATTTCAATTGTTTATTACTGTCGCGTTGGTTCGATGGATGTTAGAGTGTAGGCCTCGTCCTTAACTCATCATGCACCTCATTTTTATATCAATTCGGCTTCAAATATTAGTCAAGACTTGGTGAAGATGATGCTATAACATTTTTATATTCAGTTTGAATGGAAATTTCATTGTCGTAATTGGGTTAAAATACGTTGGTCCCTCAGGGAAATTTGTTTAAAGTATCAATTGGCCAATATGTTTGTTGTTAAATTAACATCACAAATCGTCGCTGTCGGGCGGAAACCTCGTATGTCCAAATTTTGTGAATTTCATATTTTTACACAAATCGATGCTATTGGTCAGTGCCCACGTGGATCTGTCATTTTTACAAATTTTTGACCAATCTAAAGTGTTGAAAATAGCTTGAGAGCAAATCTCTTAACTCATTTGAACGCTTCAACTGTCTGAGAAGAGCTCGTATCGCCACCTTTTCTTCACTCCGCTGAGCTTCGGGGCATATGCCTATGTCCCCTTCCATCATCTTGTCACAAAGCACCGGCAAAAAGAATTAGCATTGAATGTGTCGGGGGAAACAGTAAGGAGATATTTGAATGATCCATTAATAAACTAGTGTATTCTGAGATAATGTCGCAAAGACCCTGACTCGCAATCTCTTCTTTGGACGCAACATTTGAATTACATAATAAAAGTGTTTTTTTTTTCCGATTTGTTTTATTTCGTTAAGTAATAATTTAAAGCTTTCTATTTATTTATTTATTTATCATGTTTGTGAGGCATGTAGCTACTCGCCAAAGCGATTTCAGCTTCTCCTCTCCAAAAACGATATTCACCTAATAGCGCACATTTATCTAGATTTAATGTAAACTGACATTAAAACGGACATTGTTCTATAGCTACTTTAACTGTTTAAGATCTATAGATTTTATTTTATGCAAGGCGCGATGATTTAAAAGGCAAATTGATCCGACTATGAACAGTCTTCCGCTGGCCGCTGTTCGTTAGGCTACTTTAAAAAAAACAAAAAAAACTTATATTTAACGAAAACAAAATGTTCCAAAAGTTTTTCTAAATTAACTTAATAAGAAAACGAAACGAAATATGATCACTTTGGCATTACATACAAAACATAACTATTTTAATAGCTGAAACAGTAGTATAGGCTGTTCTGGAAGAAGGGGAAAAAGACGGACTCAGTTTTTTTGTATTGCATCACTTATAGCTCTTAAACCTTTAAAATAGAGTTTAGGAAGATGTATGTAACCACAGTCGTTAGCTTTGGTTAACTATTGAAGCCTTTTCTCTTGTCAAAAGGCTCAACGCGACCGCAGACTTTGATGAACTGCTGGCAGCAGCGACGTCTGTTTCCGTACCATTCTTATCAATGACGGCGTAATCTCGTATCTCCCGGCTCCCAAGTCATAAAACCTCGTATCTCCGATAAAACATGATTTTGGGGAAATGTTGTGTTAATGCTGGCACACAACAGTGTATGATAGCAATATAAGGTATAATACCAACTTTAACGATAAAATGTTTAATAACTCAAAAAATATGCAGTTTTTTTCATTTCCTGAAAAATGACGGTTTTGGAGATACGAGGATTCCGCCCGACAGCGACGAAATGTTTATATACATATATATGTATATATATGTATATATACATATATATATATACATATATATGTATATATATATATAAACTCATGGGCTTTTACATATAAATTACTGATGCAGAAACATTATGAAATGCTGAAACATGTCCAGTAGTACTGTATAGCTTGGTAATTGTAGTCTGTGGCTGGAAAAAAATGTAAAAAATATTCATAATAATTATAATAATTTTTTATCTTCTCTTTGGTGACCAGGCAGCGGAAGCAGAGAAGCAAAGTCAGCAGAGGTATGTGAAACTTCGCCATCGACGGATCCAGCAATGGTTCAGCAGCTCACCACTGAGCTTTCAGCCCAAGCCTCGGTGCTGGCAGTGCACCAACACCAGCTCGACCGCCTCACCACGCTTACGGAGGATCTTGTGAAGGCCCTACAAGCCCTCCAGCCGCTGACAGAGACATTGCCGAGCCACCTACCTCCCGCTCCCATGGCCGCCGCCGCCGCTGCTGACACCACCACCGCCGTGGCTGTTTCCACCGCCAGTCCGCGCCTCACATTCCCGGAAAAATTCGACGGGACCCCAGAGAAATGTAAGGGCTTTCTTTTGCAATGTTCTTTGTTTGTAAATCTGCAACCCCATTTATACCCTTCTGAAGACTCTTGCATTGCATTTGTTTGTTCCCTTTTGTCTGGGCGAGCGCTGGACTGGGCCATGGCGGTTTGGAGTCACTCCAGGCCAGTTTTTCCATCGTTTGCCGCCTTCTTACAACGCTTTCAAGAGGTGTTTCAACCTGCCATGGCCGGCGGGGATGCTGGCGAGCAGCTAATGGCCCTGTGACAGGGGGGTCACACTGCGGCTGACTACGCTCTTAGTTTCCGCACCCTTGCAGCTCAAAGCGGATGGAATGAGGAACCCCTCAAGCTACTTTACTGCAAGGGACTCAATCTTGACCTGCAAGCGGAGCTCGCCTGCCGCGATGAGGGTGTCAGTCTAGATCAGTACATCGATCTGTCCATCCGGCTGGATACCCTAATGCAGCAGAATCCTCTCTACCTGGCCGACCTCAGTCTCTACCGAACAGGCTCCTGAACCCATGCAGATTGGAACCACCCGGCTGTCCGTCGAGGAGAGAGAGAGGAGGCTAAAAAACAATCTGTGCATCTATTGTGGTCAGGCCGGACACATCCGGGCCAACTGCCCCACCAGACCGCCGCCTAGAACCCCTTCGGTGAGTAATCAGTCTTCCCCTGCTACTCGTTTCGAGATTCCTGTAACTCTTAGTTGTCGTCACGTTTCCATTGACACCACCGCCCTCATTGACTCGGGGGCGGCTGGTCTCTGTGGCTCCCTCCGATCGTGGCCAGCGGGAGCGCTCTCCGGAATACCAACTTCCCCCAGACTCCCCCGGACATTACCCACAACCCCGTACCTGGGACGTGCTTTCGCTTCCGGGTCCCCCTCTCGGAGGCCATTTCCCCTCCCGCATAAAACGGCCACGACACAAAGTTTTGTTTTGCTCCGGCTAACAACTCCAAGCGTTATTCTCTCTGGTTATTATTATTGGTTTTCGACTCGGACTGCTTCTCGTGTGTGACATCTTCTGCCTGCCTCTGCGACCTCGTTTGCCTGCCTTGTGGATTTGCCTTTGTTTGCTAGTTGCCCCGACCTCTTTGCCTGGACTTTGTTTATGCTCCTGTCTTGCCTACGTCTGCCTACTTGCCTCTGTCTGCTACCATCGACCCATTGCCAGAAGTACCTTGAGTTGTGTTTATCTGTCTGTGTAATAAAGAACCAATTGCAAATGGATCAACAGTCTCCTGATGTTGCGTCACAGTTATAAAGGGTAGCTTTTAAATTTTAATTAGTATTTTTACAAGTTACTTTTGAACACATATGCTGTAATGTATACATTACATTAATGTACCGTGCCTTGCAAAAGCATTCATACTTAATTTTCCCCCCGCGTTTTATGTTGCAGACTTATATTAAATTGCTTTAGAAGACTTTTTCCCCACATAAATTTACACTATTGCACAAATAATAGTAATTTGTTTAATTTACAGTGCATTGACTGTACTGTGCATTAACATTCACAGCTTTTTATGCAGTAATTCATGTTTATGGATGAGTTAACTTCTAGAATATACATTTCCTGATAATTTACTCATCCAAGATATCAGGATTTTTCTCCATACAGTGGACTTCAATGGTGCTCAATGGATTGAAAGTAATAAAATGCAGCTTCAAATAGCTCTGAACGATCCCATCTGAGGAAGAAGGGTCTAACCCATTAAAACAATTGGTCATTTTCTGAAAATTAATAAATTAATTAAAATAGAGCACTTAATAGGCACTTAAAATAATGACAAAAATATACAAATTTATTTTAGCACCTGGGAGAGCTCTGTGAGGGTTTTGATAAAAGAAGTCCCATAAATTAAAAATTGCTGGCTCTGTTTGTAAAATGGTACAAATCATATCCAAATAAATCCAAGGTGAAGCTTTTCAAAATAAATGCAATGTTTGCACATTTTAATAAGAAACAGTTCAACTTTGATAAGAACAAAATCACCTCACCTACTGTTTAAGGCTTCACTCATGTTGTTGTAGGCTAATTCTGACAATGACAATCAATGGGCCATTCTTATAATACTGATCTGCATTTTAAGCCTTTAATTTTGAAAAATGTCTGTGTGCTGCTGTGGGTCCCTGTGTATGTAATAAGCAAAGCATATTACGAAGAAGCTCTTTAAATGCCAAACATTGCGCCATTGACTTCAGAGCAGGTTTTCGATTTTATGTCTATTTTTAGTTCCTCAAAACAGCAACAATGTGCCTGAACACACTCCGTTTTCAGAGATCAGCACACCCATGAGTGTAAAAATGGTTGCAAATGCATGTGCTATTTAAACATTGTGGTGCAGGATGGGAAATCTGCATCGAGCTGAAACTAGCAAAAAACCTTTTCATTGCTTTGGGCACAGTTTGCGACAATGCCCCTTGTCTTCATCTGGGATCATGTAGTGCCATTTAAAGCTGCATTGAAACTGCTTTATTATTATTGGCCAACACTGAAGTCCACTATATGGAGATAAATCCTTGAATGTTTCAAACTCAAACTTCTTCTCAACTGAAAAAAAAGACGTGAATATTTTGGATGACATGGGGGTGAGTAAATGTATCAGGAAAGTGAACCCTTGAACTAACCAACCTTATTGTAAAGTGTTACAATTTCTGTTGAACTTATTAGGAAGTCGGACAGCACATCTTCAAAATGATGATGGTAAAACGTCTGTTTAATGATTTCATAAGTATGTGTTTTACTTGCAGCCTGATGATGATGATGATGATCATGAAGATCAAGATTCCCCTCGGAACTTCCCGTTGGGTTCCAAAGAAACAAAAAACTCTTTTGGAACAACTGAGAAATAAAGGAGACTACAAACACAATGAAGATGTTTTGGAAAAAGGCACAGGACAAATTGTAACTTGGAAACAGCCCTCAAATAATGCTTCTGTTAGGGATTACTTACCTTGTCCGTACTGCTTTGGGATGTTTCTGAAAAAAGACCTGTGGAGACATCAGTCATCATGCAAAACAAAAAAGTTGTTTGTACAAGATCAAGATGAGGACAAGAAAAATACACGAGGGAGAGTGCAGAGTCGTGCTGCATGCCTGCTTCCAATTGCAGCATCCACCGATGGGTGTCAGGGGATCATAAACACCATGCGACAAGATGACGTGTCATTTCACATTAGAAATGATTCTTTGATATGCAAGTATGGGAAATCTCTATATGCAAAACATGGTCGTGTGAAGTCGAGGCACCAGTACATGTTGCAAAGAATGAGGGAGCTTGGTCATTTCATGTTAGTGGCAAGAAATGGACAAGACTGTCAGAGGTCTAGAAGATCTGTATGCACCAGCAAAATTTCAGTTTGTTGTTAATGTCGCCAAGCGTCTTACCTAATTTAGTCCAGGCAAAAATGAGTATGGGAAACCTTCAACCATGAAAATTGGATTTTGTCTGAAAGGGGCTGTGGAGGTCCTGATTGGGCAGGCACTAATGAATGATGATGATCTGTCAGAGAAGAAAGCAAAAAAATTCTTCGAACTCTTGGAAAAAAACTGGAGGAACAGTGTTTTTATCACCGCTCACCAAACCATCCAAGAAAAAAAGATGGAATAAAAAGGATGACATCCTCCTCACCAAAAATGTGATTGCTCTGAGAGACCATCTCAGGATGGTAGAAGATGAGGCAAGAGCTAATCTGACACAGCAAATTAATTTATCTGCATACAAGAAACTAAATGAGACTGTTCTGGCACAGGTCATTATTTTTAACAAGTGTCGTGAAGGGGAAGCATCACGCTTAACTCTCGACACCTACAAGAAAGCTAGCACAAATGCCATCAACGAGGACATCTATAGCACTTTGTCACCACTGGAGAAGGAGCTGAGCAAGATACTAACTCACATTGAAATCAGGGGAAAAAGAGGAAGGAAAGTTCCAGTTTTCTTGACGGAGAGAATGAAGGTGTCAATCAATTTGTTGGTTCAAAGGAGAGAAGAAGCTGGTGTACCTGCTGAAAATCCCTATCTCTTTGCAAGACCTGGTGTGATGACAAACATACATGGATGAGACTGTCTGCGAAAATATACAGAAGCAAAACGGACAACCCTGAACTTCTAAGATCTACTAAATTAAGAAAACAAGTCGCCACACTCTGCCAGCTCTTGGACCTTTCTGAACAAGAACTGGAGCAAGTCGCAAGGTTCATGGGTCATGACATCAGAGTCCACTGTGACTTTTACAGACAGACAGACAAAATGTTTCAAACTGCCAAAATAAGTAAACTTCTGTTTGCAATGGAGCAAGGCACTGAAACTATGAGGGGGAAGAACCTTGACACACTTGGTCCTTCAGTAGGTGGTATGTATCAAGTTTATTGCCAATGCTATTGTATATGTTGTAGTTCAACATTTGATTTACATAGAGGCTTTGGCCACTGGAGTCATGTTGAAGAACATGTTGACTTGGCTATACAATTTTTATTTTTTTTTGGCTATACAATCTGCTACGACTGGACAATAACACTTGTATAGCATGCAATAGAAATATACTTTTAGATATACATAGATCAAGCATATTACACTTTGCTCTCTTAATCAAAGGTAGTTGATGTGTTAAGACTTTTGGACAATCAAGCAGTACTATATGATTGTTTTTATTCTTCTACAGGTGACATCCACTTCTGTCTCAGAGAGACAAAGAAAAGAAGGAAGACCGAAGAGAGGAGCAGTGGTGGATGAAGGTAAGATTTGAATTTTACATTTTAAACTTGTCTTAATAAACAGTTTGTACTGCCGTTCTTATTGTAGTAGATCTGAGATGGGTACACTGTTGTTCAGTTCTCAGATTGACTGACAAACAGGAATGTGTGTGCGTGCGTGCGTGCGTGTGTGTAAATTTGTGTAACAATTTTTTGAAATTCTAGCTATATATCTGATGCCACTTGTGGGTTATATTTTTATTTGATCTTAATTTTACAAATTACTTTATTTCTGGGGTAATACAGTAAAGGCCTATAAATAAAATTAGATGATATTACTACATGTTGACCTCAAGAAACTTAAACTGTCTGTAAATGTTACCTGTCTGAAGATGCTAAAGTTCATTTTCCTGGCAACATTATAAAAATGTTTTAAGGAATTTCTATTTGGTGTTACTTTATACTCTATTATACTACTTGATGCTAAAGTAATTTTGCCTTAAACTTTGTTCTCTTATTCATGTAGAAGTTATATTTAAAACTGTTAAAGCTGTCTGCTCTGTGTTTTCGCTACAGTGACACTCATTCTCTCACTTTTTTTTTTGTTTTTGTTTTTTAGATATTCCTGCTTTTTGCTTTAAAAAACTGCTGGAAGCTACTACAAAATTACTGTGCACAAAAGTGCTTTAAAATGTAATATGACTCAATGTCATATTATTAAAGGCGGGGTCCATGATTTTTTAAAAATGCTTTTGGGCCAATTAGAAAAGCAAACTTGTAGCCAATCAGCAGTTACAGGCGTGCCTTCACATGATGGGGCGGAGAGAGCGCTCAGTCCACATGTGTGACATTAGCAGAGCCAACCAAGATTGAGATGGCGGGTAAAAAAGAAAAGAAAAAGCCACCTGTGGAACAAAAAAAGGCTTACGATAAGGAAAGAAGTAGGACCCGTGTGAATATAGGATTAGCTTTCCAGCGCTGAAGAGAACTGAAGGAGCGGGAAGGCCTGCGATTGGACGCTGAGGTTGCTTTTTTTCTTCTTGATAGGTGAATAACATTGGTTTGGCTTTGTTTCACAGAACTAATAGTGAAGTTTTAGCTTTGATTAGCTCGTAAAGCCTTGTCTCTTGTCAAAAGTCTCAAACCTTGTATCTCTGGTAAAACATGATTTTCGTCTTCCGCATGAAACGGAGCTAAACCTTTAATGGTACAATGCATTTGGCCTGTATTACCATAGTAGCACATATTGATTTCATTTATTGATGACATCATACCCTCGGCCAGCTGGCTCAGCAGATTCCACCATGATAGTTGCCTTGGGTTGCGTACGTATGTGTGGGGCGGAGCTATCAAAACAGGGCGAGACCCTTTTGGGGTAGGGGTGTGTTTGTTTTGGTCATTTCAAATGTCAACATTGCCTACCAGAAATCGTGGACCCCACCTTTAACTGCCATTTCACAACTGACAAAATCTAGCTACCGTAAATCCCTGCACTGCAAAAAAAAAAAAAAAAGTTTCTTACTTGGATTTGTCTTGTTTCCAGACAAAATATCTAAATTCTTAAATCAAGAAGGTTTTTCTAGACAAGTGAAAAAAAAAAAAAGTCACAAGTGTTTTTGCTTAAAACAAGCAAATGGACCAATGGGGTAAGCAAAATAATCTTCCAAAAAGAATCAAAAAAAAAAAAAAAAAAAACATTGGTAGATTATTTTGCTTGTTCTAAGAAAAAAACTAATTTTGACTTGTTTTTTTCTGAAAAAAAGAAAAAAAATCCTGAAAAATCATTTATTTAAGAATTTTGGATATTTTGGCTGGAAAATTCATCTCTCCTCTTGCTCTTGTCCCTCTCTTTCTCTTCTTTCCTCCCTTTCCATCATCTCTCTCTATCGCATCTCCTTCCTTTCTACTTGGCACGGAATACAAACTGGCAAAAAAGTGAGGAAGCTCGTCACGCAAAAAAGGTCAGATTTTTACCCTCTTATATTATATATGATGCTTGCACATTACAATCTGGGATACTGGATAAAACTCAAGACATACTGGTTATAATGTTTAATTTTTTTTTTTCCCCTTGGTTCCATGGTTATGGAAAAGATCACCTGCCACAAGACTGCCTTGCTATTTTAGATGCCACATTTAAAGATTTCATGGCAATCATATCAAAACTGCATGGTCCAGGAGGAGTCAAATGAATGTTTGCTCATCCTGCATGTATTACCTCGAAGCCATCATTATGCTGAAGCTACTTCAGTGGCCTGGAATCGTCACAAACATGACCGTGAGATTTATTGTCATTTTTATTTCCAGCCTCCTTTTATTTTCTCTTTCCATTCTTCCTATGCCTCAAATTTTACATATGCTTTTATGTCATGTACCTTTTAAATATTTGTGAGAAACTTAATAAAAGTGCACGACTGTCCGCTTGCAGGTTGAGGAATGGCTGGGTAGAAAGCGGCGACAGAATGGACATTGACAGTTTCTGTTGCAGTGAAGGAGCATACAACAGCTGCATCACAAGTTGCAGAAATGTGCAAAGTGTGGTCGACCAGCTTTCTGGAAAAACACGGCATGCAATCTGACATCGAATTATTCATAAATTTGCTACTCACAACATTAGTCTCTAATTTGCTCTTGCTCCAATATGTATTCATTGATCTTACAGACAAGGGTATGCTGCATCAAGCCGAGCACCAAGGATAGATGAACAAACTGCCGTTGCTGCACTCCTGGCCAGTGACTCTGGACAGACCTCCTCCAAATAGAGCATGCAGACAGCAAGTGTCAGTTGAACATGAGAGGCACTGCTATGTCCACACATGTGAAATGTCAGTAAAATCTCAAAGTATAAGTACCCACAATGGCTAATTCTTTCAATTGTTTTTTATAGAACATTTTGGACGAAGACAGCCGTCTGAGTCAAAATTGGAGGCCTGGATCGAAAGACAAGGGTGAGCGTCTAACGTCCCACAGGCTTCCATAATCCTGAAAAATTGGACGCCCTTCGGGACTATTGACTCTGCCCTTGACGGCGGATTCGTTACCAGAATGCTCACAGCACAAAGATAGAAAGGACTGACTGTCAGGGACGTCCCTGAGAGGGGGTGTGGTGTTTTTGCAAAAAAGGACTTTCAGCAAGGAGAGGTAGTCTGTGACTACCATGGCCAGCAGATCAGCCGAGAAGAAGGGCTGGCAATTCATGCCTCGTCCCCTGACATAAACCTGCCAGTGTCATCCTCTCTCTGTGATTTACGGGCGCCTGATGCAGCACTCCAGCAAAACAGCCAACTGTAGTGTGAGGTCTCCAAAGAAACAACGCCCCAATCATAAAAACTCGCTAATGGACGCCCGAACTAGTACATTGGCTGCTTCACCCGAAAGAACACATCAGATCTTTAAAACATCAGCGCACAGAGAAATTGTGCTCGTTTTGGATTCCGTGACGCTGCTCGTCCGTCTCTCTCTCCCTTGAGACTGGTCCCCCCCTCTTCGAGACGGCTTTCTTTTCCGCAGTTTACTTCGGCTGGATTCGCCTCATTTCGTCAACTTCTTCGGAAAGCCACGGAATCGGACGGACACACTCACTCCCAATCGCACTGAACCAACCCGGATTGAACTCTCTCTCTCCTCGCGGATCAGGACCTGAAATGGCGCCCACTCCGAAATCAATGCAAGTATCTGATTTAACTTAACAGCTGCGCTTAAGATTTGCCCCTTTTAATTAAGGTGAAATTTCCAATGGTTCGTGCAGATGTGGATAGCTGATTTAATACTGTACTTTCACTTTACCTATTCTTTCTACCTTTTCTTACTTTTCGTGTTTTATGTGTGTACTGTTTTGGTTTGCTAGTTAGTTATTTTTCCCCTCGTATGTAACCAATAAACCCTCACTTGTATTCCCAGTTGAACTTGTTACCGTTCATTGCTCACATTTCACGTCACTTTAACTGAAGTGATTTCGTTACAAGTTCTGACAAAGTATTGTAACCTAGCCAATTACGGTGAGAATATTGTTTTCCTTGGCCAGAAAAGTAAGTTTCTTAGAATTAATAGAAAATCGATTGTGCACTCGGTGGACGAGCGCATCCAAACTCGATGTTGTTATTGACTCTGCTGTGTCAGATAAGCATATAAAATATCTATAATTAATAACCACTGAGTATGCATATTTTATTGTGCTTAAATTAATAACTTTCTTTACATTATTTGGTAGAGTGAATACAGCCAGTTTAAAACGTTATTTGTGAGCAAAATTGGTATACCAGTTCGTCTGTGTTTACAAGTGTGCGTAAAGCGCGCCGGGCAAAATCAAATTCGCCCCCTTTGTTTTGTTTTATGAATGAGCTTTCCTACCTAATGTCTGTCTTTCTCGTTTCCTCGAGCATGAAGGATGTTGTTTGCTTTATTAACTTTAATTTGGCACGCGATAAATGACTATTGCGGGAAGAAAAACGGGAGGTGGAAGGATGTTGCTTCTGGTTTTACGTACTTTATTGTAATGTCAGCCAACAGATGATGACCGCTAAAAAGGGAAATGTGATATCAAATCTTGATCAAGTTAAAGTGTATGACGGTGAAACTCCGTTGTGTGTTTGTGTTGTGTATTGTTATGTGTTAACTCCCTTAAGATCCACTGAGATCCAAGTTTCAGCTGTTTCGGCTGTAGTTCCTATTACGCCACTAATTCTACTCTTTTGTGCAGCCTTATTTTCCCCTTTAGGACACCTGAGTAGTGGAGTGACCGCTTCCTCTTCAGTGGTGCCTGGTGGGTGGGTTTTGTTTGTCCTGACGCGTCTGGCGCTGGCGGTAGTCTGACCCCAGATACCTCAGTCCCTGCACTCAGGGAACTACGGCACATGGGGAGACTCATTCAGCTGCTGGTACTCTGTGTTAGTGGGGACCGATAACACTGGCTTATGCACTGCAGCAATTTTGGGGTAAATAACCCCGGGGTGTGCCCCTTTGCGGAAAAGAAAGGCCCGAGGGCCATGTCTGTTGCGAACCCGCTTTGCCCGGATCCACCGAGAGGACCTCACTCCACATTCAGGTCTGTTTAACAAAAAGCACAACACCCACATAGCTGCCAGGGCAGATAGGAAAGTGAGCACCCTCTCTTCCTCCCATCACCTTAAGCTGACTCTGTTGTTTAAACGCAAATCGTTTACCTAGGTTATGTGACACGACAGCGCCCTCTATGGGCGAATTCCGTCATAACCGTAGCGTGCTAACTAACTGAGCCAAGGAAAGCAGCTCCCATTTTCCCTCTTCTATCTCTTTATTCTTGCTTATTATTATTATTATTATTTCTCACGCTGCTTGTGTGTTTATTTTTGTTTCCTAGAAAGCTGAATCTGCATGAGTCATCGGAAAGTGTCAGTAATAAGTAGATGAAATAAACAACCCCAGTCACTGCAACGGCACACCCAGTTGTGATCGATTGACACATTTATTTAGACTTTTTCGTGCCATCCAGACACGTCGTCACTGGGACGAATAGGTTTTAGGTTGCGTCACTGAACACTCAACCCCCGCTTAACCGCATCACACATAAACTATATGCGTTATAGTGCTGAATAACCTTGTAGGGATCCACCTGTGCCCTATTTATGTCCTTCTCTCTCGCCCCCAGTGCGCCAACATGTCTCGATCATCTAGTCCGGCTACCCACTGGGACCAGCTGGAGACCTGGCTGAATGCAGTGACAGGAACTATACTGACTGAGTCGGCCATGGACCTGCAACACTTGAGCCGCGAGCAGCTGGACAAGGACTTGAACCGGCTAATGGCCCACGATCCGACACAAAGCTACAGCAGCAAGGAGCTGGCCAAGATCGTCAGGGCCCTGACCCGGGAGCTACAGGAGGAGGTAGAACAGCTCCAAGAGGCCCTATCTGACCTCCGTATCGACGCGGAGCAAAGGGATCAAGAAGGAGAGCTAGCTCGCCGAGGCCTGGAGAGCAGGCTCCAACAAGCTGAGACTCTTTTAGAACGGGCTGAAGTTGACCTCAAAGAAAGAGAGACCAAAGCCAAAGCCTTCAAAAGACACTGTAAGGCAGCCCGAGCTGAGGCCCAAACCTTGGCTCAGCAACAAGAACAACTCAAGGCTGAATTTCATGCCATGCAAAGAGAACTGAACTATGCGTATCAATTCACGGCTGACCAGAAGGAAGGGGGGAGCTCCACTGAACCTCCCCCGACAAGCAAGCCTAGACTTCCCAGCCAAGCCTCAGAAGACGGAGAGGAAACTCCACTGTTCAAGAGAACTCTGGCCTGCGTCCAAGGGCCCTTGGCAGCCGCCGAGGGAGGGGGCCCTCTACCAAGAACCCCCACCGCAACCCATGGGTTGACACCCAAGGACATCGACAAGCTGGCCAGGAACATCCCAACGTTTACTCCAGACCCTGCAGGAGGACACGATGTCCACGCCTATTTGCAGGATATTGACTTTCACTTACAAACCGTGGCAAACACTTCCATCAGAGACAGACTGTACTTAATCAGGATCACTTCCAGCCATGAGGTGCGCAAATTCCTGGACCGACAGTCAGACGCCGTCAAAACGGATTACAGACAACTGCAACAAGCTCTAATAAAAGAATTCTCGGATCCTGAGTCGGACCAGGGTTTAGTTGTGGCCATGGACCTTAAACAGGGTCGTAATGAAACCCCACAAGCCTACTACAACAGGCTGAGGCAGACCTACTTTGGGGCAAGAAACGAGCCACAAATGGAAGAGGACTTTAACTTTAAGACTCTTTTCCTTCGCAACCTGCTTCCTAGCGTGAGCCACCACCTGGGAGTTATGGCCTGCCCCCGCACCATGACCATCCAACAGCTGCGAGATCTGACCCATAAAGCCTACGCAAAGCACCGGGCTGCCCCTGAAAAGACTGCTAAGAACCCGGTTGTCCTGTCCGTCTCTGAACACTACCCAGAGCTGACACTAGAGGGCGCCCAACCACAGTACCATGCCAGGCCTTTCAACCGAGAGGCAAGGAACTTCACTGCCAGCAGGGAGCGAGGTGACTACAGTGGTGCTCGACCCAAGCATCGCACAGACAGACAAAGGCATGGCTCATGCTCATCGGGCGACCCACAGAGCAAAGCTGCCTGGGAAGGCCCTCGACAGCCAAGAGGTCATCGACTTGCCAAGATGAGGGCCGCTGGCCCTAGAGTCACCAAGGTACTACAACGCAAGGTCCCTCCGACAAGTCCAAGCCTCAGCTGCCCCCAGAGCAGACCGGTACAAGGACCTCAGAGTCAGCAGAGATCCTGAGACTGTTAAAGGAACTGATGCAAAGGAAGCCCGACAAGCAGAATAGAAAGGATCGGGAGAAGCCAGATTCTGCATGACTACGAGTGGCTTCTGAAACCAACAAAACCTCAGAAAGCCCTCCTCCTAGAACAGCCCCCCAGATCCCCGCCAACGACACTACACCCCCACTCGAGCCAGCCTCGCTAATAATCGCTACCAACACAAGGATTGGACGCCCAAAACCCACTCCAGTCAACGACTGTTCATCCAAAACAAGCCAAAACCTTTCAGCCCATCATCGATCGAGATCCAGAAGTGCCAGAAAGTGCTGTACTAGTTGTCTGTCTCCCAACTGAGCAACAGGAAACCATCCCCAACTCTCCGTCAGTCACCGCACAGACCCTGGTACCAAGCCTCCTGGGAAATCTGATCGAAAAAAGAGTGGCCAGGAAACTTTATCTAGCCATCACCTTGAAACATGAGGTGAGATTAGAGGCCCTTGTTGACACTGGCGCAGACCTCACGCTGATGTCATCACAGCTGTTTCACAGACTTTTAGATGGAGCTAAGAGACAGAGTCGGACTCTCAAGCCACAGAAGTGTGCATTGAATGTGCAGTCGTACAGCCAAACCGAGGTCCAACTGGAACAGATTGCTCCTATACACCTGACCATCGGCCCCATGAGTCTGGTGCACCCTGTGTACATTTCACCAATGGACTTTTATCCCCTCCTCATTGGCAAGGATTTGCTAGATCGCTTTGAACCTCTGATGGACTTTAAACGACTCAAAATCTGGGCTCAAGTGCGTGAACCACGTCCTTTATCCACGACCAACCCGTCTGAAATGCAGTGCCAGGTAACAGACACTATTTTGGCACTATAGGCAGACAATTCAGCCATCAGCCTCAAGCTGTTTACTGCCCTCACTATTGCCACACCGGACATTCCTTATGCAGCCAAAACCACACGATTCCCATTGGACTACCAGATACCAACTTTCGTAACTGCCAAGATCATCTGTGTTTTGAACTTGAAGTGGAATGGCCGATCCTTCACCCATCCCTTCCTCATCCTTCAGGACTCACCACACGAACTTTACCTCGGAGCAGACATCCTCTTCCACCTCCAAGACCACATAGACACTATTAATGATGTGGTATGCGCTCCGTTGACCTCGCAGCCTCCTGTGAGCCCGCTCGACCATACGCACCTCATTTCAGGTCCAACCATACCAGAAGTCTGTACCCTGGTGAATGAACTTGAGGCCACAGTGCCTGCCTACACCAAAGGGGTCGCTGTTCGGCTTAAATCTATGGCGGGGCCAAACTCTCAACCAGACATTGGCCTACTTCCAGCTGTCACCCGAGTGCGCTGAACTCAGACTCACCCTGGAGGCCACACCCTTAACGGAAGTCACATCACGGGCTGTCTACATCCTGTTCAACAACTTTACTGCCACACCCATTAGACTCCCTAGAGGCTACCGGGCAGGATGTCTGATAAGCCAGAACTTCCATGACCTAGAACTCACCATACCAGTCATAGGTCCCATCACCCCATTGCTGACATTGGAGGGAAGCCCTAACGACACAGTTTTCACTGCACCCTACCGTATGTGTTAAGTCAAACTGAAATACCTGGGGAAAATAATAATTCATCAGCCAATCGAAAAGCAGAAAGGGAAAAAAATCTGCATTTCATTCGCCGCAGTGGACGTAACCTCTCGGACGAAAGCGGAAGCGAAAAGAAAATCTCTCTGCCGAAACCGAAAGCACACGCTATCTCTCTGCCGAAAGCACAAAGCGGATGCACAAAGTGCGGAAAACCAAAACCATCATCATATCCCGGAGTGGCAGCCGGTGAGAACTTTCAGTTTGATTCGGTAAACAAAAGGATGTGACTGTTGTCGTGGTAGATGCAGAGTGAGTTTGTGACGCAGCGAATATGTCTGTGTTCGGCACGAAGGAATCCCAAACCGTTAATTCATTCATTGCTTAAATATTTAAAGTCAAATGAAGTTCGGTGCAGCTAATATAAATACTAGTAAATTGCAAGTGTGTTAGTTTGCATATCTTTGTTTATATTTTGATTGAGAAAAAAAATGAAGAGATTGGCGAGTATTCCTGAAGTTCATGTGTGGCAAGCTTATTGTTAAAGAATATAATTATTCTGATTTCATAAACATGCTACAAATTGCACTAAACAGTGACTATAATACAGTTTGGAAATGCTGCATAGTTAAAACAGATACAAAAGATCTGAATGACAAGCAGTGATTGTTTATTTAAAGTTTATTTACATATGGTATGCTTTGTTTCTGTTTAAAGGTTTTTACCTTTCTACTACAACTTATGTGCAACTAACCACTTAGTTGGTACAAATAAAAGAAGAGTGGAATCCAGTTAAGGCCTCCGTTGATGATGTGTTTGTTCTTTTCAAGCGGGAAAAAAGCAAGAAAAGAGGGAGCTTGACAGTATGATCGCCATTACATCTATCATGCCGATGACCAAAGAGCAGGTGTGCAGGACCAAAATGACCAAAGACTGTCTGTCAGTATACACTGTCTCATGCCAGCCCACATGTGAAGTCAACGAGATCACCGGCCCCGTAGCCATCAACGAGACGAACGACGCGACAGTGGAGGAGCCGTACCCCGGGTTTGAGGCCCAAGTCCAACAGATTTTGAAGGATGCAGATGCCATACAGGATGAAACTGATCTCCAAAAACTTCGTCAGATCCTGTACCATTACAAGGCGTCATTTGCAAAAGACTCCCTAGACTGTGGGCTCACCCACCTCCATACGGTGCGAATACCCTCGCACCCAAATGCTCCTCCCACATTTGTCAAACAGTACAAGATCCCCATTGCTTCACACGAGCCAGTACAAGAGATCATTGACTCGATGCTAGAAAAGGGAATCATCCGGCCCTGCAACAGTACCTACTCTGCACCCATCTGGCCTGTACTAAAGCCAAACGGCAAGTGGCGACCCACGATTGACTACAGGAAACTGAATCAGCAGGTGCCACTATCACGATGGCCCATGACTCAACTCGAACAGGAGATTCCCAGGATAAGGGGGGCCACCATCTTCTCTATGCTTGATGTAGCTTCTGGATTCTGGACCATACCGGTACACCCGGAAAACCAACACAAGCTGGCTTTCACCTTCGGCAACCGGCAATACGCGTTCACCCGCTGTCTGTTCGGGTATGCAAATAGTCCCGCCGAGTTCAATATCTTCCTCAACAAGGTGTGTCCAGATGCCAGAATGAGAGGCAACCTCATTTATGTCGATGATGTCCTTATGAAAAGTGCGACCGTGGACGACCACCTCGAGGAGATAAAGCATGTCCTGAACCAACTGACCACAGCAGGCGCTAAAGTTGCTCTCCACAAGGGACAATGGTGCAAAAATAAAGTGAACTACGTGGGCCTGCTCATAGGACCACATGGCATCGAACCCCAGTCCAGCCGCATCCAAGCTGTACAGAACATCAAAGCCCCCAAGAACATCTCAGAACTGCGGAGCTTCCTTGGAGTGTGCAACTATTCACGACAATTCATTGAGAGTTACTCTGACATTGCACGACCCCTAACTTCTCTTCTGAAAAAAGACTGTCCATTTCTGTGGACCGATGCTCAGGACAATGCTGTGAGTGAGCTCAAACGACATCTGTGCTCAGCTCCGTGTCTGGCCTACCCCAACCCTCAGAAGGAGTTCTATCTCGAAGCTGGATTTTCCAACCACTGCCTCAGTGCTGGTTTGTACCAACGATACGATCAAGATAAAAAGAGTGGTCGCTTATGCCAGCAAAACACTGCTCCCACCCGAACTCAAGTATACAGACTGTGAGAAAGCCCTGCTCTGTGCGGTATGGGCAATCCAGCGATTCTCCAATTACATTGGAGCACAAAAGATGATCATAGAAACCTGCCATCAACCTGTCACATTCCTCAATAGTCAACGCATCAGAGATGGTGTGGTCACCAACGCACGCATAGCCATGTGGTTGATGGCCCTCCAAGGACGCGACATTGAAGCACGATATGCTCAGAACCACAGGTCTGCACTGGGCAACGGACTTGCTGCATGTCAGAATTGCTCAGGTGACACTCCAACCACAACACTGGAGCCTGAGGAACCCCAGCTACTGCAACAACCCACCGTCCACCGGTACTTTGAAGAAAATGTATGTCAAGGCATGCCAACAGCCTACGTCGATGGATGCTCGTACAACCACCAAGGCAACCTGAAGGCTGGAGCAGGAGTCCTGTGGGTAGACAACAACCCTTGCCCACCGCAGCACTTCAAGCTGGGGCCACAGTCATCGCAATACGCAGAAGTGGCAGCCGTCCTGATCACCCTCCAAATCGCAGCAACTCACAACATCAAAGAACTCCTTATCTGTACGGACTCTAACTATGCCAGATTGAGCTTCACGTGTCAACTGGATACAGAATGGATACAAAACTGCCAACAACAAACCGGTCAAGCATCAACACATGTTCCGAGCATGTGATACCATCACCAGGGAACACAACATGCTTGTCTACTGGAAAAAGGTGAAAGGACACTCAAGGCAACACAGCCAAGACAAAGACTTTAATGACCAAACGGATGCCTTTGCCAAAGCGGGCTCACAAGATGGTGACCTGTGGTCACCTCCACCCCAAACGACCACACCAGCCGCCGTGGCGATAACGCGCAGTCGACGCCATGCAACATGGCGTCCCAAGCCGGGTCCTTAACACCACAGATTGCGAACGGCGACTTAGTTTCGCTACAAGCCTCTGATACCTCCATATTGACTATGTTGAACCACCTCAAAGACCCCTCCTCCTACCCCATCGCATCTACTGACCTCACTCAGTAGTCTCCTGATGAACCACGTCTTCTCCAGGTTCGGACTGCCGCTGCGAGTCAACTCGGACAGGGGCACACACTTCACGGCTGAGATTATGCAAGAGATATGGAAACTCCTGGGCATACAAACCCAGCTACACATTAGTTTCCATCCAATCGCGAGTGGACAAGTGGAACGAGCGAACCGATCTGTGGTCAGCATGCTGAAAAAGTTTGTGGCATCGAATCAAAAGGACTGGGACGTAAAACTCCCCCTGGTGCTCATGGCCATCAGAGCAACCCCCAGTCAGTCAACCGGTGTGCCTCCCTTTGAGCTGATGACTGGACGACAAATGACTCTGCCACTACACCTGTTATACCAGCCCGGAGACTCCAACCTTGTCACCGCATACACAACCCACCAGTACCTTGAGGAGCTGCAAAGACATCCGAGAACAGCATTTGCTTTTGCCCAACAACAAACTCCAGAAAAGTGCGGAGGGCCGTAAAGCATACTACGATCAGAAAGCATCACGAGAGGAACTGGATGTAGGTGACAAAGTCTGGTATTATTGTTTCGCCCCGCCGCAGCAGACAGGCCCCTCATCGGCTCTCCAAGAAACTCTTACACACTGGACTGGGCCCTATGAGATTGTAGACAAACTGTCCCCTGTGGCCTATCGGATTAGGATCAGCAGGGGACAGACAGAACCAACCCTCAAGTGGGTCCACCGCAACCAGATCAAAAGACACTGGGCTACTGGGCGAGAAAGGGGGGGGCTAACACTAATTAGACTACACTCTTCCCTTCCTAAATCAGAACCCATAGAATTCGCTGTTAGGGAGAGCCACCCGACAAAATGACTGACCAGCCAAAGAACCTCGCTTGCTTTTTCCTCTATTTGTGATTTTTGCCTTTCTGCCTCTGCCACCAGGATGCTGCTGCTGCTCACCGCCCTGAGCCTCTGTCTAACAAGAGGACTATTACAGCCGGAAATCGTGTCACCTGGCCCGGCGTCAGAAATTGTGCTGAGAGAACAGCCCGGCCTTCTGATCACCACACACCCAGAAAATGTACATCCGCCTCGACCCTCGCGATGTCTACCGGGCACACTACCCACGGGCCGTACCACAGGTCAGCTGGGCTGGCGGACGATGGACACAGACTGCCCTGGACCACGCAGAGGCCGACATTACCCACATGCTCACACAAGCCGACCTAAGTGGGCAAAACCGCCGCACTAAACGATTCCTAGGGGCGTTACTGGGGGCCGCTGCTGCAGTCGGAACCCTGTTCAACCTGGGCATAACCAGTGTCAATGCCGTGAGCCTGGCTACCGTAAGGCGACATGTGAATGAGATCCAGACGGAGATGCCACAGCTACAAGCACAGCTGACGACCCAGAGCAAAACTCTGCAAACCCTCGGCAAGTCACTGAAAGGCACTGTAGTGGTCCTCAACACCCACAGCGTCGTGCTAAATCAGACTGTGAACTCCATGAAGCAGCTCTTCTATGTAGTCCAGTCGGATCACGCCCATGCTCAACTCGTCACGACACTCATGGCAGACATGCTGCGAGAAGTAGATTCATCTGTGGACAGTCTCGCCATGGGAAGGATTCCCCCATACCTGGTACCACTGAGCCTGGTCCAGACTGTACTGGCTTCAGCCACCTCCGGGCCAACCAACCCCCTTCAAGCCCATCTCGCCTATTCCTTGGGCAGCGCCATCCCTCTGCACATTGCCCCCGAACAGGGCAAGATAGCTTTCCTACTAAATCTACCCATCATCGAGGCTAACAACATTTATAGGCTCAAAGACATGGTCAATGTTGGATTCTGGCAGGGTAGCACCCACCTCAGGATACAAACCCCCAACATAGTGGCCTACCACGACAGCAATGACCAACTGTACCTGGCCCCGAATCTGCGCATGTGTACCCTGACCAAAGACATCCACTACCTAAGCCCTTTCTCCGGGACAACACAGAGGGGATCTGCAGAATGCACCCAATGAGGACCAACACCCGCTGTCCAGCGGAAGCCAAACCCCACGCCCATGTCACCTACACCCAGGCTGAAATCGTGGGAGATCGATGGCTAGTCAACACTCCAGCCCGAGTGGCCACTCTAACCTACGACCAGCATGACACCGCCACCCGCATCAACCTGCTCAACCAAACCATGTGGATTCAAGCCCTGGACCAGATGCCTGCTCTGACCAACCTCCTGGTAGTCCGATCCTGGACCGCCACGGACACTGCCCTCTGCCTGAGCACCGCCATAGGCTACGCCCTCACTCTCTGCCTCTCTTTTATCCTCTACAGGAAGGTCAATGAAATGCAAGAGTCGGTAGGCAGGTGTACGGCGGCGTTCCCCAGGACCTTTGAATGACACCGCCGGGAGAAAAGCACGCCGGCGGAACCTGAGGTCACACTCATCGAGATTGACACGCTACCCGCACACCACCGCACGGAGGACAAATGAGACCTGCTCACTGCCTGAGTCGTTGTGGTCTAGACAACCTTCATCCGTCTACGCTTCTACTGTACCCAATCATCTGAAGAAGGGGGGAATGTAGTGTGAGGTCTCCAAAGAAACAACACCCCAATCATAAAAACTCGCTAATGGACACCCCCCCAAATCTGGCAAATCTCTCTGGAAGGCCCAAATGGCTGCCAGACAGACTGAATCAACACTTAAAAGTGCCTTTTTGACAACGAGTGTAAATTAACCCCCCCCCCCCCTTTAGCAAATAACTGAGATAACTCTCACTTCTCCTTTCCACTTCAAAGAAGTCGGTGGAGGGAAGATGGAACTTGAGAATTGCCATGAGGCCTAGGAATGAAGAAGCCAGAACAAAGAAAGAATCCTTATTCTCAGTTTTGGGCCACCAAAAAAGGACAGAAATGTATAAAATGTATACCCTGTTACAATAATTGTCCCTCTATATTACTCTACCTCATTAATAACCTCAGGGACGAACATATTTGAACTGTATCTTGCCTGTATTTACCTTTCTGTATAAGCTATAAGTATTAGTGGGTATAATCCCTACATGTTTGATATCTAAATGTTCCTCTTTTAATTTCCTAAATGACAGTGCATAGCTGGGCCGTGTCTCATACTCCTATCATTTTATTCTAGTCTAAGTTTATTTTATCTTCTGATGTGCGGATTCCTACGGGTGGGTGATGAATGCAAATGAGAACTGGAGTAAGACAAAGGAACGCATTTTGCGCCCAAAATTCGAACTAGTACATTGGCTGCTTCACCCGAAAGAGGTGGAACACATCAGATCTTTAAAACATCAGCGCACAGAGAAACTGTGCTCGTTTTGGATTCCGTGACACTGCTCGTCTCCGCGCACGCGCTCGTCACTCTCTCTCCCTCTTCGAGACCGCTTTCTTTTCCGCAGTTTACTTCGGCTGGATTCGCCTCATTTCGTCAACTTCTTCGGAAAGCCACGGAATCGGATGGACACACTCACTCCCAATCGCACTGAACCAACCCGGATTGAACTCTCTCTCTCCTCGCAGATCAGGACCTGAAATGGTGCCCACTCCAAAATCAATGCAAGTATCTGATTTAACTTAACAGCTGCACTTAAGATTTGCCCCTTTTAATTAAGGTGAAATTTCCAATGGTTCGTGCAGATGTGGATAGCTGATTTAATACTGTACTTTCACTTTACCTATTCTTTCTACCTTTTCTTACGTTTCGTGTTTTATGTGTGTACTGTTTTGGTTTGCTAGTTAGTTATTTTTCCCCTCGTATGTAACCAATAAACCCTCACTTGTATTCCCAGTTGAACTTGTTACCGTTCATTGCTCACATTTCACGTCACTTAAACTGAAGTGATTTCGTTACAAGATCTGACAAAGTATCGTAACCTAGCCAATTATGGTGAAAATATTGTTTTCCTTGGCCAGGAAAGTAAGTTTCTTAGAATTAATAGAAAATCGATTGTGCACTCGGTGGACGAGTGCATCCAAACTTGGTGTTGTTATTGACTCTGCTGTGTCAGATAAGCATATAAAATATCTATAATTAATAACCATTGATTATGCATATTTTATTGTGCTTAAATTAATAACTTTCTTTACACAACGTAAGACCAAGGCTGTATATCCATAACCAAAAGGATGTCATTCTTTTCATAGCACTGAGAGACATTTCAGTAAACGAGGAGTTACGCTATGATTACGGCAGCAAGAGGAAATATTTTGCTGGGAAAGGCTTGGAATTAGACTGGATGTGAACAGCATCTTCCATTAACACCCCCACCCCCCCACTCTCACCCTCGTTCTCGTCCAACTGCTCTCCAGGTCTCCACTTTTTTTTCCATGAATGACTCTTCCTGTCTCTCTACCAACCTCGCTGCTCTCCAAGACACTTTTTTTTTGCCATGAATGACCATGCTGTTAAAAAAAAGTAAAAAAAAAAAAAAATATATATATATATATATATATATATATATATATATATATATATATATATATATATTTATAATGAAAATGTATAAATAATAAAATATAAAAAAGAGCTTGTGTCAGACTACACTGTAAGAGAGTCTTGAATTATCATTTTTTAAACCAGTTACCATGTGTTTAAGGTCACTGTAAAAGATTCTAAAATATTTTCACATTGAAAATGAATGGGTAAAGTGAAAAATTAGTAAATAGTGTTTAAAAAAGGAGCTATTGTAAGCTTTTTATTTGCCGTTTAAGTCTTATTTGTAGACTCATAACTGTCAGATCTTATAGTTGGTTATGTTGAGATTTGGAGAGCATCACCATATCCGATGCAGGTCACGAGAATTCACTGATTCTAAAGGCTGATTTTATAGCCTCAGGATTGCTTGAAAACAATTTCCATTGTTTTGAAGGCTGAAAATGCTGAATTTGACCTGACATTTTTATTTATAAACAAGATACAATAATTTCTCTAGGCCCACTTTAAAAAAGAGATTCTAAGCTTTCTGTTTATATATGTTGAAAGACTCAGTACTGCACAAAAGGCTTGGTCTGTTTCAAAAGCTGTGTTCTCACATGGGTTGGTTGGGGGATGATGCTTTCCACAGATAGGTATGAAACCCCCACCCCTGGTTTCACACCTACTGAACTAAAGTCAGCACCTATTGAACTCATGGACCAGAGCGCCACCCGATGGGCATACATGGTTTTGCATTATAAACATGTTTGAAAAAAAAAAAAAAAGGACATTATAAAAAAAGGATATTATAAATATAAATAAATATAAATAAATATACAAGCTTGACCTCTGACTTTTTTCTTTGTACAATACAAACAATAAAATCACATTATAATAAAATATAAATAATATACATAGTTAATCTACATAAATAATCAAACTTAATCAAGTGATATATCACATTAGAATAAAATATAAATAATACCCATTGCTAAGCTACATAAATAACTGATCAAACTTTTTAATTGCTCAATTTTAAATCTGATACCATGTATTTAAGATCATTGTACAAGATTCTAAAAGATTTTGACATTGAAAAGGATCTTCACATTGAAAATGAATGGGAAAAGTGAAAAAAAGAAGTATATTATTTATTTATTTTTCACTTTGTAAATACATAAGCTTTGATCTCTGACTTTTTTTTAAACCATAACAATAAAATCACATTTAAATAAAATATAAATAATACCCATAGCTAATCAGCTTAATAAGAAATCAAACTCGAAGCATTCAAAACAAAATATAAAATCAGACATTTAAACAGCCAATTACCTATTCAGAATTATGGTTCATGTAGACTTAGGTGTTGAATGTTAAAAAAAAATGTTCAGAAAAATTGCAAACTACATATAGACATAAGTTTTGAACGCTAAGCTGGAACACCAACTATGAACGGCCATGTACCACCATCCACAGAATCGCGAAAGAGCCATCAATCTGTCAATCCTTTCTGTGTCCGGGCCGGGTGAGCTTCCCCGTGTTGAGTCAAATTAAGCCGCAGGCTCCACTCTCCTGGTGGTGCCCTTCTGTCAAATCCTTTAAGTTTCAGCTTTACAGCCATACTCCCCCCGGAACCCAAAGACTCTTGGTTTCCCCCACACTGCCAGGCGGGTCATGGGAATAAACACCACCGGATCGTGGGTCGGCATAGTTACCGGTCGGAACTACGACGGTATCTGATCGTCTTCGAACCTCCGACTTTCATTCTTGATTAAAAGAGACAGCGGAGCAGATCCAGGGCGGCAAACAAATTGTGGCCTTTAGTGCCTCAGGTGTTCATATTTGTGCCATTTTTGGAATTCTGTACATTTCTCACCTAAACAAACCAACAGCCAGGGGAACCGATGGGTCAGGTCTCAAGTTGAAAGAGTCAAACCCATTTGAAACGTCCACTTATTCGTAAGCCTTAGTGCTTCAGGAGACCATATTTGGAAAATGTATTCAATTGCACATTTGTCACCCATGTCAGCCGACGCAGTAACCCACTGGTCACCCCGGACGCAGAAAAGTTCAGGAGAGCAGCGATAACGAAATCAGCAATATGTGGCGAAGTCAAAAGACAAACATTTTTGAAAATCCCATCTTTCTGACAGGTTTTTGGGGGCATTACATGAGAAAGGCCCGGGCACACGTCCAAAGTCTTTACCCCGGCAGCCTCCCTTCAGGAAACCCACCATCTGAACCCATCACTGGCGTGAGAGAGGGGTAAGCGGTGAGCTCTCGACGGCCCTTGAAAATCCAGGGGAGAAGGTGCTGTACCCATATCCACAGCAGGTCTCCAAGGTGAGTGGCCTCTGGCATGTTGGAACAAAGCAGGTAAGGGACAAGGATTGGCTCTAAGGGCTGGGCTGGTCAGGCTAGGACCTCCCGCCCATCCCCCCTTGGGTCTTGGTGCCACAGGCATCAGCCCCACTGTGGTCTCTGGCGGCAAACCTTTTGACTCACCGCTTACTCCTCTCTCATGCCGGCGGCGGTGGGTGGGGGTCCTGAGGGAGGCCGCTGGGGTAAAGCAGAGGGTGTCCGGTGAAACCTGGGAGGCGGGGGCTTGATGGGCGCCTGGCAACTGACTTAGACCTGTTGCGGACCAGGGGAATCCGACCGTTTAATTAACCCTCTGGGGTCTGAGGGTGTTTTGACACCCTTTAGAACTTTGGACATGCCCTGACATTTGTTTTTTCCAGTATCTTAAAAACATATTACTGACTAAAATCTGATAACACTATATTCAGCACAAACTGGGTTACAATAATATGTGATCAGCATGTATGTACGTAATTGTGTTTATGAGAAAGCAATGTTTATGCATGGTTAGTAAGAAAAACTAAAATTAAGTCACTGAAATAAGGCCATAAAACACATACAGAACATTTGTTCACAAGACTTAGATCTTGTAGCTTAGAGTTTTTGCTTCTAAATGATGTGACAATTACTCTGTTCACTTGTTCTCAGAAAACAATATATTGATGTACATTTTCTTTGTCACTATTTGCTTTGGAAAGAAATATTCAAGGTGTGAATGATCATGAATAATGCCGTGATTCACACCTGAGAAGACAAAGACCTGCATAATGAGCCTTTCAGTCAAGTGTGTGACGGAGAAGGAATTGCTACAGAAATCTGAGAACAAAAGAAAAAAAAAATTATATAATAATAATAATAATAATAATAATAATAATAATAATAATAATAATAATATTATTTATATATATATATATATATATATATATATATATATATATATATATATATATATATATATATATATATATATATTTATTTATTTATTTATTTATTTAACTATCACATAAAATAAGTTGAGATTTACTTGCAGTTATTAGGAACCAACAAATAAATAAACGAGTCAAGATGTCATGGTCAAAATATTCAAAACAGGAGGCAGGAGACTTGAACACAGGAAAATGGGAGACAGCAAAACAGTAAGATTTGTAATTTTGAATAGATTTTTTTCAGGTTTCTTTTATGAATAGAAAGTTCAGATAAACAGCATTTAGATGAAGCAGAAATCTTTTGTAACATTATACAGTGCCTGTCTTTATCATCATTTTGATCAAGCTTTTTTGCTAAATAAAAGTATTATTTATATAATTTATTTCCAAAAAATATATATATTTATATACATTCTTTAAAATAAAGGTGCTTTAATACAGTGCCTTGAAAAAGTATTCATACCCCTTTTTCACATTTTGTCACCTTACAACCACAAACTTAAATACATTTTATTGAGATTTTATGAAACAGAGTAACACAAAGTGGCACATAATTGTGAAGTGGAAAGAAAATTATACATGGTTTTCAACAATTATATTTAAGCAAATGTAAATCTGAAAAGTGTGGCGTGCATTTGTATTCATCGCCCCTGCATTAATACTTTGTAGAGCCACCTTTCGCTGCAATGACAGCTGCAAGTCTTTGGGGTATGTCTCTACCAGCTTTGCACATCTAGAGACTGAACTTTTTGCCCATTCTTCTTTGCAAAACAGTTCAAGCTCAGCCAGATTGGATGGGGAGCGTCTGTGAACAGCAATGTTCAAGTCTTGCCACAGATGCTCAATGGGATTTAGGTCTGGGCTTTGACTGGGCCATTCTAACACATTAATATTCTTTGATCGAAACTAGATGGGAAGACGGATAGAGCTAAATACAGGGCAATCCTGGAAGAAAATCTGTTGGAGGCTGGGAAGGAGATTCACCTTCCAGCAAGACAATGACCCTAAACATACAGCCAGGTCTTGGTAGATTTGCAGTTTGGGCATACTTTTTCCATTTTTGGATGATGGATTGAACAGTGCTCCTTGAGATGTTCAAAGCTTTTTTTGTAACCTAACCCCGCTTTAAACTTTTCCACAACTTTATCCCTGACCCGTCTGGTGAGCTCCTTAGTCTTCATGATGCTGTTTGTTCACTAGTGTTCTCTAACAAACCACTGAGGCCTTCACAGAACAGGTGTTTTTATACTGAGACTAAATTACACACAGGTGGACTTAATTAGGTGAGTTCTGAAGGCAATTGATTGCACTGGATTTTATTTAGAGGTATCAGAGTACAGGGGGCTGAACACAAATGTTGAAAACCATGTATCATTTTCGTTCCACTTCAATTATGTGCTACTTTGTGTTGGTCTGTTACATAAAATCTCAATAAAATATATTTAAGTTTGTGGTTGTAAGGTGACAAAATGTGAAAAAGTGGTATATGAATACTTTTCCAAGGCACTGTAGGTTCTTCACAGCAATGCCACAGAATAACCATTTTCAGATGTTGAAGGTTCTTTATGGAACCATTTAGACAAAAAGGGTTTTTCTATGGCATTGTGAAGCACCTTTATTTTTTAAAGTTCGTAGGTATTTGGTCACTAAAATAAATAAGTGATTAAATCATTGAGCATGTTGATAGGCCAGGAGCAACTCTATTGTTTCATTAGCAATCACTAATATTGCCTATGTGATATTATATGATACGCACACATGCGTTGTATTTATCACAGTCCAAAAACAACATCTGAGAAACTAAATTATTATTAAGCACATTATAAATGTTTGAGCATTTACTAAACGTTACTTGTATATTGTAGCCTATTGTTTATATAAAAAAAAACATCTTGACACCACACAGATGCAATAAAACTGCCTATCATATTTCAAAATATTGCACAATTGATTTCACACATTTTAGTCTCTTTTATGTCTCCGAACTTGGCTCGATCTAGCTTTGTCTCAGCTTCAATTAATAAATCATGTAATAGGCCAAAAGCATTACTGAACACAATAAATAAGCTCACCAGACCTCCATCTCCTGATGCCTTAGCTTCTGACCAATTTTGCTGCTCCTTCATGAAGTATTTACTGAAAAAGACAGAGGCCGTCCACCAGTGTTTCTCTGAGGCTACGAAATTCAGCTCTGTGCCCACTCTTTCCAGTCAATCTCATTTAACCCTTTCAAACCTTTTTTAGACAAATCCATCTTCTGTTTCTCAGTTAATTTTGCAAGCTAACTGGTCTACCTGTTGTCTTGTTCCTGTCCTGTTCTTACTCCTCTTCTCAAATTATGCCACTGTTATCTCGGCTCTCTGTTATTTCTCACTTCATCAATGTATCTCTTACCTCTTCATCATTCCCTATGCCACTTAAAATGGCTGCAGTCACCTCAGTTCTCCAAAAACATAATCTTAATCCCTCAGTTCTATCTAATTTTTATCCAATTTTAAATTTACCATTCATTGCTAAATTGTTGGAAAGTACTGTTGCCTCCCAGCTTCAGTATTTTTCTAGCTGAAAATAATATTCTTGATCCCTTTCAATCTGCATTGCATGGAAACTGCTCTTGTAAAAGTACTAAATGATCTAATACTCGCTGCTGATTCCCACTGACTTCTCTCTTGATATAGCAGGTGCACCTGTTAAATCATCTTGTACTGTTAAAAATCTAGGTGTTATTTTTGACTCAACTCTTTCCCTTCAAGCTTATATTAATTCTGTTACCAGGTCTGCATTCAGTTATGTCGCATTGCCAAGCTCTGCCGTTTTATTGATCTTAAAGATGCTGAAACTGTTATTCATGCTTTCATCACATCTCGTCTTGATTACTGTAATGCCCTTTTCATTGGTTTACCTTCCAGTTCAATCTCCAGGTTACAATATATCCAAAACTCTGCTGCTAGACTACCCTCCCACACCAAGCGCTCTGCTCACATCACTCCAATTTTGTTCAGTCTCCATTGGCTACCCCAACACGCTCATTATGCTCATCTGATTTAGGACTTCTCAGGATCCCTTGGTATCACCTTGCCTCAATGGGGGCTAGATTACTCAGTGTTGCTGCACGCAAACTTTGGAATTCTCTCCCCCCCATCTCTTTCGCTGTCTCAAAGTCCACTTCACAGAGGTCAATACTCTGTGACTTCAAAACAAACATATATTGTACATTTAAATTACACAAAAACCGAAAACATTGCCATCACTCACTTGCTGATTTCAAACCAGGAGTCGTTATCAATACAATATCATCTAAAACATAAGCTTTGTGTTGTATATTGGGTGTAAGGGTTAACAGGTTAATTTAGATCAAAGGGAATCATTTAAGATTTTATAGGGAATTTGAACAGAATCGCTGTTTTACAGCTGATCAAGAATCAGCCAGCAATTCATCGGACGAGCCATATAACATCATCAACTCTGCAATGGATATTAATATCCAGAAAATAGTAAAAGCACTATTTATTAACATGGTAACAAGATCTGCAGTTTAAGACATTAACTTGTAAGCACAAAACACAAGATTCTTCTCTTTTCAATAAAACTAAGGCTTTATTGGACAAATATAAGACATATAAACTAATCTAACACTCAAACACGCATTCACACAGGTTGCAGAAAGAGAGAAAGTGAGAAAAGGATGAGTTTAGAAGAGTGAAAGTGTGAAATCCCAAAATTTATAGCAATATATGCAATTGCTTAGACCTGAACAACCATCAATCATCTAATTAACCCTCGCATTGAGTTTCTCATTGAGGCTATTAACCTTTTATCCTGAATGCCCCAGTCCAGCTAGAATCTGGAGGATTTACTTGCGTTGCCTTAGTGTTGGGATTCCCTTTTGATGTCATCGCAGAAAGGGTTGCTGATTGGATGGAACTTCCCAGATCGTTTGGTGTGATGTCTTGGGCATTGGCTGAAGATGATGTGGAGTTGTGAGCTAGATGAAGTTCTAAATTTTACCGCTCTTGAAAAGTAACATTTGGGTGTAATTTCTATAATACGAATATAGAACATTTTACAAAGGACTGATTGATAGAAATGTTCACAGCATGGATTTTCGAACTCATACCAAAAATACATACCAAACACAAATATAAACCCTTAAGTTATTCAACTGTTATGAAAAGGGACATACACAGTAAATGATTAGAATATAATAGACATATGTGTGGGTTACATACATGATAGGGTTACAAATCAGCAGTTCATAATGACAGCTGCTCTACAAACAATTCGCAGCATACACATTTTTTTTAATTCCAACCACTTTCCAATGGTGTTAAGAATGATGCGGCTGTGTGCCTTGCCTGTTTAAACTTTTTGATGCACATCTCAGTGGGCGCTACACTTTCTTTAGCGTCTACTGTTTAAACTGTCAAAAACACCCATGGTTCACATATACACAGTTGGTTTTGTCTCGAACAAACATCTGGGCAAGAAATAGCATGTGTATCAATACTGATCTGTGCATTACTGTAGTTTTAGTAGTACAGCAGCCTAATATCAGAAATAGTAGAATCTGACATTTATACCATTAATAATATGCATTTTAATTTTTCATTTGATTATTATATTTCTTACTTAGGATAGGACTATATATAAATGTACCTGGAAAATTTAAAACAGTTTATTGTGTTTTCTTTTCTTTTATTTGTCCAACTTTTTCAATGTCATCAGTGCCTTTTCCGTGGGTCAATAAAAAGTCTTACATTTAACTGTACCAAATTTAAGGCCATAAATAGTACATTGGGGAAGGAAAGACAAGTATTACAATCTAGCGTAATGTGAATATTAAAATAAAAAAGGCTATGATTTTATTGGATAAATATGAGCGCTGCACGTTTCAAGTCAGGTGCTGCTTTGTGTACTGCCGTTACTGGGAAAACCGTTATATTAATGAAAAAGTGCCACCCACTGGCAGAGAATGAATCAGGTTATCATTTTTAATCAGCCCTTAGCCCTTTAGCTTCTGGTCTAATATAATAATTAATATGAAACCAGCCATTAAACCATAAATATAATAGTTGATACTTTTGACTCATCTTAAAAATGGTTTAAAGGCTGACTCAACTCTTTAGAATGTTTCAGCACTTCTAATCAAATCATCTGGATTGTTTGATTCGCTCTGATATCATACATGGGTATTAGCTAACTTGCCCCAGGGTCTCATTATCATTTATCTACTCGACAATTTTGTTCGGTTTTGCACATGTTAAAACCTATGGTTATTGAAAAACTCATGCAAGATCTGAAAACTCTGGAGGAGCTCGGGGTTTATTAGAGCCGACCGATATATAGTTTTACTGATATCATCAGCCGATATCAGCATGTCGCAGATATATCGTTATCGGCGAATATGCCACCGATATGAACTTTTTTTTTTTTTTTACATATTTTTCCTGAGTAAACGATGACTGCCGCCATTACGCAGATGATATGATCCAAAAAGGTGTAATTACTTAGTTTGTCCAGCAGAGCACGCTCCATTGTTTGTTACTGGCAGTCCATGTCACTATAGTGTAGAGATGTAGTCAGCTGCTTCAGATTATCCCCGCGCCAACCACCCGCATCTATATTTGATCGTCATATTACACTGATTCCAATTCTTAGTTTTGCATGATGACATGATGAATGGATGGCTATATTTTAACAACAGACGTTAGAGCTGATCTGCGCATCACTGCACATGTGGTATCCGGAGCTGATCGTCGGACTGTTTATATGACGCCGCATCCCAGAACTTAGTAATCAATAATAATTATTATTATAACACTCTGCGTGCCTCCTGTGGCAGGCTCTCGAGTATGAACTCATAGTATCTGGGGTGGAGGAGCGAATGGGAAATACATTCATAAGCGATTGAATTAGTTATTCATGTGGTGGACTGTCATGATTTTGGCAGGACACTACTGAATGATGCGCATCAGCTGATAAAGAAGTGGATATGTCGTATACATATGTAGCAGTACACCACTGCTATAAAGTAAATAAACAGTGTCCCCATCTTGTGCTCTCACATTTAGCTTATCATACTCGTTTGCTACATTAGTAGACCCCTATGATTTCCGCGATGCAGAAAATGCAGACAGAAGCACGGAATTTAATCATAAAAATGGAATTTACAGAATTTACAGGCTCATTTTGCATTTACTGTTAAATACCCAGCCTCCATTACATATTTTTGTCACATCATAAGTGTTCGATCACCACATTTGTTAAAAATGTGTTTATATTATATATATACATTCTGTTTATGTATATACTGTATTCTAGCCTATATACAGTACCAGTCAAATGTTTGGACACAGAAATGGAAAGTATTGGTACTGTACTATAAATTAGCCTACACAAAAATATAACATTATCGTCCTTTTTTTACTCCCTAATATCGGTATCGCCCTAAAAAAACCCATATCGGTCGGGCTCTAGTGTTTATGTCTCACTGTTAGGTGAGTCACTTAAAGGTACAATGTTCAGTGTACTGGCTGACAACCTGTGAATAAAACAACCAGTATTGCAGGATTTTTACAGTTTTTCAGGGGAATACTTTTGTAGATTTTGCACAGAAAATAGTAGTAATATTCAGCTACATTCTGCTGCATCTGGTGCTTTCAGTTTGAGAACCAATGAGCTTCAATAGACCCATGTTGAACAAGCTCAGGACACAGGTACAGGTTGTTGTGGAGTAAAAAAAGAAACGCATCTTCACAAAAAAAAATAATAATTATATATATATATATATATATATATATATATATATATATATATATATATATATATATATATATCTATATATATATATATATATATATATATATCTTTGGTTATCCACCTGGTCTTGCCCACGATGTCTTGGAGGGTATAATCCCAGTAGATCTAGCAAATTGCTTAAGAGTGCTTATATCTAAAAAGTACTCCACATTAGTTGATCTAATCATTACCATTCTGAAATTTCCCTATAAATGGGGTGACATGACAAACAAACCTCACGTCTCTACAGTTCAGAAACATTGGGGGAAATGCGCATGAAAATTGGAGCTTGATTGACTTCTTACCTTTTCTGGGTAGACCACTTGTACCTAAAGAGGAGCCTGTGTGGCTTATTCTCATGGACCTAAAGGACATCACACAGCTTGTTGTTGCCCCTGTGCATACAGATGACTCGCTGGCTTTTTATAAAGTAAAATCATAAAAGCACAGGCAGAGATACCAAGAATTGTTTCGTGACATCAAGCTGCTGCCAAAGCATCATTATTTGGAGCATTATCCCCAGATGATTAGAAAGTTTGGTCCAGTTGTCGGGCACTGGACAATGCGCTTTGAGGCTAAGCACAGCTTTTTTTAAGCAGGCTATGAAACACAAGCTATTTCATGAACATGGCCCTCTCGTTAGCCTTAAAGCATCAAATGATGATTGCTTACCATCCGAGTTCACCATGTCTAAGCAAATCTGACCTAGAGGTCTCAACTGTATCCAGAACTCAGTAGACTTACTGAGGAGATAGCACAGATCATCAGACAAAAATTGCCTTGCATATCTGAGTTTCAGCATATTGTGACAATCAAAAGTTCATAACCTACAGAAAAGGAATGATCCTGGCACATAGAGTAGTAGGTGGATATCTCCATATAGCCAACTAATAATTTGTTTTCGCTCTTCTGATGGTTTTCAGCTTTCTTTTTATGCAAAGTATAAGCTGTATTTCTGTCATGACAACTCTCGGAGGGATTGACATGCTAATGTTAATGTATTTGGTCTTGGTGGAATAGATCTGCTACGCTGCTGCGGCAGAGCAAGTACTGAGACTTGCTACTGCCAATACATCCACAACATGCTGCTGTAAGCATGTAGGAAACACTGCTGCATATTTGCATATTCATAGGTTCACATATAGTAATTGAGGAAAGGGTGTAGAGTTACATTTAAGATATTTTAAGGCATAAGAAAATAATTTTCACAAGAAAAACATTTAAATGTGTCATTTTGATGATCAAAGATGAGTTTTAGGGATACCTTAAATGTAAACCGTATCTACTGTTCATTTCCTGTTTATTACCACTATGCTTTATCATATTTTACCTGAAATGGAAAATCTGCCTTCATTAATTTCTGTAAAGTCATGAATGCCTACATGTAGGCCTACTATCTAGTACAAAAAATAAATAAATAAATAAATAATAGGCATAGAACAGAAAGAGCTGCAGTAATCAATTCATTTCAACTGAGCAGGATATGGAAAAAGAAAAGAGCAAAAGTGAAGGTTGGTGGATTTTTTTTTTAATGACCCTCTGAATAGGGGTGTAACAATACATGTATTCATATTGAACCATTCGGTACAAGGCTTTCGGTTTGGTACACATTACAAACCGAACAATTTGACTAGTTGGACTAATCCTATAACATTTGGTAAATGAAAGAACTTACAGTGTGTTAAATATAATGTTCTCTGTGCCATTGTACTCGATAAGGCAGCCCAAACGACGTAACAGATGTCTGCTCCTCCCACTCCCAAAGAAAAACAATACTCCAGGACGGTTGTGACGGTGAGATAGTTTGTTAGAATTTTCCTCACTTTTAAACAGCTTGTAAATATCTTGTAAATGCCTGTGCGCATTTTAGTTTCACTTTTGGATTAGCGCCAATTCGACGTCAGTTGATTGAATTGACAACAAAACAGTATGGCAAACTCACTTATATTAAACATAGAATGATTAATGAATACAAATATAGGCTATAGGCCTAATATAAAATAAGAAATAACTTACACAAAGTTTAAATATAAAAGATCAGCAAATGGTGGAAGCTTCCAAAATCATCTCTGATAAACAGCAAAAGTCTGAAATATTTTTAAAGCAGGCACTTTTTATTTTGTTTTGAAACGAAATATTATTTTGTCAACTTCTTGTTTTTCTCACCTCACTGGTCAGCTCAACTCACTCTCCTCATGTGATTAATGAAATCCGACTCCTGCCACTAATCTGAGATGCATACTTTGATGTTAGTTTTTATATATTTTTATATTTACTCTGTGTGACTAGGTGGGGCCTTTTGTGTTGATTTGTAATATTCCAATTATTAAGATTATGATCCCAAAGAAAAAGCAGGCCCTGTATCTGGATCCCCTAGAGGAGAGCCATACTGACTTTAAAAGTTGCCAAGAAGTGACAATGTAATTCAGCCTAAATAATCTTTTTTTTTTTTTTTTTAACACCAGGGTCACTAAAAGCCTGAATGCTGATCATTGTGTTCTTTGACCATAGTAGGTGTTGTTTTCACTAAGTAACATGTGGCCAGTAAATGGAAGTAAATTGCTTGATCACTATAGGAAGGCCAAACAGTTGAAGTAGGAAAAAGAATGATGCTGTACAAAAATGTATGTACAATGCAAAATTTGTGCTTTATTGGAAGGTGTAGCATATTTACATTGAAGGACAAAACAAAAATAAATAAAAACTGTACAAAAATTAAATGAAACAGCAACAATGTGCTAATTTGGCTAAAACAATTAGCCCAACCTTGTAACACTGCTCAGACGTAACTTCCCTGAGTCCACAAGCAGAACTGAATAAACTCAGGTAGCAAGCCTATTTATAGGCTTAAGCCCCACCTACAAGACAAACCATCATAATTGGAACCACCTGAAAAGCTCAAATCAACCCTTTAAACTCCTAAAGGCATTTTGTAACAAAAGAGACCTTTTTGTTTAGCTCTTGACACCCTGAAGGCATTTTTAAAAACATACGCAAAAATAATGACTCATAACCCCCAAACCATAGCAAGGAGAATCAAATCGTAGCTATTGTTTGACAGGGATCAAAAAAATCTGCATGTAATTTAAATTTTTTACACACATTTTGGACCACTGAAAATGAGGGATGCCATTTCTCAGTGGCCTTACTGTCCTGGCATGTCAGCAGACAAAGAGAAATGAGTAAGCTCATGCACTGTATTCATACTTAGTTCTATTGTTTAATAATAATGTATAATTTACAATAAATACATATGATACAGATTTCAGGTATCACAGTGCAGCATGCCAGAAAAATAAAAAAAAAAGACAAAGCCACTACAGACACACTACAGCCCATTTACGATACTAACTACAAATGTATAATATAATATGGGGGTTTCATTGACTAAATATGTTGAATATTCTTTTATAGTAATGTTGTATTGCCAAATTACTAATATGCTAATAAAGTTTCGACAAACAAAGGTTCGATTTGAACTTGTCAGATGGACTGTGTGAATAAATTTGAAGTGCCTAAACAGATTCTGACGGATCAAAGCAGAGTTTGTCAAGACTGTATTTCCATTCCTACTACACAAATACATTTACATACTGTACATTCTTTGCTTAAACAGTTTGATGCAAAATTACACATGTGCTATTAAAACGTCTCAGGTTACGCATGTAAACATGGTTCCCTAGATAGGGAACGAGACACTGCGTCCTCTAGGGGGGTGCTAGGGGAATGCCGTCAGCGTGACTCGTGTCTAAAGCATACATCCAAAACTACAAGCGGTGGCCGGCGACAGCCTATGACGTCACTCTCGGCACGACTCGTCGCCGCGTCACTACCAGGCACGACCATAGCATAAAAGGCCGCCGGTAGAACACATCATTCGCTTCTTCGTTTGAAGCTTACGTCCGAAGCATGGCGACCAGCCTAGAGGACGCAGTGTCTCGTTCCCTATCTAGGGAACCATGGTTACATACGTAACCTGAGACGTTCCCTCTCAAGGGAACATCGAACTGCATCCTCTAGGGTGTGCTAGGGGAATGGTTATACCCATGCTGCCATGCTGAGGGGAGTGCATGCTAATGAGGCGAGCACTAAGTACCAATTCACTTATCTTTAAGAGAATTGCCCCAGAGACGTTAAGTGACAGCTGTCGAGACATTACCCCCTTCGGCCAGAGGCCTGAGCCACTACCTGACTACCTGAAAGGGGGCAGAAGGATGGAGCTCAGGCTTGGAATCGAGCAGACTCCTTTAAGGGGGATACAGCAAGACCCCAGTGAAAACTGGGCCTGCTTGTCTAGTAGGAGCTACAAGTAGTTCCGAAAGGTCTGCTCCCTCAGGAGCCGACTTACAGAACACAGATAACAATACCCTGTTCAGAGGGCGGTCTAAGCCTAGGAGTGCCGCAGCAAGTCCTAGAGCTAAGAGGTATCAGAAGATACGAGGGTGGAGCGGAGCCCAAGGAGACCGGGGCTTAACCAACTCAAGAATGGGAACGAAGTCTAGTGCGTAATCCATACCATATAGGATTTAGAAAAGTGCACAAAGACCTGCGTGCGCACTTACCACTCAGGTGGATTTTAGAGAAGTGCCCAGAGACTTGCGTGCACACTTACCATGAACATGGATTTGAAGAACCGTTACTTAGGGGAGGTTAACCAAGGAATGCCTTGGCAAATCCTAGGTAGCGGAAGCTCAAGAGGTATCTGCTAGGATACATAAATAGAGAGGGGCCCAAGGTAACCGGGGCGTGACCTACTCAGAAAATGGGAACGAAGTCTAGCACGTAGCCCATACCATAAAGGATTTTAGAAAAGTGCACAAAGACATGCGTGCGCACTTACCACTCATGTGGATTTTAGAGAAGTGCCCAGAGACTTGCGTGTGCACTTACCACTAATGTGGATTTTAGAAAGGTGGGCAAAGACTTGCGTGCACACCTACCACTAATGGATTTTAGATATTGTGTGCCAGGGAGGTCACACTCAACAAGGCTCCGAGTGACGGGCAGTAAGGGCTATCTATAGGTAACCCTCAGGCGAGGGGAGCATTGCAGTTCACGAGGGGTTTTCACAAAAACACCTCATAATCAAATCCACTCCGCAGAGGGATGATTATAAATCCACTAGAGAAGGCTGGGTGGCTAGAAGACCGGCCTCTAAGGCAGGGTGTCCTGCCAGCAATGTCCAGGCGCATTCTATGAAGAAAGACATCCAGAAAGCTTACCTAAACGAAGGACTACGAGTCCTAGGATACCATGCTTTAATAGGGGACCTGGAAGCCAGGAGGTTCCACAGGGATCTGAGGCAGGTAACAGCAGATCCAGAGTAAACGAACAAGCCAAAACCGTAGTCAGCAGACCAGAGGGGGATACTCGTTGAGGACCTACCGAGAAGTAAATAAAGCACAACAGAAAAAGGTCCGCGAAACATAGCAAAGGAGGCAGGACACACAAAAAAGGGTCGTACTCACCCGCCTAAAAACAGGCAGTTCCTTGGAGCAACATCAAATGATGCATCTACCTGCATAGAGGGACCACAGCAGTTCAGGGGTTGCAGTCATGTACCAGGGGCCCAGTAACCAGGGAGACTATCTTCAAGTGCTTTAGCAGCAGACTCCAGAGGCAAGGGTCCCATATCCCACAGAGAGGACTGACGAGGCTCTAAGCCTGAAACATAGGAAGAACACAACAACAGCCATACATACTGCAACACCAGGCTCACCATGAAGGGGAGACAGCACTGTCTAAATAAGGAGTATACTTAGACAGTCACTTAACTTAACATGTAGATATCCTCAGATAGCTATGAGTATAGGAAGGAATACCTGAGTACAGAGAGTGGGCTGTGAAAAGAGATGGCAATTTAAACCCTAGGAAGGGGAGCGATCACCAAACTAGCTCATAGCTTCCCTCAGAAAGCTATGCACTAGGAAAGGGGACCTCTGCAGTTGCCAAGACCACCAGTAGTGGGCTGTCTAATTATAAACCCTAAGGGGAAGACAGCACTATCCAGGCAGAGCTCAAAATGACTGCTACTTAAACCCTAAAGAGGGGAGCAATCCCTGAACTAGCACATAGCTATCCTCAGACAGCTACATATTCAGGAAAGGGCTAGTTAACACACAGCTAGCTGCAGATAGCCATATTCAAGCAGCCCCCCCTATAATAACAGTGACTAAAATATAACCATCCTCAGATGGATATAATAGAGAGGTCCCCAATCAGTCCCACAATAGGCTAATGAGCACTCCACCGGGCCAGCTCTGGAGAGATTCCCACAGGAAACACCTCCTAAGCCCCCCTAAGTGAAGCCCATCAGCCAACCTCATCAGAAATCCCCGCAAATTCACCCTCTTTCGTGCCTCAGCAACGGCAAGATGCGACTTGCAGGGAGCAGATAGTTGCTTTTCCTTCCTCAAAAATGCACACAACAGCCCCAACTGGGGATATTGTGTGCATGTGTGATATGGCGTTAAAGAGAGTGTGTATCATCAAGTGTCAAAAAATGAGAAGACACGGATTAAAACACACTTCTAAAACGTCTGGCTTGTGCTTGCCAAAAGAAGAGGTAAGAATAGATAAAGCTTACCAAAGATGCATGCCTTCAAACAAAGTAATCACCGAAGACGAAGAAGAGAATGTTGTGTTCTACTGGCGGCCTTTTATGCTATGGTCGCGCCTGGTAGTGACGCGCCGGCGGCGACAAGTCGTGCCGAGAGTGACGTCATAGGCTGTCGCCGGCCACCGCTTGTAGTTTTGGATGTATGCTTCAGACACGAGTCACGCTGACGGCGTTCCCCTAGCGCCCCCTAGAGGACGCAGTTCGATGTTCCCTTGAGGGGGAACTAGTTTTTTTTTGTTTTTTTTTCGTAGAGGAACTGTAGAGGAACACTGAAGTCTCCAAAATGCTGGACATTAACCCTCTAAAATTGCGACAAGGCGTCATACTTAATAAAATAGGCTGTAGTTCCTATTACAGTGTATTATCTCATTTGTATTCCCTAACACTAGTTGGCAGACATGTAGTACTTTGATTCTAGACCAAAATTACGTCATGTTCCGATTTGAAGTGTTGGCGAAAACAGTAGAAGAAGTCAAGTATCGTGGCACTGATGCGGAAGCGTATCAGTTCATGGCGTGCGAGTCAATTAAGAGATTTGTGAGAGAAAAATCGGCAAATGGCTGATCAAATTTATACCATGAGGATGTGTTGCACATGCTATTTGCCGATTCTGACTCTGAAGGGGAATATTTGCCTTTTGGAAATGACGATCGGCCATCTAATTATCGCGCGTGTCCCGGTACATCTATGTTGCGCAATAGTGCCGACGTGCAAAACAAAAGTGTTCACGAAGCACAAACAGACATCCATTTCACCCCTTTGCCCAACAGGGATGGGGTTGGCAGGGGTAAAAGTGTTCGTAGTGTCCATAGAAGAGCTGTTTCTAGAGGTAGAGGCAGCAGGGGAAATAGGGCTGGAACTAGCAATAGCTCATTACTACTGTATAGTATAGTAATGATTTAGTACTTTTTCCTGTTTGGTTTCCTCTTTTCTAATAATTTGAAATGAGGGTAAAAAAGACAAACAAACATGCAAATAAAGTTCAAACACCCATTCAATATCTATTATTTCCTGAATATTATTGATGAACTGATCAAAACCTGTTCACATGCGTTTTACTACTATATAGTATAGTAGTATAGTAATAATTTAGGACTTTTTCCTGTTTTATTGTTTGTTTTTCCTTTTCTGATCATTTTGAATCAGGATAAAAAGACAAAATAAAACAATAAGCAAATATGTTCAAACATCCATTAAATTTGTATTATTTTCTGTATATTACTGATGAACCGATCAAAAATTTGGCTACTGTTCACATGTGTTTTACTACTATATAGTATAGTAATACAGTGATAATTTAATACTTTCTCTTGTTTTATTGATGGTTTTCTGATCATTTGAAATTAGGTTAAAAAGACAAAAAACAAAAAATTCCAGAATATTATGAAATTCAAGATTGCTGCCCCGATGACGTCATAATATGCAAATTAGATGAGTATATTTACACCCCACATAAACTTTCAGTCATGCACAACATTTTTCTAATTTACAGTGGATTTGTATCTTTAAGTCATTTCAAGCCACAAGCTTTTGAAATCTTGATGTCAAAATTCAGCATTTTTCCCAAACAATCCCTGGCACCTAAAGGGTTAAGAGAAGTGTCTGTGTGCCATACCATCCTCAGACAAATGGATTGGTGGAAAGGCTGAAAGGCACCATACAAAGGTGAAGAGTTCAGATGCAAAACCAGCAAAAAGTCATCTCTGTCAAAAATTAGATGATGATACTTAATGAATGCTTTCGACATATACATACATCAAATACTTTTACTTCAAACTCATTTCAAAACCACTTTTCAATTCCAACCACTCTTCATAACAATGTTCATTTTAATATTAAATAAAGTCAGTTAAATCGATTTATATATTCAAACAATCATAACAAACTTCATTATAATCTAATAAATCCGTAAACTGCTTATGATCAAATGTTTTCCAATTCTCTTCTTCACCTCTGAAGTGTGCGCTATAGAGTTGTGGAACTATGACATCACCTTGTAGGTGGATTGACTGGTAGCATCGAACTGGTTCCTTCGACAAAAAGGCAATAGGATTTTCCCATAGGCTTTTGGATTATCGCAAAAAAATAAGCTCTGTGTTCAACCATAGTTTATGAAATTTACACGTTTTGTCGATCTAGATAATTTTCACAATGTAATATAACTTGTATGCATTTTGAAGCCTAAATACAAAGAGAAGAACTAAAAAGCTAAACTAACTATAAACAAACTACACCACGGTCGCTCGCCTTTAATGTCACTACCGCTATGTTTCCAACAACTATTTAAAACTTATTTTTAGAAACATGTTCAGTCAGCTTTATTTATATAGCGCTTTTTACAATACAAATTCAGTGAAAAGGATTTACTCTGTTGATGAATTTTATTCCACGTTACATGAACCTTTTCATATAAAACTGGAATAAATACAAAACTAGAGCCAAACTAAAACCAAAATGAAACAATAATAAACTGTAAGGAGTGAATAAATGAAACAATCATAACTAAAACACATACGAAACCACGTATATTTGTACATTTCGAAATAAGGTACATTAAAAGTGAATAAATCCTTAATTAATATGAATATTTTAATGAAGAACTCTGAGTCTCTACATAGCATTTAATAAAAATTTAGTGCATGAATTTATTAAATAACAACAGAGTGAGCAAGTTTTTGTTTATGGTAAAATTAAATGTATTTTACTGAATAAAGTACCAAGTTTCAATTATCATTTTGTTAGGGTGGTTACACAAAATGTTAAGTTATCCTTGCTTCTAGAAAATCCTCAGGCTTTCTGACAGCTTCATGTGGCCATAAACATTTAATTTTAACGTGACTTCAAGCACTATGCATTATTTAAAGTTTCACTGTGACCATGTAAAGCCAATAAACAGAAAACTAATGATTACACATTAATGCACACGATTAATCATGAATTAACATATTAATGATAAACAGTAAGGAGTAAATAAATTAAATAAAACACATACAAAACCAAGTAGTTCAGTGCATTTCAAAATAAGGTGCATTAATAAATAAAAAACTAAATATGAATTTTTTAATGAAAAACGAGTCTCCATGTAGTATTTAATAAAAATCTAGTGCATGAACTTATTAAATAACAGTGAGCAGGTTTTTGATTATGGTAAAATTGCATTTATTTTAGTTACAAAAAGTGCCACGTTTCAGCTATCATTTTGTTAGGAAATTTTATTTTATCTTTGCTTCTAGAAAATCCACAATCTTTGTGAAAAATTTTAACGTGGCTTCAAGCACTATGCATCATTAAAGTTTCACCGCAACCATGTAAAAGCCAGAAAATGTGGTGTTTACATGGAATAATCATAATATGAGTTTACCCTATGGTACGAACCCAGAGTCTCTGCTGGTTCAGTAATAAAACGAGTACCTTCCATATGAAATTTGTGGTTGCATTTTTTGCAAAAAAACAAAAAAGTATTGTCGAACAACTATATAAAATACAGGGAACTAGTAATTGGTTATTCTACAAGAATCATGTACTACAAATTATACTAAAATGATAAAATACTATAAATTGATCAACAGTTCAGCGTGATGATGTTTAAGGTCTCGGACATCACCTGTAGTCCCATTTAGCAAAGAAAAAGCAGGCCCTGTATCTGGATCCCCTAGGGGAGAGCCACACTGACTTTAAGATTTGCCAAGTGACAATGCAATTCAACCTTTTAAACAACCTAAATAATATTTTTTTTTACCTGCAGGGTCACTAAAAAGCCCTCTTTCAGCAGTATTACAGGTTATCGAAATCTGAACACTGACCATGGTGTTCTTTGACCATAGTAGGTGTTGTTTTCACTATGCAGCATGTGGCCAGTAAATGGAAGCAAATTGCTTGATCACTATAGGAAGGCCAAACAGTTGAAGTAGGAAAAAGAATGATGCTGTACAAAAATGTATGTACAATGCAAAATTGGTGCTTTATTGGAAGGTGTAGCATATTTACATTTGAAGGACAAAACAAAAATAAATAAAAACTGCACAAAAATTAAATGAAACCGCAACAATGTGCTAATTTGGCTAAAACAATTAGCCCAACCTTGTAACACTGCTCAAACTTAACTTCTCTGAGTCTACAAGCAGAACTGAATAAACTCAGGTAGCAAGCCTATTTATATTTATATACTTAAGCCCCACCTACAAGACGAGCCATCATAATTGGAACCACCTGAAAACCTCAAATCAACCCTTTAATTCCTGAAGGCATTTTTGCCTCCCTGAAGGTGTTTTTTTCTGAGTGACATACACAAAAATAATGACTCGTAACTCCAAGACTGTAGCAAGACGGAAATGTTGTAAATAAAAATTTACATTTGCACATGTTCCTGCTGAGAACTTAGCAACCGTCTTTTTAAAGGAACATAACAACTGTAAAAATCAGGAACGTAAAAATCACGAGTGTGGTGTAACTGGTGTGTTTTATGTTGTAGAATAAAACATGAAAGTATCTTGAGCTTGTGTTAACCACAGAACCTATTTAAAGGATTTAGCCAAAATCCCATTCAAAAAACCCAAATGACTTCAGGACGATGGAACTGGAAGTGCTAAAATGCTAACTTCCGTTTTTTTTGCCTACAAAGTAACGTCATAGTTCCACCACTCTATTAGATGGTCATTTCAAAATAAAAGTCCAAAAGAAAATAATTTAGGATGTATAAAATATAAAAATGTTTTAAGGGCATTGCATATATGTATATGACGAGTTCAGATGCAAAACCAGCTAAAAGCCATCTCTGTCAAAAATGAGATAATGATACTGAGTGAATAATTTAATTTAAGCCTTTAATTTAAAAGGCTTATTTTTGCTATTGTAGGCTCATTTTGTAAATGTAAGCTATTCATTTAAATTATAGACAAACATAAGGGTGTATGTTTGCTTTTGACATTGGTGGGGGCACTTACATAGTTTACCATAAAAGCACATTCTAATTGTCCCAAATTATTGTTAATGTAAATAATGACTTATCCTTGGCTGGAAGATTGTGTATCTTTCCGCACAACCGTTTTTTCCCCCGTGTTTACATGGCTAATAATAATCTCTTTCCGTTTGCTCTGTTTTGTCAAACACTTCAACTCATCGATGCAACTTTGTTGTTCACTAAAGTGAACTTCTATGTTAGCTGTTGTCTTGAATTGGGCGCAATACCTGTGAGTTGTTCTAAAGCAAGTCGCTGCTTCTCATCATGTTTGCTACTACGTTCTGCCCATGTATTGAAAGCGCAAAGTTTTCTTACATAGCCTATTTACTTTAACCTCTTAGGTAATATATCAATGATGTGACGTTTCAGATGCGTCTGAAATTACAAATATATATTTAATTGTTTGATCAAAATTATTGCTAGGGACAGTTTGGCAGTCACTGGATATTGGTAGGGACACATCCCGTCCATCCCCCCCTACGCCCCTGGATAAACATAAACTGGGTGCTCAATGCAAATGTAATTGGCCACATTTACAAAATCAGTTCTTTTTTTCTTGGGATTTTTTTTTTTTTGTTTTTTTTTAGTAAATGAATATATGTGTGTGATTCTGTTTGCACACAGATTTTCCTGTCAAATTAAAATTATGCTTTTTTGAGGAAAACATTTCAGGATTTTAATTTTCAATTAGTAAATTACATATTCATATTCACAAATCAACATAATCTAACCTAGTTTTACTGTAAAATGAGAAAATATCAATGTTGCCATATGGCAACACTGTACCACAGTGGAACTGAATGAATGTATTTCCTCATTGGAATTGTTTATTGTAGTATAGTTGTATTTATGTATGAATAAAAAAATTATTCATTCTTTTCATTTATTCTTTTCTGTGATGCGCATGCATAGTCTGTGTGATCTGGGTCAATACAGTTAGGGTATGTCGAAAAACTTCCATCTCATTTTCGTCTTCAACTTCAAAATTGTCCTACAACACTGTTTTACTTTTTTTGTAAAGGGCGTTTGATCTTCTTTGTATGTTCACTTTGTAAACATTGGGTTGTTACTTCTGCAGCGATGTAGGGCGATTTTGAGGTTGGGGAAGAAAACGAGATGGGAGTTTCTTTACGACTGAAGAAAGAAAGACATGAACATTTTGAATATGATCCTTTGCACTAATCACGTACACCCAGCTGTATCTAATCACACACACTATTTAAGCCACTTCTATTAGTTGTGTCTTTAATTTCTTTGTATTTCGATTTGAGGTTTTTAATTTTTCATTGGCAACGAAGCCATGAACAATTGAAGCATTCCTCTCACATTTTACGCACAATTTTTTCATAGATAAATTTGTTTCTGCATGTTCCTTCCAGGCTGGCCTGCACTGATGCATCCCCCCAAACTGAAAGGAGTAAAGAAACCTCATTATTTGACCACAGAGATGTCTCCATTATGTTATACTTTTATGTGGGACCTGCACATCAGCAACACACCTCTGCTATGTTTCCATGGCGACGTCTGACGCGTTTGCAGTGACAATTACGTACAAATCGGATCAGAGCGTTCAGATTGAGACGGATTCCCAGGAATGGAATTTGAATCAGATTTGAAACCACATACAAATGTAGCTCGAAGCACTGATGGGTAAAATGTTATTTAAATATATAGATTCCAAAGATTAAAAGATATTTAAACTTTACTGGATTTTACTTAATCAAAATCCAGATAGCACATTAATTAATATGTTGTCTGTAATGATGGATATCCTTTATGATGATATGTTTAGTGTGCTTTCATTACAACTATCTGTTGTTAAGTTTGCATATAAGTTTGACATCACTTTTATTATCATAAGCTAAAGTGTTCTTATATCATGATGATTGTTTAATATAGATGTGTGTGCGAAGCAAAAGGGGACTGCTGTAACAGGAAAAGAGTGGTAACTGCTTTCATTGACTAAATGAGCATGCTTTGAGCCTAATGTGCATATTGTGGAGCCTTGAGATGCAGGCTCCCAGCTAACAATTTTTCGTTATAAAAACGTTCCCGTAACGTTCCCATAAAGTTATAAAAACGTTATGTTTGAATGTTCTTAGAACGTTCAAAACGTCCAGTTTTTTAAACGTTCTATTAACGTTATTGTTTGGTTATAAGAACGTTATTGAAAACGTTTTTAGAACGTTTCATTCTCTTGTTATATTAATGTTCTAAGAACGTTATTTAAAACGTTATTAAAACGTTCTAAGAATGTTTCTCTAACGTTCCCATAAAGTTATAAAAACGTTATGTTTGAATGTTCTTAGAACGTTCAAAACGTCCAGTTTTTTAAACGTTCTATTAACGTTATTGTTTGGTTATGAGAACGTTATTGAAAACGTTTTTAGAACGTTTCATTCTCTTGTTATATTAATGTTCTAAGAACGTTATAAAGAACGTCTAATCTAAGAACGAAAATCTAAGATTATAAAAACATTTTCAAAAACAACATTCCTTTAACAAACATTCTCAATGATTTTGTATGGTTATGGAAATGTTATTTTAATTATATTAGTCCATAAAAATCCAATCTAGAAATGTTAAAATGGAAAGCTAGACTATTACACTCAAGTTTTAAGTTAAAAATACACAAAATGTGACACTGAATCACAAAACCAGTCATAAGTAGCATGGTCATATTTGTTACAATAGGCAAGAATGCACTGAATGGGTCAAAATGATAGATATTTCTTTTATGGCAAAAATCATTAGGATATTAAGTGAATCCATTAAGGTATTTTGGAAATTTCTGTACCATAAATATATCCAAACTTAATATTTGATGAGTAATATGCATTATTAAGTACTTCATATGGACAACTTTAAAGGCAATTTCCTCAATATTTGGATTTTTTTTTCAACCTCAGATTACAGATTTTTAAATAGCTGTATCTCAGCCAAATATTGTCCTATACTATCAAACCATACATCAATTAATGCTTATTTATTCAGGAGATGTATAAATCTCAATTTTAAAAAACTGAACTTATGACTGGTTTTGTGGTCCAGGGTCACATAATGTGCCACACATATGGATATCACATCATTGTGAACAAAATCAATGACATGTACAACAAATCAATTAAATGTAACTACTGTAGTTATATTCAGTTCACATTATAATAAACTGTATTTTCGGTTCAGATCAATATGAAAACATGAAAAACAAAAGAACTAGAAAAAATATTCATGAGAAATGTACATATGAAAGCAGCATAAACAATAAAATCTAAAACATAAGAAGCAAAACAAGAAAAGATTTAGAGATACAGAAAAACTCTTTTTAATGAGGTCACTGTGACATCTCCATGTCAGCTTCAATCACTGGGACATCAGAGTGGACGGAAGCTTCAGAGGAATTTGGGAGATACTGGAAAGACAAAAACACAACAGTGTTGTATTTAAGTGAGGTGAGATTTATTATAAAAGTGCTGGAATGCTGTACTTGCTCATGCAGATCTTATTCAAAAATTGAACTAAAAATTGAATAAACCAATCTTCAACTGTAAAGCCAAAGCATGTTGAATTAATCATTAGGTTATGCATTTTTTGTGTGTGTGGTTGTTAGTATTTGTATTTAACAAGTAGCACTAATTAAGTATTACTGCATCAAAATAATCTGTAAATGAACAATAATTGGAATACAATACAAAAATAAAATGGGAATACATTTAAATTTGTATTTTTCCTTTCCTTTCATACATAGAAATTTCAATGAACAACATTTGAGTATATTTATTACATTTATTAAAGCATCTACTAAATATAATTTTCTTTAAATGCCTTGACTCTTTACTCCCTTTTCACCATTTTAATGTATGATGATTATTAATCACAGAAATGAACTAAAATTTAAAATAAATTTCAAAGATTTGACCAACAGTGTACATTACTACACTTAAATTAAAACATACCTTGTAATAAACAATTCACACATTCTCAAATAACTTACATTCTGATGATTACTTCTTTTTCCTCAAGGCTGCCTTCTTCAGTTGTTCCCAGACTTCCTCGTTTTTCACCTTTCCCTTGAATCTACACACAAACAAAAAACAAATAAAACTAATTAAACTATTAATTTTATAGACAATTTGGATAAGTCACCTCAGACTTTTTGATGGTGGCCACAAACTGTGAATCTTCCGTTTGAAATCTTAAGTGGTTTTCCAGCTTCTAAAGTAAAGGCAGAATCTGGGCCTGTATTCACAGAGAATTTGATCTTACTACTAGGTGTCCTGGTTGGGGGATTTAGCTTAAAGGATTAGTTCAATTTCAGAACAAAAATTTACAGATAATATACTCACATCATTGTCATGCAAGATATTCATGCCTTTCTTTCTTCAGTTGTTAAGATATGCTTTTTGAGGAAAATATTTCATATATTTAATTTTTCTCCATATAATGGATATGTATGATGCCCCCAAGTTTGAACTTCCATAATGCAGTTTAAATGCAGCTTCAAAGGGCTTTAAATGACCACAGTCGTGGAAGAAGGGACTTATCTAGCGAAACGATCTGCTATTTTCAAAACAAGTTGATAACACCCTTTACAAAAAAAAAAAAAAAAAAAAGGAAAACAGTGCTGTAGGACATTTTTGAAGTTGAGGACAATATCGAGTTGGGAGTTTTTGGACTTACCCAACTGTGTTGATACAGATCACACAGACTACACATGTGCATTGCAGAGACAAGACAAGAAAAAAAAAAGTACAAAAAAGTATATAACTTGTCAATTTGTTTAGAAAAGAATCTATTGTTTTGCTAGATAAGACCATTCTTCATCAGCTGGGATCGTTTAGAGCCCTTTGAAGCTGGATTTAAACTGCATTTTGGAAGTTCAAACTTGGGGGCACTAAAGCCCCTTTCACACTGCCCGTTGATTCCGGAAAATTGCCGTAACATTGCCAGAGTGCCTTCTGTGTGAACGCAACCACTTCCCGGGATTGATTCCGGGAACGATTCCGGGTTGAGGACCTAGTAACATTGCCGGGATCAGTCCCGGAAAGAGCGCTGTGTGAACAAAAGCCAGAACCAATGCCGTAAAGGCTATGTAAAAGTGAAGACGCACGTTATTGTGCGACTCTTTTACCGAATGTTTTGAAGGCAGATCTTTTTAATATCCGCGCTGAAGTGGAAATCGTTCGCCAGTTTAGTGAAACGGTACACGTCGCATTATAACCGAATGTGCTAATGTCAGGTGTCTTTACGGGATCTTTACGGGTTGTGTGTGAACGCACGCACATATTCCGGAAAATCACTGGCAGTGTGAATGAACCAAAATCAAACGATCCCGGGACAGTTCCCGGAACACATTACCCATGTATTTTCCGGAATCTCTGTGTGAAAGGGGCTTAAGAGAGATGTGCAAAATGTACAGTGCTGTGGGTCCCCAGGTCCAGGATTGAAAACCACTGTCGTAAGGGACCACGACATACGATGACCATAACAGTTTCAACAAAATTCCTCCTGACTGAGGGAAAAACAAAATCGCTCACAGGCTCTGGATTTAGACTATTAATTAATATCTATCTGGCTATTAGTAAATGAATTGTGAAATCCAAACCTTGTCCTGAGCATTTTGTTGTGTGGGTCTAGGAAGGCTGCTTGTTTGTCCCATCAACCATGAGAAATGCAGTTCCAGCATGTCTTCACATCCAGGACAACAGAATGGTCAGGGAGTCCTAAAATATAAACATGTAACTGAAATCTATTTAAATCTATAGTTGTGCCTGAGTGACACTGAAACAATGAGGTTTAGTTTTTCACCCAGGATTCGCTGGTTTTTATGGAACAGTCTTCATGATGGATGATCTCTTGATCCTGGATCCTTACTGCCATCCACTTACAGATAGGTTGGATTATATATGATTGTGCCTAAAAAACCGATAGTAGCACCATTGGTCCTGTAGCTTTATCAATTTTTCAGTACTGAAAAAGTCAGGAAACAAATCAGTAACTTACCTGTTTTCGATACCCATCCCTTCTCATAATCATGGTCATCTTGTTGCTGCTACCCAGACTCTCTCCACCTGCTGATAAAAAAAAAAAAAGAAAGTATGTTAGTTTCACAGTAATTAATAAAATATTCAAACTACTAGGTGGTAACAAATGAGCACCATTTCTTATAAGCAACTCACTGAATTATTGACCTAACTGATTCACTGGCAGTCAGGACCTAATATTTGTTAAAACTAAAGTATCAAATCTATTTGTGAATGAAAAGTCACTAGCATAAAATGCATGCATGCAAAACACCATTACCACCAATAACGAGCAAATTACACAATTTGCAGACCTGCTAGTTGCTTGACAGGAAATTATTATCTACTAACAGTTAACTTACGATTGAAGTTTAAAGAATTTGAAAGTGAATACTGTATAGTTTATCGTGGTACATTTCAAACTTAAGTAAAAAGAACGCTTTATTTGAGGATTTTAACAGTTAATGTAACGTTACCTCAGACCGCCTCATATGAGACCTGAGCTAATTAACCAAACGGCATTTATTTATTAAATTAATATCGAAAGCGAATATCGCAAACACAAAACACTCATCTTACGTGACTGTGACGCATCGAAGGATGGGACAGGAGCCTGAGGATCCATGTGCAACGTTTATTAACAAACAGTACACTCAAGGTCGGACGTGCAAGGGTCGGCAACAACAGACTGGTGTGATAGAGACAATCCAAAGAGAAAACGTAATCCAGGCAAGGGTCGGGGCTAGCAGCTAAACAACAGAAAGTCCAGGTCACAAAGCAAGGGGTCGGTAGGCAGGCAGAGTTCAGTCACACACGAGAAACAGTCCGGTTGGCAACAAAAACACAATGCAGGTAAGTACGCTCAGGAATGATAGTAAACTATGCAAAACTTCGCAACGAGCACGTTGCAAATGGCCGCTTATAAATCGCCAGGAAGCGGAAGTGCGGCGGCGGCCCGGAAGCGGAAGAGCCGCCCAGGTACGGGGCTGATGGGAAATGTAGTTAGAACTCGGGCGAGGGTTCCCGCTGACGGCGGTCGGAGGGAGCCACAGAGACCGCGGTCGTGACAGAGCCCCCCCCCTGCGAGCGACTCCTGGCGCGAGGAGGCATCCGACGCCGGGGTCTACCCCTGGGACGGGGGGCCGGCCGATCTGGGTGGGAACGGTGGTATTCAGTGGTAAGCGAGGGATCGAGAATGTCCCCTGCGGGGACCCATGATCTTTCCTCCGGACCGAACCCCTCCCAGTCAACCAGGTACTGGATGCGACCTCTCCGGCGTCGAGAGTCCATGATGGTGTTTACACGGTAGGCCTCCTCGCCGTCGATCATGATGGGGGGAGGCCCCTGGGGCGCAGTCTCCTCTAGGATCTCCCCTCCTCCCGGGTCGTCAGCGGGCTTGAACAGAGAGATATGAAAGGTGGGTGAGATACGATACTGGGGGGGTAACTTTAACCTGAATGATACTGGGGTGATCTGTTTGATAATTTTGAATGGGCCCACGTACCTGGGACTAAGCTTCTTGCAGGGAAGGCGGAGCCTCAGATCCTGGGTGGAGAGCCACACCCACTGTCCTGGAGCGTAGATGGGGCCTCGTCTACGTCGGCGATCGGCCTGGACCTGAGTGCGGCGCACTGCCCTCTGGAGGTGTACATGAGCCTGGTTCCACGTCTCCTCACTGCGCTGAAACCAGGAGTTGACTGCTGGGAGGTCGGATGGTTCGCCCGACCAGGGGAATAGCGGGGGTTGAAAGCCTAGGGTGCATTGAAAGGGTGTGAGGTTAGTGGATGGCTTGCGGAGGGAGTTCTGTGCATATTCCGCCCAGAGCAGGTAGCGGCTCCAATCCTCCTGATGGTTTTGGCAATAAGTGCGGAGGAAGCGAGTCAACTCCTGATTAAGTCTCTCGGCTTGTCCGTTGGCCTGCGGGTGATAGCCGGAGGTGAGGCTGACATTAATCCCTAGGAGACGACAGAAACTGGACCAGAGGTGTGAGGTGAATTGTGGGCCCCGGTCTGACACGATGTCCTCCGGCAGACCGTAGAATCTAAAGACTGTATTGCAGAGGGATTCGGCGGTCTCCATGGCCGTGGGGAGCTTAGGCAAGGGAATGAATCGACAGCCCTTGGAAAAGCGGTCCACAACCGTCAGAATGGTGGTGTGGCCTTGAGAGAGAGGTAAGTCAGTGACGAAGTCCACCGAGATGTGGGACCAGGGACGTTGGGGCGTGGGAAGAGGTTGCAGGAGACCTGCCGGTAGCTGACGGGGTACCTTGGTGGTGTTGCAGGTCGGACAGCCCCTGATGAAGGTGATGGTGTCGGAGCGGATGGAGGGCCACCAGAAGCGATTGGAGAGAAGGTCCAGGGTGGCGGTGATCCCGGGATGACCCGAACTGGGTGTGGCGTGGACCTGAGTGAGCACCCGTTGGCGGAGAGGAAGAGGGACATATGTGAGATTAGCCGGGCAGTTGGCAGGAGGGGGATCCTGGAGCGAAGCTTCGGAGATTTCGGTGCTGAGATCCCACACCACGGGAGCGACAATGATGGAAGCAGGTAGGATTGTTTCTGGGGAGGGAGTGAGTGCTGCTTGCTCGTTGATGCGTGAAAGGGCATCGGCCTTGGTGTTCTGAGATCCAGGTCGGTAAGTTACTTGGAATTGGAATCTCGTGAAGAACATGGCCCACCTAGCTTGACGGTGGTTCAGCATCTTGGCGGATCGTAGATACTCCAGGTTCCGATGATCTGTCAAGACTGTGAAGGGATGTTTGGCACCCTCAAGCCAGTGCCTCCATTCCTCTAACGCTGCCTTTATGGCCAGCAGCTCACGGTTGCCCACATCATAGTTTTGTTCAGCCGGGCTCAGTTTGTGAGAATAATAGGCGCAAGGGAACATCTTGGGTGGTTCCCCGCGCCGCTGCGAGAGCACAGCCCCAATGCCCGTGCTAGAAGCATCTACCTCCACTATGAATTCCTTTTCGGGGTCGGGGTGACTAAGGATGGGAGCTGTGGTAAAACGGTGTTTGAGGTCGTTGAAGGCCTGCAAAGCTGTGGATGACCAGGTAAGATGGCGACTTCCTTTTTTCACCATGGCCGTGAGGGGTGCTGCAACCGTGCTATATTGCCTGATGAAGCGGCGGTAAAAGTTTGCAAAGCCCAGGAAGCGTTGCAACTCCCTGAGGGTCGCGGGCCGCGGCCAGTCGAGGACTGCGCTGACCTTCCTCTCATCCATGGCCACCCCCTCTGCGCTGATGATGTAGCCGAGAAAAGTAGTCTTGGTTTGATGGAACTCGCACTTCTCCAGTTTGGCATACAGTTGGTGCTCAATGAGGCGGTTCAGCACGGCCCGGACGTGATGGATGTGTTCCTGCATACTGCTTGAAAAGATGAGAATGTCATCGATATAAACCAACATCCAGCGGTTCAGCATGTCCCGGAAGACCTCGTTCACAAAGGCCTGGAAACAGGATGGACTATTGGAGAGGCCGAAGGGCATGACGAGGTACTCGTAGTGTCCTGAGGTGGTAGAGAACGCCGTCTTCCACTCGTCCCCCTCACGGATCCGTACGAGATTGTAGGCATTACGCAGATCCAGCTTGGTGAAGATGCGTGCGGAACGGAGCTGCTCCAGAGCTGAGGGAACGAGTGGAAGGGGGTAACGATACTTCACAGAAATGTCGTTGAGTCCTCTGTAATCGATACAAGGCCTCAGTCCACCATCCTTCTTTTTGACGAAGAAGAACCCCGCCGCCGCCGGGGATGTGGATGGGCGTATAAAGCCCTTAGCCAGTTCCTCCTGGATGTACGTGTTCATTGCCTCAGACTCAGGCTGGGAGAGTGGGAAGATGCGCCCCCTGGGAGGACTGGTCCCTGGCAGGAGGTCTATGGAGCAGTCGCAAGGACGATGTGGAGGTAGCAGGGTGGCTTTGGATCTACTGAAGGCCACTTGCAGATCCTGATACTCCGGTGGAATCCCCCCTTCAGGTTGGGTAAGCGTGGAGGTCGTGGAGTCGACGGTCGAGGCCGGAGTGCAGTGTAGAAGGCAGCGGGGAGACCAGTGGTTGATGGTGCATTGTGCCCACGAAATGGAGGGACTGTGGAGGTGAAGCCATGGGAAGCCGAGAACAAGGGGGGTTTGAGGCATGGAGATGACGAAGAAGCGGATCTCCTCCTGATGTGCTGGTTCCATGAACAGGGTGAGATCCTGGGTTATGTGGTTGACTCTACCCGAGCCTAGTGGTCTCCCGTCGAGGGCGGCCACTGCCACATGTGGGGCACAAGGAAGCAGAGGTAAGTGGTGAGTAACAGCAAAGTCTAGGTCTATGAAGTTTCCGGCAGCACCGGAGTCAATCAAAGCATTGGTGGTAACAGTGGTTTTGCCAAACTTCAGTGAAACTGGAATCTCACACCGAGTAGACATTTGCTTAGATGGACTCACCGATGCAAGTTGTCGTGGTGGACGAGTGGGGCAGTTCGCTCGGATGTGTCCTGGTTGTCCGCAGTAAAGACAGAGGTTGCCCCTCATCCGCCTCTCCCTCTCCTCTGAAGACAGCCTGGTGACCCCGACCTGCATCGGCTCCGGCGTGAACTCGGGTGCAGCGGTAGCCGAAGGTGAAGAGCTGTAGTAGCGGGTGGGTTTGCGCGAGCGCATCAGATTGTCCAGGCGAATGGAAAGCTCGATATACTGGTCGAGCGATGCTCCCTCGTCTCTGCAGGCGAGCTCGACCTGCAGGTCTGGATGCAATCCTTTGCGATAGTGCAACTTCAGAGGTTCATCATTCCAGCCACTCTGAGCCGCCAGCGTGCGAAAGGAAAGAGCGTAGTCCGCAGCCGTTCTCTTACCCTGTCGCAGAGCCATCAGTTGTTCCCCGGCATCCCCGCACTCCGCGCTGGGTTGAAACACCTCCTTGAAGCGCTGAATAAACGCGGAGAAGGATGTAAAAGTTGGCCGGTCTGGATTCCACACCGCCGTTGCCCAGTCCAGTGCCCTCCCGGTGAGTAAGGCGCAAACAAAAGCTATCTTGCTGTCATCCGAGGGGTACAGAAGGGGTTGCTGACTAACAAATAGCGAACATTGCAAGAGAAAGCCCTTACATTTGGAGGGAGTTCCATCAAACTTTTCCGGGAAGGCGAGGCGAGGAGACGTGATGGCGGACTGGGCAGGAGGAGATGGCTGGGGAGTCGCCGCTGCTGGCATGGCGGCGGGTGCCGCCAGCTGGAGGCCTTGGAGGGACCTCACTAGCTGCTCCGTGAGGGCGGTGAGACGATCCAGTTGGTGCTGGTGCATCGTGAGCACCGAGGCCTGAGCAGTCAACTCCGACGTGATCTGTTGAACCGTCGCTGGATCCGATGGCGGCGAAGTTTTCTGTGACGCATCGAAGGATGGGACAGGAGCCTGAGGATCCATGTGCAACGTTTATTAACAAACAGTACACTCAAGGTCGGACGTGCAAGGGTCGGCAACAACAGACTGGTGTGATAGAGACAATCCAAAGAGAAAACGTAATCCAGGCAAGGGTCGGGGCTAGCAGCTAAACAACAGAAAGTCCAGGTCACAAAGCAAGGGGTCGGTAGGCAGGCAGAGTTCAGTCACACACGAGAAACAGTCCGGTTGGCAACAAAAACACAATGCAGGTAAGTACGCTCAGGAATGATAGTAAACTATGCAAAACTTCGCAACGAGCACGTTGCAAATGGCCGCTTATAAATCGCCAGGAAGCGGAAGTGCGGCGGCGGCCCGGAAGCGGAAGAGCCGCCCAGGTACGGGGCTGATGGGAAATGTAGTTAGAACTCGGGCGAGGGTTCCCGCTGACGGCGGTCGGAGGGAGCCACAGAGACCGCGGTCGTGACAGTGACATCTAACGTTATATCAGCAAAAAACGATGAATAAAAGTAGATTTATAGTGCTCACCTTTTCCTTCGTATCCGTCTTCTGGAAGTTGTCCGTTAAAAATGACGGGCACGCGCACTTACGCAGTACTCAGAAAGTGACGTGCGCTGGTTTGAATGTTCATTTGTCCCATGACCTGTTTCAATAAATCTGTCATTCACAAACATAATTGACCAATTTCACACTTCCGGGTTTTTGGCTTCCGGCGTGGCTGCTTGCAGGGTAAAAGTATTTCCGGTAACAGTGATTGCCGAGTCTAAGGAGCACCCGCTCGGGCATCAATGTCTCTGCAAGAATTAAATCTCATGTAAATGTTTAAACTGTCTTGGTCATTTATTGGTGAGACTACAAAGTTTTATTTCAGAACTAAATTTTAGCACTAATTAGAAGTGACGACGCGTATATTCGGTTATATCATTGTCCGTGTCTATTTGGTGCAGCCGTGCATTGTCGCACTCCATGTAAAAAACTGTTTTTGGCGATGTGCTGGAGAAATCGACTGACAGCTCTGATCCTCCGATTTGCGAAAGCGGACCACTCGATCCCTGGATGCGTTTTTGCATTTCTTTCTGGATATATGGATCATAAACAGCACTTCTGTCATCTTGCAATGATGGTTCACTCACATTTTCTCCGCTCGTTATCATCTTCCCTTACGAAAATTAACCATGGTTTTATTATAAGCAGGTTTGTTTTATTACTATTTGCATAACCACACAAATCAGATTTTGTAACAAAACCATGGAATAACTGCAATAACTGCCGTTTTGGTTTGATTCGTAGTTAATTTTAGTAAGGGCTGTAATATGCACAGCATTAACAAACCTATTAGTACTTTGTTGTATATTTAGTTAATAAATATATTAACTCTAATTCAACTGATGTAGCTATACAATGAGGTCTTGGAAATAAATGTCTTATTTATTTTAGTCTCTCAGATGTAGTTATAATGTGCGATTAATACATGGTCAACAGTTTCAGCGTTTCATTAGGTTGAGATAATCTACATATTGTTGTGACTTTTTTAAAGTTACTCATGCGTTTTTAAAATACAGGCAATAGCATGTATTCGCGCATCATTATAGCCCACATTAAAGCATATTATAACTCATTCTGACACTGAATTTATATATTTGTTCCTATGTGTAACGGTGCATACGTACTTAGAATTTCGTTTTTACATAAATTAGGCATATAAATAAATGCTTGTCATATATTAAAACGAGCAAGGAAATTGTTGAATGAGCCTATATATAGGACAGCTGGTGAAATAAAACTACCCGCCGGTAAATTAAACAGCACTTTGGTTGACTTCGGTCATTTTTAAATGTGCTATATAAATAAACGTTGTAAATTCTAGAACGATCTGAGCGGCCATATATATAACTTTGCACTTATTTGTAGACTATATAACAACAACTTGGAAAACAGACAAATAGAAAGGGTAAGAGACGAAATTTGAGACAAGAGCATACAACATAATGTCCGCAGACCGCTAGCGGAACTATATTTACCCTGCGTCACGTGATTTCCGATTCTTGTGAAAAAGGCCAATTTGCTGAACAAACTATTTGGTTTTTGTTTTGTTATTAATTTGTTGACAAATAATATGTATACATTTTAAATGACGGCATGAAATTATATAATAATATGCCATCATGCAAAATGCATCATGAATGCAATATATTCCTCATATTGTAGGCTATCTAAATGGTATACACCTTAAAAAGATAGGCCTAATACATGCAGTGCAATAATATGAAAAGTTATCTGGAGACCAGCTGACCACGTCACTACAACGTTCCCCATTCGACCAGCTGGCGACGTCTTTTGAGGACGTGCCCACAAGGTTAATTGATTCAGGAGACAAAAACATAATAGAAATGCACAGAAAACATACTTGACGCATCATGATCACAACTATTTTGCAAGGAAAGTCTAATATATAATGAACTAATGACTAGAGACAAAACAGATTTTAACTGATTGAGGGAACTCATTGATATTTTGTTTTTATTTTAAATATGAAGTTCACAGGTGTAATATTTCACTAACAATACACAAGCCAACTTTAAGTAGTGAACTGCTTATTGTTACACTCAAATAACAAGACTGTTAACTGATAATGAAGTATTATTTGAGTTATTATTTTTCATCCTTAAATTTTCTTACATTTCTTCAGAAACCCCTCAGAAGATAAGTTTTATACATATCATTTATACATTTTAAAACATCCCACTAACAATGCAATGATAATGTTATGCTAATGTTTTTAAAATGCTTCACTACACAATGATAAAATTTTTATCCTAACGTTTTTAGAACGTTCCATTAACAGCTCAGTGGTAACGTTTGTAATGCTAACGTTTTAAAAACGTTCCACCAAGAACGCAATGAAAACATTTTTATCCTAACGTTTTTAGAACGTTCCATTAACAGCTCAGTGGTAACGTTTGTAATGCTAACGTTTTAAAAACGTTCCACCAAGAACTCAATGAAAACATTTTCATCCTAACGTTTTTAGAACATTCCATTAACAGCTCAGTGGTAACGTTTGTAATGCTAACGTTTTAAAAACGTTCCACCAAGAACGCAATAAAAACATTTTTATCCTAACGTTTTTAGAACGTTCCACTAACTACACAATTATAACGTTTTTTATGCTAACGTTTTTAGAACGTTTATCAATTCCAGATAACGTTAAGGAAACGTTCTACTAACGTTATGCAAGAACGTTTTTTTGATAACTTTGTGAGAACCTTTAGAGAACGTTAGCCAATGTTAGGAGAACGTTCCCTGTTAGCTGGGCTGTGAGAGGCAGGAGGGGAGTATGGGTATGACATTTCCCGATAAGGAACTCTATCTTGTCAGGTGAAGAGTTCAAGGCCATCGCGCTTATGTGTTAACAAAGAAAGAGCTTGTGTTTGCAGGAACCGCGAACTGATACAGGAAAAAGTCTACAACTGAAGCAAACAGACAGGGAGATCAGCATCTGTGGAGGAAGAGACGGCCCTGAAACTCAACTTATCTACAACTGTGTATAAATACATGGGTTGAGGGAGAGGCGAGCAGTTGCAGAGTCCCTGAACATAAACTTGCACAGTTTTGTGTAAATCAGGGATAGCTGTGACCCAGAGCTCTGTAATGCTTTATTCATATTCTTATTTGAATTAAATTCTTTGAACTTCGAAAGATTCTCTTTTCTCCTCCTTAAAACGAACACGCGGACTCAAGAACACCTTCAGTCCAACGGTAATTGTCTTTATGTCAGTTGTCTTTATGTTTTTGACTTGTTTTTGATTTTAAAATGATCAGATCTTTAATGACATAGGATTTCACCCTAAATTGGGGAATGAATTGGGATTTACAAAGACAAAAAAATATTAAATGAAAATATTCTTATGTGTGCAAAAAAAAAAAAACATTTGTAAAAGCTTTGGCGCACATATATACCAGTAATCGAAATAACAACAAAAAATCCAACAAATGTTTACAAAAATGTAAATAAGTAAAGGAAAAATACACAATCACACCATTCATTAATATTAATATATTCTTTGTGAAAAGTATGTCACAGGTATTAATGATTTTCTTGTCCATGCTGATGAATGTTGTACTACTTCTGAACCATAAAGGGATATTTGTGGCTGTTCTGTAGGTTGATGTGTTTGTTCACATTGTGCTTGAATTTAAGATGCACTGAGATTTATAAAGATGAATGCATTTCAAAACATTTTTGTGTGTATGGATGGTTTTATAAATCATTTGTAGGGACGTTTAAGAAATGAGCCATGAAAACACCCACAAATGAAGGAAGTTATGTCACAAAACTATATAATCAAACACTGAAACATTTCCTAAGATCACTATTGGTTATTTGTGTGTCTGTGTAGCTTTACTGTATCATGAAGCTCTTGTGAGGACACTGAACATCTGCTGATGGATCTGCTCTATGCTGAGAGGAACAGAATCACTCAAATATGAGTTTGACACTTTATTCTCTGAAATGAGTCAGTTGAGTTGGACTAATGGAGAGATGAGGTTTGTTCATATTCATCAGTTCACACTGAGACTCTCAGCAGTCTTTTTGAACCAACTGTTGACTCTGTGATGAGACAAGTTGAATGATTCATTCTGATGTGTGTCCTTCAGTGTCTAGTCACACTCACAGCTGAATGACTCTAGCTGCTGTTTTTTTATTTTGAATGATGAACTAACGTCTTGGTTACGTACGGTAACCCTCGTTCCCTGATGGAGGGAACGGAGAGGCTGTGTCGAAGTGACGACACTAGGGGTCGCTCTAGGGAGCCCGAACACCTCTGACAGCTTTGAGAAAAGGCCAATGAGAATTGGTGTGCAGCATTTGCATAGCCAGCTCCGCCCCGGACATCTGGGTATAAGAGGAGGGGGCTAAGCAACACTCATTGTTCTGATCTGAGGAGCCGAATAGCCACTCGGCTACACTCAGAGGCAGTCCGAGGTTGTGGCAAGGGGGACACAACGTCTCCGTTCCCTCCATCAGGGAACGAGGGTTTCCGTGCGTAACCAAGACGTTCCCCGTCTGTCGTTCACGTTCAACGTTGTGTCGAAGTGACGACACTAGGGGTCCCAGTTGAAAACGCCACAACCGAGGGGGGGGGGCGGGCGGGCACTACGGAGACCACACCCTGCCCGGATGGAGGTCGTTGTGTGGAAAATACACCTGAGGGCTCGCACTAGGGGAGCACTACAGAGGGAAGATCCTGAGACAGGCTCCGCATAAGGAGAGACTGCTGAACTCAGGATCAGAGACAAAATTGTCTTTGAGGGAAACACCGCATCTCTGGGAATATAGGTGGAAATACACACATGGGGCCGCATTAGGAGCCACTACATGTGGAACACCAACCTAATATGAGAGTTCACAAGAGGCAACCTAACCTCATATTAGATTCTGATAGCTAGTTCCTCCGCCGAACATAGCTATGTTGCGGATGCAACATGATGGAAGTGTCATTCAGGGTTCACGCCAGGAAACTGAACTGGGGAAGCGTCATCACCCGTAGGGAACAACGCTACGGCAAGCTTCTACACCGTGTCAGCTTCAGGAGTCGCCAGGCTTGCGTTCAGGACTCCTGAAGAGACTGGTTCTACACGCAGATTGTAGAACCTGGCAAACGTGTTTGGTGTAGCCCAACCTGCAGCTCTGCAAATGTCTGTTAAAGAGGTCCCGTTCGCTAGCGCAACTGACACTGCAATGCCCCTGGTGGAGTGGGCGTGCACCCCCAGCGGGCAGGGCACACCCCTTGCCTGGTAGGTCAAACGAATCGCATCCACAATCCAATGGGAGATTCTTTGTTTGGAGACAGCCTTCCCCTTCTGCTGTCCTCCAAAACAGACAAAGAGCTGACTCGTCTGAATCTTTCAGTACGTTCCAAGTAAATGCTCAGGGCACGGACTGGGCATAACAAGGATAGGTTGAGGTCGCCTTCCTGAGAAGGGATAGCTTGCAAAGTGACCACCTGGTCCCTGAAGGGAGTGGTGGGCACTTTGGGCATGTAACCGGGCCGGGGTCTCAGGGTAACGTGAGAGTTAGCCGGCCGAATTCGAGGCACGAGTCACTGACGTAGAGAGCTTAGAGGTCTCCCACTCTTTTGATGGAAGTGAGCGCAGTCAGGAGAGCCGTCTTTTGGGAGAGAGCACTGAGTTCGACTGACTGAAGAGGCTCAAAGGGATCTGACTGTAGGCCCCGGAGGACCACAGACAGATCCCAAGAGGGGACAAGGTGCGGTCTGACGGGGTTCAGCCTACGAGCACCTTTAAGGAATCGTATAACCAAGTCGTGCTTCCCAACCGATCTGCCTTCCACCAGGTCGTGGTTAGCGGCAATAGCGGCTACCTGAACCTTAAGTGTTGAAGCAGAAAGGTGCCTATCCAGTCCTCCTTGGAGGAAGGAAAGCACTGCTCGGATGCCACATCTCCGTGGGTTCTCCCCCTGGGAGGAACACCAGTTTGTGAATTTGCGCCATCTGAGGTCGTACAGCCGCCTCGTAGAGGGAGCTCTCGACTGCAACAGAGTGTTTACCACTACCAGTGGGAGATCTCTGAAGTTCTCCTGGTCGCGTCCAGGGACCATACGTGGAGGTTCCAGAGATCTGGGCGCGGGTGCCATATTGTGCCCTTCCCCTGTGAAAGGAGATCACAGAACCCAGAGAAGAAAGAAATTGCTCTTTTTTTGACCATGTGGTGGCCGTCCGCTGTGAGGCAGACAGCCGGGGTGGAGCCGAAGCCCACACTCGTCCCCTCCACGAGTGTGGATCCAGACAGGTCAGCAGATCTCTCTCCTCTGGGCAGCTCGTTTCAGGAGTGCTTCGAAGCCTGATGAGGGTTCTTAGCGGCCTGAGAATGAGCTAACGACACCACCTTCTTGCGAGAACTCGACCGCAAGGCTGGTTTAGGCGCAGGACCAGCCTGTGGCGGGCCCTGAGCCGGTCTGGAAGGCGGTCAGCCTCGGCGTGGAGCAGGCGGCAGGTGCTGCTTCGGGGCGCGGGACTGGGAGCCGGTGCCCGACGAGGCAGGATGTGTTTGATGGCCTCCATCTGCTTCTTTACTGTGGAGAACTGCTGTGCAAATTCCTCAACAGTGTCGCCAAAAAGAAATGGGGCGAGAAATGAGAAATGGGGGCGTCAAGAAAGCGAACTTTCTCAGCGTCCTTCATTTCCGCCAGATTCAGCCAAAGGTGGCGCTCCTGGACCACAATAATGGACATCGCCCTCCCCAGAGCCTGCGCCGTGACTTCTGTAGCCCGGAGAGCGTAGTCAGTCGCCGAACGCAGATCCTGCAATAGCTCTGGTTTAGGAACACCCTCGTGCAACTCGCTTAGGACCTTGGCCTGATAGACCTGCAGGACGGCCATAGCATGAAGCTTGTCCAGAAGCACTATAAGCCTTCCCCACGAGAGTGGAAGAAGCCTTACATGCCCTGGACCGGAGTCTTGGGCGGTCCCGCCAGGTAGCGGTGGTCTGCAGGCAAAGATGCACCGCGATCACACGCTCCACTGGGGGAACCTCCGTATACTCCTTCGCTGGACCTCCATCGAGGGTGGTGAGAGAGGAAGAACCACTAAATCGTGTTCTGGCTGAAAAAGGAGCCTTCCACGATTTAGTCAGTTCTTCATGCACTTCCGAGAAGAAAGGAACTGGGGTAGAACGTGGACGGAAGCCGCGGTCGTTACCCAGATACCAATCATCTAGCTGTGAACGCTCAGGACGGGGTGGAGAATTCCACTCGAGCCCGATTGCCTTGGCTGCCCGTTCAAGCATGGCCGCCATTTCCGCATCCGCTACTGACTGAGAGCCCGCCCCCGCAGCGGGCGCTTCAGACAGAGTATCCGCTTCAGATGGCTGCCCACTCTCCGATGCTGCAGACACTTCCTCCTCTCCCGCAGGAGCCCAGAATAACCAATCCAATCCGTACTGAGACGAATTTTCAAAGTTATCCGCAAGCTCGATCGGCAGACACATAGGGCGAGAGGATCGCGGGGAATTACCCGGCGAGGAACCACTCATTCCCTCCTGTTCTTCATCAACACGCACCGCAGTGGCCTCGTACCCGGAAGTAGAACGACCAGCAGCGGAAGCGGTTGGTGCGGGTCGCGGTCTTTTGACGAAGAACGCAACCCGCGAACGGAGTGTGCCGAGGGGCATGTCCTCGCAAGCAGGACATCCCCCTTCAGCGAACGCTGCTTCAGCATGTTCACGACCCAAACACTGAAGACAGAGCTCGTGCCAATCGCTCTGGGAGAGATAAAAGCCGCAACCAGAAGGACACGGAAGGAAAGGCATTGTAAACACAACACAAACCAACCGTGTCTGACTCTTTTAGAGAAATTTGCTCTTTTAGTTTTAATCAGAGGAAATCTGCTCTTCAAGATTCGCCGTCGAAGCACCCAGGGGACTCTGCACACCAATTCTCATTGGCCTTTTCTCAAAGCTGTCAGAGGTGTTCGGGCTCCCTAGAGCGACCCCTAGTGTCGTCACTTCAACACAACGTCGAACATGAACGACAGATGGGGAAACCAGGGTTCCTCAAATCCGGTCCTGGAGAGCCACTGCCCTCCAGACTTTAGCTATCAATCCTTGTTCAAACTAAAGCTAAGAGGCTAAGTGTGTCCCATCATGAGAGACAATTAATTACTAGTGAGACTCGACCATGAGTTAGTGAGTCTGTTTTAATAATGTATCTAAATGTTAAAAATACAGGAAAAGGGAAATCTAGGAAAACTGTTAACGTTGTGGCGGTAGTTTTGATGAACAAGCACCACATAGTTTATTTATTTATAGACACTGAAATCTAGTGATATTTTGCATGATTATATTTTCTTGGTATTGTCATTCCCTCTGTTACTTCTCAACTCCACCACCAGTTACACTCACCTGAACTCTGATTGTTATCAGGTGTTCTCACCCTTCTTAGAATTTAAAACCCTGACTGTTTGTTCACTCAGGCCTGTCGTTTGTTTCACACTGCAATTTAAATTGTCTATTTTGGATTATTCTCTTAGTTTTATAACTCTGGACATTAACCTTTGCATTCTGATCTTGTTGTTTGCCTCTTTGCCTGTGTTTGCCTCGTGTTTGACCATCACCTGGATTTGAACACTCTCTGGACTCTCCTTGTCATTTCTCCTAATAAATTTCTGCACATAAATTCAGACCCTCACACTCTCACTGATGCTTCACAACTATGTCATATAAATAAATCATCCCTGAAAAGTTTGATATATGTGTCATTGTGTCAGCAGCTGCAGTATCTCTCAGCTGTATCAGTGCAGTCACTGTGACTGACTGACAGAGGTTTTTGTACGACTCTTTATCACTGTGTGAACACCCAGCTACCACTGATCAGGTGTGCACTCTGACAGTAATAATCTCCTGTATCTTCAGTCTGGACTCCATTGATGGTCAGAGTAAAATCACTTCCATAGCTTGTTCCACTGCCACTGAATCTAGATGGAGTTCCTGACTGAAGGCTGCTTGTGTAATAAATTATGAGCTTAGGAGTTTCTCCATGTTTCTGCTGATACCAAGACACACAGTTACTACAGCCAGAAATCGGCTGACTAGTTTTACAGCTGATTGTAACAGTTTCTCCTTGTTTGATGGGTTTTACTTCTGGATTCTGAGTCACTGTCACTTGTCCCCAGATCTCTGAAAGAAGACGTTATTCATTTAATGGTTATTAGACTGTACCTAAGACGTGTATAACGTTATTAAGGATAAAATATTTACCCTGAATGCAAAGAGTCAGTGTCCAGATGAGGATGATGATCTTGTTCATTGTTGTTGTTTTGTCTTGTGTGATGATGGAGATTCTGTTCTGTTCTGCACTCAGTCATGAAGTGTTCAACTCACAGCACTATAAACACTCTCATGCAAAGTGTCTCTCTATGTAAATGCTCTTCATACACAGAACAGGCAGCTGTCTCAGTCTCAGGCCTCAGATGAATTACTTTATGCATGTTCATGTTCTACAAAACATTATAAGCTTCAATACAAATAATATGAATATGAACATAAAAAAAAAAAAAAAAAAAACAGTTAGACGATAATCTGTGATTGTTGTTGTTTTACCATGTAAATGTTACCAAAACTATTGTCATTCAGTTTGTATTCATGTTTTTTATTCACATATTTTATTTTTTTTTCTCATAATTTATTCAGAATTGTTTTTGGTTTTTTGTCTTAATAAAGAACTCTATAAATAATGATTTTAAAAACATTCATGTAATTGAATATTTATTGGAAATGTCTTTTAGGAATCTGCAGACTCTGTGACTAACACAGTGAACGATTCATTCTGATGTGTGTCCTTCAGTTTCTGTGACACTCACAGCTGAATTCTGACTCTAGCTGCTGCTTTTTGAATGATGAACTGAACCAGGTTTTCTCAGAGCCACTGGCCTGCAGAGTTTAGCAATCAATCCTTGATCAATCTTATGCCAAATACCCACACTCATGGTCTTGGCCACTTGAGAGCACATGTACGTGACACAAAATAAGTATGCAAGACTGCCCTAGGTCTTAAATACACCAAAGTGCAGTGCCCTTAACACACACTAAATCTACACTATCTGGAGTGGTATTCAAGATTAAGTGTATCCCATCATGCATCATGTTCTGGAAATAAATGATGAGACTTTTTGCGAGAGGTCACAAAAACCTTTCAGATGTAAGTAAAATATTATTAATAATTAGATATTATATATAATTTGGCAGTAAAACAAAGTGTTGCATGTTTTATTGGAGCAAAGAGGAGTACATTTATTTTGTACAATATTTGCAACTTGGTTTTCATCTCTTAATTAGAAGCACCACAAATAAAATAGTGCCATCTGTTATAGCGACTACTGAACAGACATTTAGAAGTTTATTTTAAAATGTGAAGTATTGAAAATAAAAAGTGAACACTTGTAAACATGCTTACTTGAATACTTGGGCCAAATATGGGAAATACATCAAATACGAAGTCAAGTGGTCAAGGGCAGGTGAATCTATTCATGTATCAAGTTCTATTATTAAAATCAACTATTATAACCTGTGAGTGTATGGGGCTGCGGGAGAGTGGAATGTGCAGACATTGCAGGAGTCACAAATGGTGGGTGCCAACTATATGGTCTGTTCTGACATTACACAAAATATATGTTGGGGCCCACTAGCTAGGCCATGGCCCACTATGGTAAGGAATAACTTATTATGTTAGAGGCCCACTAGCAAGCAAGCTATAGTGGGGAAGAACATCTGTTTAAATTATAATGTTAAATTCAAGGACCCCCGATAATTCAATTTGACAATGTGTGCGTGAGAACGCAGGTATAAGACTTGTTTACCTCTCTGCCTCCTATTTGACCATTACCTGGTTTTGAACACTCTCTGGATTCTTGTTGATATTTCTCCTAATAAATTTCTGCACATGGATTCAGATCCTCACTCTCTGCCTGATGCTTCACAACTATGAATTGTTTGATATGCTGTGTCATTGTGTTGTTTGTCATCCTCCCATCAGCAGCTGCAGTATCTCTCAGCTGTATCAATGCAGTCACAGTGACTCTGACTGACAGAGGTTTTTGTAGGACTCTTTATCACTGTGTGAACACCCAGCTGCCACTGATCTGGTGTTCACTCTGACAGTAATAATCTCCTGTATCTTCAGTCTGGACTCCACTGATGGTCAGAGTGAAATCACTGCCAGATCCACTGCCACTGAATCTAGATGGAGTTCCAGTGTAACGGCTTGTTGCATAATATATGAGGAGTTTAGGGGCTTTTCCAGGTTTCTGTAAGTACCAGGCTAAATAATTACCACCATATACACTGCTGCTGGTTTTACAGTTTATTCTGACTTCTTGTCCTTGAGCTGCTGTTATTAATGATGGGCTCTGAGTTACAGTGATCTGTCCTCTACACTCTGAAAGAAAGGGGAAAAGAGACAAGAATTAAATTATGTATATTTCACATTTTAAAAGAATTAGTGTAATTGTTATTATTAAATTTTACTACAACCCTTGAGCAAACAGTGTGAGTGTCCAGATGAGGATTATGATGTTGTTCATTGTTGTTGTTTTGTCTTGTGTGATGATGGGGATTCTGTTCTGTTCTGCTCTCAGCCATGAAGTGTTCAACTCACAGCACTATAAACACTCTCATGCAAAGTGTCTCTATGTAAATGCTCTTCATACACAGAAGAGACAGCTGTCAGTCTCAGACCTCAGATGAATTATTTCATGCATGTTCCTGTTCTACAAAACATGTTTTAATACTTTGTGATGAATATAAGCTATAGAAATCTAGGCCACACCAGACCTTGAAATGCTTCTTACGGAGCCACTCCTTAGTTGCCCTGGCTGTGTGTTTAGGGTCATTGTCATGCTGGAAGACCCAGCCATGACCCATCTTCAATGCTCTTACTGAGGGAAGGATGTTGTTGCCCAAAACCTTGTGATACATGGCTCCATCCATCCTCCCCTCAATACGGTGCAGTCGTCCTGTCCCCCATGCTTCACGGCTGGGATGTTGTTCTTGGGATTGTACTCATCCTTCTTCTTCCTCCAAACACGGCGGTTGGAGTTTATACCAAAAAGTTCTATTTTGGTCTCATCTGACCACATGACCTTTTCCCATTGTAGGATTACAAATGTAAGAATCTGTTTAAGATGTGCTGATCCTATGTTCTGACATAGCATCACATGGAAAACTAAGATGAAGTACATTGTAATTAGCTTTTAAAATAAATATGATGACATTTTTAAGAAGATCAAGTCAGGCAGCTCAGGGGTCATTAACCTTTGTCTTTATGTACGTCCTGACCATTTGGGCAGGGTCTCACATTAAGTTCAAAGCACAGCTGTGCCTTTGAAGGTATGGGCGATACTGTTTGGCTGACTGTGTCAGCACCTATGCATTTGAATGACACTGTTATGCTGATGAGATCAAGGCTGGGAACATTCTGGTTACGGGGGTTGATATCCTGTATTGTCTTTAGAAGTGGTCACTTCTGTAAGGTCAACACTTTTAAGGACTGCCCACTGAATGTCTATAAAATACAATGTATCAGTTGCCTAAGTGGGACATCTTGATGAACTACAGTAATGTGCAGCGCATCTCAATAAAGAACTCTGCGAAAGATACCTAAGACTCTCCTGGTCTCTGCTTCAATGAAGAAAAAGTTTTCTACAGAAATGCCTCCTCTGGATCATCCAGATGGTCTTTGTCAAACTTCAGACGGGCCTGGACATGTGCTAGCTTGAGCAGGGGGACCTTGCGTGCGATGCAGGATTTTAATCCATGACGGTGTAGCATGTTACTAATGGTAACTGTTGAGACGGTGGTTTCAGCTCTCAGGTCATTGACCAGGTCCTCTCGTGTAGTTCTAGGCTGATCTCTCACCTTTCTCAGGACCATTGATACTCCACGAGGCGAGATCTTGCATGGTGCCCCAGTCTGAGGGAGATTGACAGTCATCTTAAATTACTTTTATTTTCTAGTAATTGCGGCAACAGTTGTTGCCTTCTCACCAAGCTGTTTGCATATTGTCCTGTAGCCCACGCCAGCCTTGTGCAGGTCTACAATTTTGTCCCTAGTGTCCTTAGACAGCTCTTTGGTCTTGCCCATAGTAGAGAGGTTGGAGTCTGATTGATTGAGTGTGTGGAAAGGTGTCTTTTACACAGGTAAAAATGTCGAACAGGTGCAATGAATACAGACAATGTGTGGAGGATAGGAGGGCTTCTTAGGGTGTTTTCACACCTGTAGTTCGATTGTTTTGTTCCGACACCGGGGGTTAAATAGCTACAATGTTGCAATTTCATTTGGTTCGGTTCGCATTCACAAGGCAGTATTTCCAAATGGACCAATCTTTGTTAATACTAGTCACGTGCGAGACAACTCCCCTTTAATTGGTCAGAGTGTATCTGTTTACTTTTTTGGATGCTGCCCATAGTAGACGTAGTAATCCATCATGATGGACAGACAGCTTTGCAGTATTGTTGTTGCTTTTTTGGTTACTGCTTTTATATTAATACATTGTTCTGAGCAGGAATCAAACCTTAGGTGGCGCGACAGAAGAGCGATTAGGCGAACTTTTCAAAAGAAAAGGCGCACTTTATTATTGAATGGCATTGACGTGCTCACCAGAAGAAACTATCGTCACCAAAGAGCTATCAGGTATGTTCATGGTTAATGAAGCCATTAGCAAAACAATTCCTGCTGCTTCATGCAACTTTACGTCATTACGTTACCCATCATACATTGTGGTACAACCTCGTTCGTTAGTTCGTTGGGTTGGACTGCTTTCACACTTATGACGAACTTCTCCAGAGTTCGTTTGCAATCGCTCGGAGACCACCTTGTTCAGGCAGATTACAGATTACAGATTTCTCTATTCTTTGTAAGTGGGAAAACTTGAAAAATCGGCAGTGTATCAAATACTTATTTGTCCTACTGTATATATTCATACACATAAGCCAGTTTGACTGAGACTGAAAACTGAGGTGACATTCCTATTTGTCTGAGGGTTGACAAAAATACTAAAACCTTGTTGTAAAATAATAAATTGCATATGCTTAAGATAGCACAACACAATTTCTTGTCATTTTAAGGTGTCTACATTTCATGGATATTTAAAAAATGTTTATTAAACTTTTTTTATCTTTAAATTTTTTAGTGAGTAGGACACCGACTTCATGGACTGACACATATATTACACCTAAAACATGATGATCAGATTGAAACAATGACTCATTCTCTTCTGCATTCATTCTCTCTCAGAAATACAAGATGTTGATTTAATGATACTGTGATTTGTGATATTTTGATACAGTGTTGTGTGTGATTGTGTTGTTGAGCAGCTGCAGTATCAGTGCAGTCACTGTGACTCTGACTGATAGAGGTTTTTGTACGACTCTTTATCACTGTGTGAACATATGTTGACTGTTGATGTAGTGGTAACTCTGACAGTAATAATCTCCTGTATCTTCAGTCTGGACTCCACTGATGGTCAGAGTAAAATCTGTTCCATAGTTTGATCCACTGCCACTGAATCTAGATGGAATTCCCGAATAAAGGCTTTTTATGTCATAAATCAGAAGTTTAGGAGTTTCTCTAGATTTCTGCTGATACCAGGCTAAGTTGTCATAGTCTATTCCTACATCTGTACTACACTCTATTGTAACACTTTGACCCTTTTGGACGGTTTTAACTTTAGGCTGAGTCACAGTGACTCCTCTGGATTCTGAAGAAGAGAAAATAAAGACAGTTGGCAAATCTTCTTAATAGCAGAATATTTAAATGATCAAACAATAACATATTATCAATATCAAAAATTAGCACCCAACCTTGAATAAAAGCTGCAGTGATCCAGATGAAGATGATGTTGTTCATTGTTGTTTTGTCTTGTATGATGAAGAAGATTCTGTTCTGTTCTGCTCCCAGTCATAAAGTGTTCAACTCACAGCACTATAAACACTCTCAGAGCACTGAAGCATTTGCTGACAATGCAAAGAAGTGGGCAGGATTTACAATAGCTTCAACTGCTAACAAAACCATATTACAGTATAGTTGATTTTACATTCTGATACGTCCATGCAGTTGGTTTCATTTTAGTATGTTGGCAGATGTGGAAACGTTGGCAGAATGAGCCACAACAAGAAGATATTTTCCATTGAGTTTACTGAACTTCTTGAACAATGTAGTCACACGGTGCACTCAACAACAGTACAAGCTGCATTAACATACAGTGTGTTGTATGTCGTTTTTGCACAGAACGGCAGCTTTTCAGACCATGCGACCACCGATAGGAATGGTAACAGAATAAACATATAAATGAGACTTAAATCCCTTTAAGTCTATTCCTTATGTTTATTCTGTTACTATTCCCATGCTCTTTACTATAGTTATTTTTTTAGCAACTATTGTTGAAATCTTTTATTTTCTGGGTATGACTCAAACCAGGGACCAACATTCTGTAAATAAACAGTGCTACTTACTGAGCTACTTTGCATTATTGTTCATCACTGTTCAACTAATTTAATGAAAGACAATTTTACTGAAGATTAGTTAATGTGCTTGAGAAATATTTGATTCATCTGCATTTTTGTGTGATCCATGATGACTGAGCTGCATATGAAGAACAGAAGAGGTCAGAGGTCACAGATAATTAAATATATTTCCTTAAAAAGTGTTACATCAGAACACGACAAGAGAATGATTGAGAAATATAGAATATAAAGTCAATCTGATGTAGGGATCCTCTACCAAAATGTAAAGGTTAAAAGGTTAATTTAGCTCAAAGGGAGTCATTTAAGATTTTACAGGGAATTTGAACAGAATCATTGTTTTATGGTTGATCACAAATCAGCCAGCGATTCATCGGATGAGCCATATAACCTTGACTTTAATAATTAAGCAATTAATATTAATATCCAAAATATAATGAAAGCACAATTTACTAGCACGGTAACAAGATCGGCAGTTTAAGACTAACTTGGAAGCACAAAACACAAGATACTTCTCTTTTCACTATAACTAAGGTTTAACTGGATACATCTAAGACACAAATGATCAAATGTGACGTCTCCATTCCCTCCTTCAAGGAAAGAGGGTTACATACGTAACCAAGATGTTTTCTCTTGCATAAAAATTTCTAAATGTACTGATTTAAGAAAATGTTAAAATGCCAAAATTGATAATAAATGATTAATTGATTTCTATGATATTGTCACATTAAGAACTGAACAAAAATATAAGAGATTGTCTCATTTAAAAATAAGAAATTGTATTAATAATTGTATTGACTGTGTAGTTTGTATATTGCATAAATATATAAATGATAAGTTTGTTGTGATTTTGAGTCCATTCCACATGTTGCTGAAAGTCATGCTGAAATGTTGTGAATGATGCAGGGCAAAAGAGTGCAGGGGCTGCAGTGTGTTTTCTTTGTGTTTGTGTTTGTGAATGTGTTGTGTTTTTCTCCTGCAGCTGGTCCCACAGTGAAGCCCTCAGTGTCTCTGCTGCTGCCCTCTTCTCTGCAAAACTCTCAGAGGTCACAGAGGAGGTTGTGATCAGCGCAGAAAGTGAGTGGGGTGGCCGCTACAGCCGCAGTAGCGTTCTGAACCTTGATCAGTAGCAGTGAATCTAGTCAAATAAAGCTCTTGGGGTTTGAACATGGTCTCTATTCTAAGAGGATCAGAATCACTCCACCCTGACAATGCAAATGGGATTTTCAGCCCACACTCCCAGTGTCACTGTTTGATTGGTTACATGATCTGGACTGAAACAAACCAGTTTCACTTCTGCTGGTGTCAAGCAGCCCAGGTGAAAAGGAAATGTGTTTAAATAGTGTTTTTTTTTTTTTTTTAAACTTATTTATACTTATTTTTAAATTATGCCATACTAAATTCATATTACATTTATTACTTTTAAACATGTATTACTTTTCATTTTAAACAATTAAATGTATTACTTTTAAACATTGTAATATACTACATTGTGTTAAATTGAAACTTCAAGTCAGGACCAGTGGGATCCATTTGCAGCTTTATTGAAATCACAGGCAGGTCAGACAGACAATGGGTCATCAGGGGCGACAGGAATATCAGAGATGAGACAGTACCGTTAACGTGGGACAGGCGAGATGTCAGGGCAGGCTGAAGACAACAAACAGAATGATAATCCGAGGCAGATAAAGTCCACAAGGCGGGCGGCAAAGGTTCGTGAGTCCAGATAACAGAAAGGGTCGGCAACAGGAAAGCAGTCCAGGGAATAACGCTCGGAATTGTTTGCATGGCAAGACAAGACTTCGGGAACAGCTTGGCGTGAGCATGGTTTAAATAAGGGAGGCTAAATTGCTAACACCTGGTAGCAATCAGTCCCAGGCACGGGGTTATGGGAAATGAAGTCCGAATTGGAAAGTTAAAACTCGGGTGACGGTTCCCTCTGGTGGTGATCGGAGGGAGCCACAGAGGCCTGATCTGTGACACAAGTACATCTAGTGCAATTTTGTGTTATTTCTTTACAATTCATTTTACATTTTTTTTTCTTAATTTTAATGGGATTCAGTAACATTTCAATAGCATTTCAGCTGATAAGAAATGCATTAGCATAAGACTACTAGTTTATTAGGCTGCTTTTTCTGTATTAAAAATTATATAAAAGGTGCACAAATCATTAAGCATAAATGACTAAACATAAAATGCTATAGTACATAAAATAATTACAGCTAAATATAATATCTTGGCCAAAATACATAAACAGTGGGTAACTGTTTGATTTCCTGCTGATTTTGCCCACTGACAAAGAAATAATCACTCTATAATTTTAATGGTAGGTTTGAACAGTTAGAGACAGAATAACTACAAAAAAATCCAGAAAAACTAATTTTTTAAAAAATGTATAAATTGATTTGCATTTTAATTAGTGAAATAAGTATTTGACCTCTTCACAAAACATGACTTAGTACTTGGTGGTAAAATTCTTTTTGGCAACTACAGAGGTCAGACGTTCTTTGTAGTTGGCCACCAGGTTTGCCACATCTCAGGAGGGATTTTGTCCCACTCCTCTTTGCAGATCCTCTCCAAGTCATTAAGGTTTCGAGGCTGACGTTTGGCAACTCAAACCTTAAGCTCCCTCCACAGATTTTCAATGGGATTAAGGTCTGGAGACTGGCTGGGCCACTCCTGGACCTTTATGTCCTTCTTCTTTTTTCCTTGGCTGTGTGTTTTAGGTCATTGTCATTCTGGAATACCCATCCACGACCCATTTTCAATGAGGTTCTCACCCAAGATTTAACCGTACATGGCCCCATCCATCGTCCCTTTAAAGCGATGTAGTTGTCCCCTTAGCAGAAAAACTGCCCCAAAGCATAATGTTTTCACCTCATGACAAGATCCTCCCGTGTAGTTCTGGGCCGATTCCTCACCGTTCTTATGATCATTGAATATCCACAAGGTGAGATCTTGCATGGAGCCTCAGACTGAGGGAGATTGACAGATATTTTGTATTTCTTTGTGGGACCTTGGTCGAACAGATCATCAAACTGCAGAGATCACCACATTCCAGTTGAATCGAAAAGAGTCATCTCCCCGGCCATGTGCCTATTGTAAAACTGGCCAGACCGGCTCCCCCTTTTCCTGGTCACTATCTCTTAGGGAATTTAAATGGCTAAAACCCTAATTCAATCGACTGAAGACAAGAGCTCCCCTTTCATCTAGGCTCATTCAGACAACCAGAGCATGCAGTGTATCTCTTACCAGGTACATGTGAATTGACAAACAGAAAGGTTTATAATGACAGAAACCAGCCACAAAGCTCAAAGGGGCTTCACAGCAGTACCTCCGGACACTCTGGTCACCCAGACCCCTCCTTTCTGCATTCTACTAAACTGTGGACGGCTATTCAGAATACACAAACTCTTAAAACGGACTATTTCTGCCACAATTAGAGTAACAGTACCGATGAATAGTATGTTCTTTACCTTTCGATATGTGTGGTGTGTTTTGTGTAATCGAGTGTATGTGTATGAGTGAATATATTCCCCTTTTATGTGTTTGCATTATATTTCCCTTAGTAGATAAGGCTACAATGTATTTGACTGTATGCAAGATATCTGATGTTTGGTGTTGACCAGAAGCTTGTTTTATTTCCAATATGTTTAGATGAATGATAAGTTACTATTGGTTACAATATTCGCATCACAAAAGTTTATTGAAGTTATTGACAAAACTCACAGATATACCACGTGTGAGACACAGGTTAATTTATGCAAGGAGGAACCACCTGAAGCATGGCTCCGCCCCACAACCCGATCTGATTGGAGCAAACCTGAATGGGGACGGACCAAGATGGCTGGTTTAAAACCCTATGTTTCTAACAATGCCTTGCCTTTCGCTTGCCTTTCGCTGTGCGCCTTTCGCCGCATGCCGCCATTCCACCGCGCTGACCATCACGCGATTGTGCCATCCAGAACCCTACAAGAAAGACTCAGCTCCGCTAACCGGCCGAATTCTTCAAAGACTTTGCGTCTGGCAACTCTGACTGCAGAAGAAACTCCCCGCGCATCACATTGCGTAACCCGGGAACCAATCGGAGCCATCCGGCCAAGCAGCTCACTCATCACTGACGTGTTTCCCAAAGACATCATCTACCAGCCACCAATCAGGACACCCGGACACCAAAGTCACGGAGGAAAACCCCGGCTGTTCAAACAGCACGCAAGTAAACAAAGTCTCCTTTGCTCGCTGAATTGGTGCACAAGATCCTTAGCCGAATCTCTGCTCTTGTGGTTCTACCAGGTTGCAACCTAAGAACTATAGTAGCAGTTGCTAGTAATGTTGTTTTGGGATTCCGTTTAAGCTCTGTTAACCCCATAACCCTCTAGAACAGTATGAATGTGTGTGTATGTTTATGTGTTAGTAGTTTAGTTTGTGTGTCTTAGAGTAATTCGAATAAATTCGTGTTTCATTTATAAAGAAGCATTGTCTAGTGTTGTGTATTTTAAGGTCAAATATGCCAAGATCTTGTTACCTTGCTCTTAAGAGTTAACAAAATAACTGTTTGTAGCACTGTCGGGCCCAAGAAGTGCTATAAACCTCAGAATCGGTAAGATGTACTAATTTAACCCTTTCGCTGGACGAACAGTTAATGGGTGCAAATTATTGATTCTGAACCAAGTTAATTTAATCAAGCTGAATCGATTAATGAGATATGATTCCCATTTGATTCCCTGATAATAATAATAATAATAATAATAATTTGAGCTAATATCTTACATCTTCTATTTGCAAATAATCGTACCAACTGTTGTCACCTGCTTGGCGATAGTCTTGTAGCCCATTCCAGCCTTGTGTAGGTCTACAATCTTGTCCCTGACCTCCTTGGACAGCTCTTTATCTTGGCCATGGTGGAGAGTTTGGAATCTGATTGATTGCTCCTAATCTCAGCTTGTTACCTGTATAAAAGACACCATTTAAGCATCAAAATGCATTTTTCTGGGGAAAAAAGTTGCTGAAGAAAAGGAAAAGTAAATGGCAAAGTTGGGGACTTCCGGTGGAGCGTTGAGATGGAGTAGACACGTCAGTCCACACTCCCAAACTTTAGAACTTTTTATTAATCATTAAACTACATAAAACTCATCTTTGTCAGTTTACCAAACAGTGTCTACACGCTTCTCCTTAGCGAACAATGTAAAAAAAATCAAAGAAAGAGGACCATGAGTGAGAGGATGTCTCCACTAGCACAATTTCATCCCTGCTATCGGCGTTTTGGCATCACCTCCTGAGTTGGAACGGGCCCACCGCTCGCTAGCTGCTAAACGGGGTCCCTCCGAAAGGCAGAGGCCTGTGGGGATTTGCTTCCACTCATTTCAGAAACGAGAGCGGGTAGTGCGTGAGGCCCGGAAACTGCAAGGCAAATTGAAATATAAAGACTCTCCTATTACCATTTTTGAAGACTACAGCCCAGAGGTCTTGGAGCAATGTTCCCAATATCGCGGAGTGATGAAGGAGCTGTACACATTAGGCCTCAAGCCCACCCTGCGATACCCAGCTAAGGTGTTCATAATGCCAGAAGATGGCCCTTTTGTTTACGATGAGTGCTTTCTGACAGTTTGTGACTAATGCGTAAAAATGCTAGAAGACGGACCAAGAAAATGTTTGCCTTCAGTGAAGGAGGCTAAAGACTTTATTTTATTATTTACCGTCGCTTAGACCATGAGCCAAAGGTAAACTGACATTTACCTGGTAGCTTTTCTGCTTGTGAGTGCTTTTTGAGTCAATTTTATGACTGATGTGTAACATTAGCTGTTCTGTTAGTTGAGCCTCTGTTGCGATCTAAGTGCATCTTTCATGCCGTCACTTGACAGAATTATTGTTCTATATATATATATATATATATATATTTTTTTTTTTTTTTTTTTTCTCCATATATTTCTTTTCTCTTTTTTTCCATTTATATATTGTAATTAGTTTTTAATCAGGTATAATGTAGAGGCCTTTTTCCAGTACGTTGACAGTTCAAAATAATACTTGTTATAAGAGACGTGTGTGTTTTCTGTGTTTGTTTTTTGTTTGTTTTTTTCTCTCTTTCCTTTCTCTCTCTCTTTCTTCCTCTACACAGCAACTCTGCAGGTACCCTGCCAGCATGTCTCCTTTCCCCAAGATCCCAACAGTTATCGTTGCTGTTTACAACTTCCCAGTACTTTGAGGTATGGCTACTACATGCTGTGCTCTTAAGATCACATCTTGGAATGTGAGGGGGGCTGGCAACGCATTGAAATTGGGCAAGATTATGGCACACTTACAGCAGCTTAAAGGTGATATATTCTCTATTCAAGAGACACACCTGTGTAACCGAGAGATAATGCGACTTTAGAGAAACTGGATTGGGCAGGTATTTCATTCTAAATTTAACAGCAAAGCAAGAGGCGCTGCCATATTGATACATAAAAATGTTCCTTTCACTGACAAATCTATCTCAGATCCTAACGGCAGATATGTAATGGTTTCAGGAATGCTTCAGGGCACCCCTATTTTGTTGATCTGTGTCTATGGCCCAAACTGGGATGATAACTATTTTATAACCACCCTATTCTCATCATTTCCACATCTGGAAAACCACTATATAATCATAGGAGGTGACTTTATCTTAGTCCAAGACCCACTGCTGGATAGGTCATCAACTAGAATTATCTCCCAAACCAAATCGGCAAAGACTTTACTTACTTTGGCTCACCAGTTTGGCATCACTGACCCATGGAGACATACATTTCCTAAAGCCAAAATGTTTTCCTTTTTCTCACGTTCATCACACTTACAGTCGTATTGATTTCTTCCTCTTAGATGTGAAACTGCTCTCAAAAATTATCGCTGTAGATTATCATAGCATCGCTATATCAGACCACGGTCCGACGTCACTTGACCTGAACCTACTTGTATAAACCAGCCCCTTTAAAGCTTGGAGATTTAATTCAGTTCTCTTGGCAGAAAATTCCTAAAAACAATTCCTGCAGTCTCAGATTATAATGTTTTTTGAGTTAAATGATTTACTTGGCACAAGTAGACGTACTCTTTGGGAGGCATCAAAAGCTTTCATTAGCGAACAGTTTATATCTTTTATCTCAAATACAGGTCCTTCTCAAAAAATTAGCATATTGTGATAAAGTTCATTATTTTCTGTAATGTACTGATAAACATTAGACTTTCATATATTTTAGATTCATTACACACAACTGAAGTAGTTCAAGCCTTTTTTTTTTGTTTTAATATTGATGATTTTGGCATACAGCTCATGAAAACCCAAAATTCCTATCTCAAAAAATTAGCATATTTCATCCGACCAATAAAAGAAAAGTGTTTTTAATACAAAAAAAGTCAACCTTCAAATACTTGGTCGGGAATCCTTTTGCAGAAATGACTGCTTCAATGCGGCGTGGCATGGAGGCAATCAGCCTGTGGCACTGCTGAGGTGTTATGGAGGCCCAGGATGCTTCGATAGTGGCCTTAAGCTCATCCAGAGTGTTGGGTCTTGCGTCTCTCAACTTTCTCTTCACAATATCCCACAGATTCTCTATGGGGTTCAGGTCAGGAGAGTTGGCAGGCCAATTGAGCACAGTAATACCATGGTCAGTAAACCATTTACCAGTGGTTTTGGCACTGTGAGCAGGTGCCAGGTCGTGCTGAAAAATGAAATCTTCATCTCCATAAAGCTTTTCAGCAGATGGAAGCATGAAGTGCTCCAAAATCTCCTGATAGCTAGCTGCATTGACCCTGCCCTTGATAAAACACAGTGGACCAACACCAGCAGCTGACATGGCACCCCAGACCATCACTGACTGTGGGTACTTGACACTGGACTTCAGGCATTTTGGCATTTCCCTCTCCCCAGTCTTCCTCCAGACTCTGGCACCTTGATTTCCGAATGACATGCAAAATTTGCTTTTATCCGAAAAAAGTACTTTGGACCACTGAGCAACAGTCCAGTGCTGCTTCTCTGTAGCCCAGGTCAGGCGCTTCTGCCGCTGTTTCTGGTTCAAAAGTGGCTTGACCTGGGAAATGCGGCACCTGTAGCCCATTTCCTGCACACGCCTGTACACGGTGGCTCTGGATGTTTCTACTCCAGACTCAGTCCACTGCTTCCGCAGGTCCCCCTCTCGTTGTGCAGCGTTTTCTGCCACACTTTTTCCTTCCCACAGACTTCCCACTGAGGTGCCTTGATACAGCACTCTGGGAACAGCCTATTCGTTCAGAAATTTCTTTCTGTGTCTTACCCTCTTGCTTGAGGGTGTCAATGATGGCCTTCTGGACAGCAGTCAGGTCGGCAGTCTTACACATGATTGCGGTTTTGAGTAATGAACCAGGCTGGGAGTTTTTAAAAGCCTCAGGAATCTTTTGCAGGTATTTAGAGTTAATTAGTTGATTCAGATGATTAGGTTAATAGCTCGTTTAGAGAACCTTTTCATGATATGCTAATTGTTTGAGATAGGAATTTTGGGTTTTCATGAGCTGTATGCCAAAATCATCAATATTAAAACAAAAAAAAAGGCTTGAACTACTTCAGTTGTGTGTAATGAATCTAAAATATATGAAAGTCTAATGTTTATCAGTACATTACAGAAAATAATGAACTTTATCACAATATGCTAATTTTTTGAGAAGGACCTGTATGACGAAAGTATAACCTTCCCATACAACAAAGCTTCTCAAAAGACTTAAAAGAGATTGATGAAAAATATTCAAATAATCCTGACTCTGGTCTCTACAAAGAACGAGTCAGATTACAGAACGAGTTTGATCTAATCTCCACTACCAAAGTCAAAACTCTCCTAGTAAAATCTAGGCAGCACTTTTATGAATCCGGAGATAAAGCAGGAAAACATCTTTCCCATCAAGCCAGAGTCGAGACCTCTTCAAGGCTGATCTCAGCTGTTAAATCCACCTCAGGTGAGGTTCTTACTGGACCGAAAGAGATCAACAATGCCTTTGCAGAGTTTTATGCCAATGATGTAGCCGAGACCCTGGGCAGTTTAATTACCACGGCCGAAGTTCAGGAAGCTATCCGTTCACTTCAAAGTGGTAAATCACCTGGCCCTGATGGCTTCACCATTGAATATTACAAGACCTTTCCAGGTTTGCTTGCCCCTGTCCTAAGAGACATGTATAATGAAGCATATACCCTTGGTCGCCTTCCAGGCACCTTGTCAGAAGCTACAATTTCTCTTCTCCTCAAAGTAAACAAAGACCCTCTCCTTTGTAGCAGCTACAGGCCAATGTCACTTTTAAATGTAGACTATAAAATTCTTTCTAAAATCCTTACTCTGCGGCTGCAACATATTCTGCCATCTATTATAGCACTTGATCAAACTGGCTTTATGCCAGGCAGGCAGTCCTCTCACAACACAAGATGCCTCCTTAATATTATCTACTCACCTGGCTGTGAAGCACCAGCAGTAGTGGTATCCCTTGATGCTGAGAAGGTCTTCGATAGGGTCGAATGGTCCTTTTTATACGAAGTAATGAATAGATTTGGGTTGAGTGAGACCTTCATTTACTGGGTTAAACTCTTATACTCATTGTTTCACCAAATGGAATGATTTTTGGTGACAAATCTTATTTTGACACATATTTTGGGACAATGCTTTGAAATTTTTCTCAACTCAACGATACACTCTAGGCAAATTTACTACCCGTTATGTTCGGGATGAAAACATCCACTAAATTGAATTGCTTTAAAAATTTACCAGATTAATATTTTTTTCTTTTTTTTTTGTGCATAAATCTGTTTATGTACCTCAGTCCTGATCAAAACTACAAAATGTTTAAAAAAAATACAGGATTTTTACTCTTTAATTGCCAAGTTCATAAGTGATGTCACTGATTTGGGAAAACACACACAAAATGACTTATTTTCAATATAAAAAGTGATTGTGGACTGGATTTTTTTTTTTTTTTTTTACCTTTTATCACGTCTTGAACATGTCAAATATTACTAACAACATTGGCTTTCAAGCATTGTTAGTTTTTTTTTGCAGCATCAGATTTTCATTTTTTCTCCCTCATTTACTGTTTGTGGCTGTTTTTGCCCCATTGACTTCCATTATAACATATATATAAGAGAGAGACCTTTGCACACTTACCTTGATGCGTCTGAGAAAATGAAAATATGCACATCAGCTCTCAGAACTACATGGAGTAAACAAAAACAAAGTAAGTGTATTTATGCATCTGTTGCTTTTTGATGGTGAGAAGTACAGACTAAACAAAAAGAAGTGGATTTAAAAACTTGTATATCATCCTGCTGGTCATTTGATGGTGAGAAAAGCAGCAAGCAACATGAGAAAGGGCTTGACTTGTACTGAAGTTTTAGAAATGATTATGCAGCCTGACCCCTCCAGCGAGCTGCAGGATGTGTTGTCTTCTCCCTCTGATACCACAGACTCAGGAGAGTCAGATCCTGATTTTGTTGTAGCACCCTTATCATCCTCTCCAGCTTGCACTGAAGGCGAGGAGGATTCAGAAGATCCTGGATCTGGGTGGACTGCGAGAAATGGCAAAGTGTGGTTTTCCAACAACATGGAGACAACTCCCTTTCTTGAGCCCCTTCAAAATCTGATGCTGCAAAAAAACTAATAATGCTTGAAAGCCAATGTTGTTAGTAATATCTGACATGTCCAAGATGTGATAAAAGGTAAAAAAAAAAAAAAAAAAAATACAATAAATAATTAAAAAAAAATTCCAGTCCACAATCACTTTTTATATTGAAAATAAGTCATTTTGTGTTTTTTTTCCCCCAAATTAGTGACATCACCTATGAACTTGGCAATTAAAGAGTAAAAATTATGGATTTTTTTTTAACATTTAGTAGTTTTGATCAGGACTGAGGTAGATAAACAGATTTATGCAAAAAAAAATTGTATAAAATATTAATCAGTTCAATTTAGTGGATGTTAAAATGTTAAAGTCTCAGTCATACTATTGGCATTAACTGAGCAGTTGAAAACCGTGCGTTTGGATGGAGCAAAACAATGTAAATCTCTAAAAAGCATACGCACAATTCCCATGAACGTAAATTACGTTTTAACTTAATGTAGTTAAACTGAAAGTACAACGGAAATGGCCAAAATAACCGCAACATTAGCAGCAACCTTAAAGTAAGAGCGCGAGGTTTAACGTTATGTCACATGCATGAAAGTTGCGTTCAAATGCTGTAGCATTTTATTTTATGAAAATAAGATAAAGAAGCTGACATCATGCAAAGGTGTGACACAAAATGCCTACTAAATGCATTTTTAAAATCTTGGCTTACATAGGCTAATTAAAGACAATATGTTTCTTTATATTGTTCTTATATTCTATATATTTATTTCATGCTATGTATAAATGTACATATTTATGTTCTTAATAAAAAATACAAAAAAAAAATCTGGAATCAGATTAGGAAACATTTTGGCTTATCAGGTCCCTCTGCCTTGGCCCCAATTTATAAGAGCTTCTTTTTTGAACCTTCCAAAACAGATTCAGCTTTCCGGACATGGAACTCCATGGGCATTAAATCAATAAAAGACCTATATACTGCTAACGTTTTTTTCTTCTTTTGCTCAGCTTTCTACTCAACACACCCTCCGTACCAGTCATCTTTTCCGTTTTTTTTTTCCAGATCAGGGACTATGTGAAAAAACTGTTTCCTTACTTTCCAAATCGCCCCCCTGAAACTTTAGTTGATACCCTTCTATCTGTGGAGCCTACCAGTAAGGGATGCATTTCTGTACTATACGGGTTCTTGTGGTCAACATTTTCCCACTCCCTTACAATGACCAAAACCTTATGGGAGATACCTGAAACCCAAAACCTTGGTATTGAGATACCTGAATAGCAGTGGGACTTGGCACTGTCTTTGGTCCATTCATCATCCATCTGTGCCCGGCATAGCCTGATTCAAAGTAAATATTGAAGTTTATTTTTTTTAACTTAAGCCTGCAAGTGCCAGCAATTGAGGGCTTGCAATTGAGACACTGCATTTAAAGTATTTAAAATCTGCTTTATCACAGGGCATGTGAAAGTGAAAAATAATTGCTATAAAATTAACCAATGGTTAATATATATATATATATATATATATATATATATATATATACACACACACACACACACATACATACAGGGCTTAACACTAATCTGTTATTAACTTCCGAGTAAAAAAAAAAAATTTTGTTGTTGCTGTTTGGCATAAATGTAACTTCTGAAACAAATATATGAACCATTCTGAAACAATAGTCTCATCACTGCCTGTTCTTACTTTAATCAGCATATTTGTGATATTTGCCTAAAATTGATTTCTAGGACACTTCTTAACTTTATAAACGCCAATATTTTTCATATCTTCATCATTTACGTCAAATTCTTATCATTTTATCAATACATTCAGTTACAATAATTACACTCTGTATGGTTGTTACCATTCAAATTAAATCAGTATAAACAAACTCCACTGCAGATTAACACTGAAGCTGCATCAAAAGTGCCATTTAGATGTATTTACTCGGTGAACTTATTTAATGAAGATAAGAGGTTCCATAAATGCATTTACACAATAAAATAAAAAAAAATTAAGTAAAAATAATGTTAAGATTAATGTTTTACTTTTTTTTAACATGAATCTGAAGTGCTGGAAAAATGCAGTGATATTTTTAAATATAAAATCAAACCACCAGTAGATGGCTACAAGTCACTGTCTTAATGAGTGAGTCACTGATTCAACCAGTATGTTCAGCATGTTTGTTCATGTTTGTTTTTTAGTGTGTGCTGTTGTGCTTGCATAGACATGAGACTGATGATGATTGTGATGCCACTGTGTCATTCGTAATTGTGATCTGATCAGTGTTGTGTGTGATTGTGTTGTAGAGCAGCTGCAGTATCTCTCAGCTGTATCAGTGCACTCACTGTGACTGACAGAGGTTTTTGTATGAATCTTTATCACTGTGTGAACACACCTTTACTGTTGATGTAGTGTCTACTCTGACAGTAATAATCTCCTGTATCTTCAGTCTGGACTCCGCTGATGGTCAGAGAGAAATCAGTTCTGGATCCACTGCCACTGAATCTAGATGGAGTTCCTGACTCTCTTTGGTTTGCAGAATGAATCAAGAGTTTAGGAGCTTCTCCAGGTTTCTGCTGGTACCAGGCCATACAAGTATATGAACCTACACAGGCATCACTCACTACAATGTTGGTTTTGCAGTTTACAGTGACTGATTCACCAATCTGAACTGTTTTAACAGAGGGAGTCTGAGTCACAGTCACCTGCCCACTGAAACCTTGAAACAAAGTTAGAGTTAGACAGATCAGGATCTATGTGATTGTGTTCCATAACAATGTATTTTAATTTAATTTACCTTGTATACATGAACAGAGAGTCCAGATGAGGATGATGATGTTGTTCATTGTTGTTTTGTCTTGTGTGATGATGGAGATTCTGTTCTGTTCTGCTCTCAGTCATGAAGTGTTCAACTCACAGCACTATAAACACTCTCAGAGCACTGAAGCATGTGCTGACAATGCAAAGAAGTGGGCAGGATTCACAACGCTACTCTATCCACCTCTGGTAAGTAGTTAATGTCCTTTATTTCATGTTACACCCAAAATGCACCCATGACTCATTAAGAGAACATGTACAACCATTTTGGACCATGCGCCTGGATTTGGGACAATAAAGGGTGCAAAAAAACTGAACATAATTGTTCTGTAAAATAACAGTAAAATACTGGTAGCTGTAGTTCCCAGCATTGTACTGTTAATTTACAACTCTCTACCATTAATTTACAGCTCTCCTTTTTAACTGGTAACTTATTTCATTTGGGAAAACAATTGCTTCAAACCATTTGAGTTTATAAAACTAGTATTATAAGGGGTTATAACAGAACTTTCACTAATATGTAGGATATGGACCAATCAAACAATGGTTCATTAGATTTAACCAAATCAGTAGTTTATTGAATTAACAAAGAAGCAGACTTCCCCTTCACCCAACAGAACAGTGGGTGACACAAAGTCCCAGATATGCCTGATTACCATGGCGGCCAGGACGCGTCTGGCAGACCAAATGGGCTTTTATGATCTAAAAGAATGTGTGAAGATGCTCTCCCCCACCTTGACTGTCTCTAAAGCAATACTTTGTTCCACTGAAAGTGACTTATTTGTTAATTCTTAGACAAACCAACTGACACACATGCCCCCGTATATCAGTGTATGTATATTACGACTGTCCATGTCCTTTGCATTTCTTATTTTATAACTGTTTTATGCTTGTGTTATGATAGAATGCTATATGGTGTAGCCACATACAGTATATGCCATGTTTGGTCTCTTTCAACTCCTAGTTTGACTACCCAAAAGATGGTTTTTGTTATTTGTTGTTAGATGTGCAACATATTAGTGTTTTAAGAATCCTTAGCAGTATTTGCATCAACACCCAATCGAATCACCTATGCAAAATACTTTGGATCCAGACAAAGACCATTAACCTTCCCTCCAAAAATACAGGACACCATTGGCTCTCTGAACTTATAGAGGTGGGACCACCCTATAAGATAAAAGATTCACACCAGCCACACTTCGGGTGCATTCTTCGTGTGCATTCTTCCAGTGTGTTCTTCAGGACTCGAGCATGATCCGTCGGAGGTTCTTTTCAGAACCTAGAAGATGATGAGAAGAAGATGATGAGCTAAACTCTTCTGGAACTTCTAAGTCTGTGCCAGGCCGTGCGGCCTTGTCTTTCCATTCTCCAAGAATCATCAGATTTCGGCTGGGTCTCTCTCTCTCTCAGCCCTTTTGTTCTTCTTCACGTCACTGGGAGGAAACTCACAATCACCACAGAGTCAGGACATCTCGGAGGACACTCTTCAAACCGGAAGGAAGTGATCGCAAATCCAAAACCTTGAAACCATCAAGACCTTCATACGGGACTGCATTTGGACACGGGTCCACAACCAAGGCAATGCAAGTATCGTACATTTAACTAAACAAACAGAGGTTTAGTATAAGCTATAGACCCATTGAAAAATGGCACAGATGGTTTCACAGGTTAACTGACTCTTTCTATATCTTCATTTTCCTTGTTTTCTCTAATGCCTTCTCACTTGCCCTTCCCCCTGTATGAATGACTGTATGTTTGTTTGTTTAGATTAGTTATGTGTTAGTTCTTAGTTAATAAAATTCTTGTGCACAGATTACATGAGTTTCTGATTCTGCCTTGCAAAATATTAATGTCCCTTTACGATTTCTGATTCGAGCTACATGCTCTATGCGCTAGTATAAAAGAAAGTTATTTTCTGTGGCCAAGAAAATATTCTTTCTTTGAATACATGTGAAATTACCCTGAATGTTCGCTGGACGAACGGGTCAATTCATTGTAATGTAAATTCAGCTTTATCAAGATAATTCTATTGAATTATCCAAATATTATAATTAATTATAATGAGTTATGATTAATTAGTAATATTTCCCCTTGAGCTAATAAATGTACTACAAATACTTCAGTCAAATTATATTGTTTTATTTGGTAAATCTGACTTACCTTTTACAGTATATTACTGATTTTCCTAATCTATCTGATTTAATCTAATCGCAAGACGGTTGCCAGCATATTACCGTTTTTCTAAAGGTTGTTGCCGGAAATTAATTATAATTTATTACTGTTAAATTATGTTTCATGCCTTTTTTTCTCTAATCTCTAATCCTTTAAAATCCTCAGTTTTAAATGAACACTTATAATGTGTTCAAATTACAGAGTGTTAAAAGGCTTGTTTGAGATGCACATCACCTGAAATGTAGGCGACAATAGGCAGCTGCAGTGAGGGGAGGAGTGAAATAAGTACATTCAAGATGGACCTCTTGAAGTGGAACAGATACTGTATCTATGAAATCAAAGGCGAATATCACGTTATTCACACTAAATGGTATAATAATGTAATAGTGTAATAAACATGAAATAATCTGAGCTCTGTTGTTTTTATGTAAGGGGCAATCAACAGTTTGCTGTGCATTACAGGATTTTAAATGCACGACGTGGAGGCTAATAACCGCCCGATGCGAAGTGCATTTAAAATTCTTTAATGCACGGCAAACTGTTGATTATCCCTTACAAAGACTGCTCTTTTTACAGCGCAGTTTTTCACAGAATGGGTAAAATGTTGGTTATTTTTGTCAATTACGGCTTGTTAACTCTTGCATTCTGGATGCTTCCAATCAGACAGAGATGAAATGGTGTAGTAAGATTACATTTATTTGAATCAATTATAGCATTTATTTCAGTTAATTATAGTATTAATATAGAATGGTGATTGAACTGACTCAGAACTACCTGTGCATTAAACGATTTTACTGCATACCTGACAGCCAATCAGAATCCAGTATCCAGACATTCTGTGGAATAAATATGGACTGACCAGAGCCATAAAAAGAGAGAGCTGCAACAACAGAAGTCCAAAACGCTGGATTGTCACGTGATTCACGTAGACTCGCAATAGTTCCAGAAAGTGCCAGAAACCAACATGTCCTCCAATTTATACGACCGACGTAAGTCGTTTTCACAAATCCTCAAATACGTCTCTATAGAGCGTTTTCAACATCAAATACGTCTCTATAGAGCGTATTCAACATTTGCTCCCTTATCAGTAACAGGTATCTAATTCAACCTTAGCATTATGTGTAGGTCAATTAGTAGCACGTTGCACTGCGAAGTGGTATAATCATATGAACACAGGTTCGATACCAGAGAACGGATATGTTTTCATTGTATGTTTTTTTTTTTTGGAATATGCACTAGAAATCATGATTTTGCAATATTTCTGTAAGGGGTAGGTTTAGGGTGGGGTTAGGTGTGGTCATATATACGAATTACACCTAGTAAAACACCTTTAAATTACAGTGAAATCGGTATAAAAACCCATACATCATTCCATGACATCAGATCCAACGCGACACTGTCATTATTTTTACGACCACTAGAGGGCGCTTAACTTTAAAACGTAAACATGGATCGTATTTGGTCGATTCAAAAATGTACAACTGGGTCGTATTTTCTTTGAGGACAGTCTCGTTAAAACATAATCATGTGCGCCTGACGACTGCTGCTCTTGGCTTGTCTGTCTGTTTTAACGTAGATACAGCAGCCAAACAAAATCTAATATTAAAGATATAAGGGTCAAGATCCCAACTAATGCAGACACTATCCACTGTAATGGTAGCTTAAAAAAAGTTGATTTTCTCCTTTGGTGATTCTGCTCGTTATCATCAAGTGTCTATACTAATGTTTATTTATCAGCTGTTAATTACCCAATTATCTCATTAACTTCAACACTGCTCAGTGTTATTTTAACACTACTTCAGTGTTTATATGTGTCCACACTCAGAGTGTTAAATTAACACTGAGAGTGTTCATTTAACACTGAGCATTTTTGCTGTGTGGGTTGTGGCTGAAAATGCTGCAGGATCTGCATTTTTGAAAGAGTTATCCTCTGGGAATAGTTCAATCTCTGAGGTTGGATGGGCCAGTGCAGAAAAGACAAGAGATAATGAAGGTAGGACTGCTTTGGATATTTATAGGGAATTCCTCTTGTGCTGAATGGATAAGTGGTGTGATTGCTAATGATGAATTGGCCGTGTTAAGTATCTGCACATGCTCCTCCCGAAATTTGTTAATAAAACATCACTTATATGAAATGTCTGTCTCCATGTGGTTTGTGTGCTGGAGTTCAAAAATGCCACATACTCATAATCAAATCATAATCTTACCGTGGTTTGTTTTGACGTAATGGCAAATGTCAAATCATATCATAAAAATGAGAATCAATGTTATATTGTATTGTGATAAAACTGCTATTTGTTACATACTGTAGCTCCTAAAGTGTGCCATACCATAGTCCATACTTTTCCCGCACTGATTTGAAGAACCTCTAATGACACATCAGTTTTTGAATCTCCAGAGAACCAGAAGTAAGTAAATAAGTAAATGTGCTTAATCACATCCTTCCATCAGCAGCTGCAGTATCTCTCAGCTGTATCAATGCAGTCACTGTGACTCTGGCTGATAAAGGTTTTTGTATGACTCTTTATCTCTGTGTAAACACCCTAGTGCTACCTTGGAAGTGGAAACTCTGACAGTAATAATCTCCTGTGTCTTCAGTCTGGACTCCACTGATGGTTAGAGTGAAATCACTGTCAGATCCACTGCCACTGAATCTAGATGGAGTTCCTGACAGGAGGCTGTTTATGTCATGTATGAGGAGTTTAGGAGTTTCTCCAGGTTTCTGCTGATACCAGGTTAAGTCATTATCGTATAGTCCAACATCCATACTACACTCTATTGTAGCTGTTTGACCGAGCTGGACAGTTTTAACTTTAGGCTGAGTCAGAGTGATTCCACTGGATTCTGAATGAAAGAAAATAAAACCAATGAATGTGTAAATCTCATTTATACAACAATATTGGTATATTAAAATGCTATAAGACAACAACAGCATAATATTATTGTCAAATATTGTCATTCCACCTTGAATAAAAACCACAATGGTCCAGATGAGGATGATGATGTTGTTCATTGTTGTTGTTTTGTCCTGTGTGATGATGGAGATTCTGTTCTGTTCTGCTCTCAGTCATGAAGTGTTCAACTCACAGCACTATAAACACTCTCAGAGCACTGAAGCATGTGCTGACAATGCAAAGAAGTGGGGAGGATTTACAACAGCTGATAACAAACTCATATCCAATAGAATTACAGAATACATCACATTACATTCAATATAATATAAGGGATTAGTATAAATTGTTCAAACGTTTTGTGATATAAATGAATCATTTTTGTTTATATTGTTATATTGTGTATATATATATATATATATATATATATATATATATTGTTTGTTGTATTACTGATATGACACTGTTCTTGTTCTTTATACTGTTACATATAAGTAAGGAATAATTGACGACGGCCCATTGAATTCCTAGAAAATAATACACACCCGAGGTGGTGATGCGGCCACGACACCTGGGGTGTCCATTATTTTCTAGGAATTCAGCGGATTGAAGTAAATTATTCCACTTATACTACGGTTACCACACCTCAAGACATCGAGCAGATGATATATTTCAAGGCATTTGTCTGGTTTTTGTTCTTAAACGGCTATTGTGAGCAGGATTGCTAGTTCCAAAACGTCATTTTAGACCTAGTAACGAAGCTTGAGCTATTGATAGCAGAATAATGCAGTTAACAATGTAGTTTAGACAGAGAGACTGGCAGGCAGACAGACGGAAAGAGAGGGACAGAAAGAGATTAAGCTCGTGAAATACCTCTGTGAGTCTGTGCTTCTTTCAAAGGCGATCAGCAGCAGCGTCTCTACTTATAGTGAAACTTTAAGTTCATTTTCTTCAGGAACCGTGTGGTTGTTACCTCGCTTGTGAGAAATGGCATGTAAGTTGTTAATCGTCAGAGCAGCGCTAACAACATTATCGCGTATGCTAACGTGTGTGCTGACTGTTATGTGCATCCTTCTGTAAGAAAGAGAATGTGGGAGGAAAAGAGTGTGTGCTTTTTGTACATAATAAAACGTAATTTTGCGGCAAAAACATGGAAATAATCGTTAGTCGTTTTTATCCTGTTGTTTACTGTATTTGTTTGCCCAGTGTCATTGTGGGTTTTGTTTATTTTGCTATTTTAAGCTGTAAGGACCTGTGAAATAACTGAAATAGTGTGGCGAAGTGATATGGACATGTAATGTGGTCAGAAGCTGCCCTGGAACTACGTTCGCCGTGTGTTTCTCTGAAAATAATGCACACTTTCAGAACGTTCGTCAGCCAATCAGATTCAAGCATTCAATGGCCCCGTAGTATAATCATGAATAAAGCATCATGTAAAAGCTGTTGTAGCAATATCCTCACCACACATATATTTCATCCATGATTTATTTATTCTGTAACCAGCAGTGTGTAATGTGTTTCTGTATAACAAAGGAGGATGACAAAGGAGTAGAATTCAGCAAACAGTCTGTAATAATAAATCCAGAAAAATGCACAACAGATTGTCAAACACAATACTTATTAGCATGCCTATTATTAACATATTGGCTGTTTATTAGACTTATAAAGCACTTATTCTACATGAACATATTATACATCCCTAATCTGACCCAATCTATAAACTTAACAACTACCTTACTAACTATTAATAAGCAGCAAATTAGAAGTTTGTTAATAACTAGAATTAGACCTTAAAATAAAGTGTGACCAACTTAAATTGCATGTTGTGATTTAGTAGAAACACCTCAGTTGTTGACAACACTATGTTGTATTTTATCAGTGTGTTTAAGTGTTGTTTTCTCTCTCTCTGCTGGAGTTTGTGTTCACTCGAGTGGAATAGAGGTTTTTGTACGACCGTTTCATTAGATTGTATCACTGTGGTACACATTCGGTGGAGGAACTAAACTGGTGCTCGGTAAGTCTATTTAACTGTCTTGTATAAAAAGAATTGATATTTACATTTATTATATTTTGAAAATGTTAAAATAGTTACAAATGTATAATAAATGTTTAATTACATTTTCTTGTTATTTTCAAAATAAGACCTTTAAAAGACCTGAAATATTCATTATGATAAAAAAATTCACAAATTTCCATAATGTGGATGAATTTGAGCTTTATGAGTTATCACAGGTTTATTTTTTACTTCATTCATTCATTCATATCATGTTGTTCATATAGTTCATATTATATGAGGCCATATAAAGTTCATCTTCATAGAAAAAAGGAACGATTTTCAATCTCTTTTGCTCATGTTGTGCATATAATTCTGTTTTATAATGCCAGAAGAAAAAAAAAAAGCAAAATATATTAGGAGTTCAGATGCAAAAGCCTCTAAATCAATCTGACATCTTTCTTTAAAAATGCATTTTTATCAGGCTCCAATACATAGGTTTTTTTGTAAGTACTGGTACTTCTGATTTTTGAAGTAAAAGTGGATGTATAATAGTGTCGAGAGCATTCACTCAGTATCATTATCTCAATTTTGACTGAGATGGCTTTTAGCTGGTTTTGCATCTCAACTCTTCATTTGTACATGTAGAAATTATGATTTGGTTGTTTTTGAATTACGATAGCATTTTCATGTGGGCTAAGCTGTAGTCACAAAATAGTAGTTTGATAGTTTGTGTTATTTGTGTGTTATCTTTAAATTAGTATCACTATTGAACAATCATATATATATATATATATATATATATATATATATATATATATATATATATATATATATCATAAAAGTACTATATTTCACATTTTTTAAATGTTAGAGAACTTTGTTACTTTATGTGTACATTGTATGTTATATAATAAAAACTATATGTAGTTTTAGATTATATAATAACAGGAACATGTGTTGTGTTTGTCTTCTGCAGCTGGTCCCACAGTGAAGCCCTCAGTGTCTCTGCTGCCTCCCTCTTCTCTGCAGATCTCTGGAGACTCAGCCGCACTGCTCTGTCTGCTCAGCTCTTACTCTCCACAGGGGGCACAGGTGAGCTGGACACTGGACGGCTCAGAGGTCACAGACGGGGTTGTGACCAGCGCAGAGAGCGAGCGGGACGGCCGCTACAGCCGCAGTAGTGTCCTGACCCTCAGCAAAACACGCTGGGAAGAGGTAGACCAGTATGTCTGCAGAGTAACACATAATGGATCTCCTCATGAGGCCTCGTTCCAGAGGAGCCGCTGTTAATCGCTCAGAGTGCTAATGTTTCTCCAGTGAGCGCTGCTCTCTCCTGAAGATGAGCCGTATCTATGTGTCCTGTGTCAGGCAGGATTCACATGAGTCTAGTGCTGCAGCTGTAGTCATTTTCAACTCAATACTGAAAGAGAGCTCTAGTGTCAATCTGCTGTGTTTGCTGCAACATTCAATAAAGCTTCTCAACAAATTCCATTTGTGTCTGACAATATCATTTAACTAACAGATGAAGATGCATGTAGTGTTTGTTCAGGTGCTTTCCAGAAGCTTGATCAGTAGCAGTAAATCTAGTCAAATAAAGCTCTTGGGGTTTGAACATGGTCTCTGGAGACAGAGCTGCTCTATTCTGAGAGGATCAGAATCACTCCACCCTGACAATGCAAATGGGATTTTGATGCACTGCCATAATAATTAGAAGCTCATTTGCCCTTGCTCTTGTTTTGCATGCAAATTTCCCAGAATTTACTCATATATTTACACAAGTTTCATGAGGACCAGTGTGTAAACACTGATCAGTGTTGTGTGTGATTGTGTTGTAGAGCAGCTGCAGTATCTCTCAGCTGTATCAGTGCAGTCACTGTGACTCTGATTGATGGAGGTTTTTGTACGACTCTTTATCACTGTGTGAACACATTTTTGCTGTTGATCCAGTGGTAACTCTGACAGTAATAATCTCCTGTATCTTCAGTCTGGACTCCACTGATGGTCAGAGAGAAATCACTGTTAGATCCACTGCCACTGAATCTAGATGGTGTGTTTGACTCTCTTTGGTTTGCTGAATGAATCAAGCGTTTAGGAGCTTCTCCAGGTTTATGTTGGTACCAGGCCATACAAGTATATGAACCTACACAGCCATTATACACGGCTGTGTTTGTTTTGCAACTTATAATCACCAATCTGAATCATTTTTACAGATGGAATCTGAGTCAGTCACCTGCCCACTGAAACTTAAAAACACAGAGTTAGAAAGAGTAGGGTCTATGTGCAGCATTCACTACTCTTGATGATAATAACAATATAATATTTTACTTTAATATTTTCGTTAAAAAATACCTTGAATACATAAACAGAGTGTCCAGATGAGGATGATGATGTTGTTCATTGTAGTTGTTTTGTCTTGTGTGAAGATGATTCTGTTCTGTTCTGCTCTCAGTCATAAAGTGTTGAACTCACAGCACTATAAACACTCTCATGCAAAGTGTCTCTCTATGTAAATGCTCTTCATACACAGAACAGACAGTTGATAGTGTCAGACCTCAGATGAATTTCTTTATGCATGTTCATGTTCTGCAAAACATTAGCCCCCGGTTTCACTGAGAAGTCCTAGTCCTAGACTAAAATGTAAGTCTGAGTTGTTTCAACTGAAAATACTTAAAATGTTACTTAAATGTCCTAATTGAACCATGGCCTAAATCTGGCTTAGTCAAAGCCCTGTCTGTGAAACCAGGCCTAGAAGTCTTAATATTTAGTGATGAATATAGAAATCAAACAGACACTCTACAATGAATGTTTGATTATTTCAATGGGTTGATAATGAACCTAATAATATTAAAGAGCATCTTCTTTTCGAAAATCATATAGATTCATACATATTAAACCAGTTTGACACTAGACTGAAAATTGAGGTGATATTCCTATTTATCATTTAAAATAAATTATTTTTGTGTGCAATCTTGTAAATTCATTGTGGTCTTAATGTTTGGCTGTCAATCTTTCAATAGTCTGTTGCGATTTTTTTTTTATTTTACCAACCAAACATGTTAGAAGTACACACACACACACACACACACACACAAATTTATATAAAATAAATAAAAACAATAAATGATATAAAATAAATAAAATATAATCACATGACAATGCCAGAAAATTATTAACATTCAATTTTAACAAAGGGAAACAAGGTGCTTGAATGCTCGAGCTACAATAACATACTAAAAAGTGCAAATAAAATATCTGTCTGTTACTTGTATTGCTTGTAAACTGAAGTCAGATTTTGCATCATAAAAACTATTAAAAGATCTAACACTACAAATGGTTTGAACCTTACAGAGATATAATGGGATGGGAAGCACTGGCTGCACTATTTGAGGGGACACAATTTACATGAATTTACATTACAATGAATTGACCCGTTTCTTCCAATGAACATTCAGGGTAATTTCACATGTATTCAAAGAAAGGATATTTTCTTGGCCGCAGAAAATAACTTTCTTATATACTAGTGCATAGAGCATGTAGCTCGAATCGGAAATCGTAAAGGGACATTAATGTTTTGCAAGTTGTTGTGCACAAGAATTTTATTAACTAAGGACTAAACACATAACTAATCTAAACAAACAAACATACAGTCATTCATACAGGGGGAAGGGCAAGTGAGAAGGCATTAGAGAAAACAAAGAAAATAAAGCTATGAAAAGAGTCATTTAACCTGTGAAACCATCTGTGCCGTTTTTCAATGGGTCTATAGCTTATTGTCAGGTTTTGGGACTCTTTTTGTTGTGTTTTGATTTGGTTTAGTCCTGTCTGTTTGTTTCCTTCCCCATGTGCTTGTGACTGTCACGCCCCTAGACTGTGTTTGTTTCCTTCCCCATGTGCTTGTGTGACCTAGTTTCTGTCTTCCGTTGATTGGTTTATTTAGTTCAGGTGTGTGACCTAGTTTCTGTCTGTCTCTGATTTGTTAATTCAACGCCGCAGCCGCCGCTGCTCCCTCTTCTGAGTCAAGTCATGTTGTCGCAGCTGCTTCTCCCTCTGAGCCAAGCCTCATTTCAGCTGCTCCGCCTCCAGAGTCAAGTGTTGTAGTCGCAGCTGCATCTCCCTCTGAGTCAAGCTTTGTCACAGCTGCTTCGCCCCCTGAGCCAAGCTTCGTCACAGCTGCTCCGCCTCCAGAGTCAAACGTCGCCGCGGCGGCTTCGCCTCCTGAGTCAAACCCCACTGCACACCCTCAGCCTGACATCGGCGTGCTGAACTCGCCACCATGGCCCATGGGTCCGCCGGCTCCGCTGGGTCTGTCATCGACCATTCTCAGTCTCGGGATTCCCCTCCACCGGCTACCCCTCGTCCCTCCATCCCTCCAGCTCTGTCAGGCTCCTCCTTCCCTCCAGCTCCATCTCGGTCTCGGGCGCCGGTGCCACCTGTTCCACCTTGGCCCTCCGGATCCTTGTTGACACCCCGGATCTTTGGCTCTCCGTCTCCGCCTCGGGCTCCACCACCACTTGCTCCGCCGCCGTCGGTCGGCCCCCTGGAGTCGTCAGCCCCTCCTCCACCATGGCTCCTCCCTCCGTCGACTCCACCGTGGGCTGCCATCTCGGCTGTGGCCTGGGTCTCTTCGGGCTCCTCCTGCTTCAGCTCCCTCCTGTCTTCTCCCTGGCTCCTCCCTCCAGCTGATCCACCCTGGACACTCCTGTCATCTCCCTGGCTCCTCCCTCCATCATCTCCTCCCTGGACTCCCTTTGTTCTCCTCCTCCCGGATGTCCGTCCCCCTCCTGAGCCCCCACCCAAACCCCCCCATGATTTTGTTTTCGGCGCGAGGTCGCGCCTTCCGGGAGGGGGGGAGTTATGTCAGGTTTTGGGACTCTTTGTTGTTTTGATTTGGTTTAGTCCTGTCTGTGTTTGTTTCCTTCCCCATGTGCTTCTGACTGTCATGCCCCTAGACTGTGTTTGTTTCCTTCCCTATGTGCTTGTGTGACCTAGTTTCTGTCTTCCGTTGATTGGTTTATTTAGTTCAGGTGTGTGACCTAGTTTCTGTCTGTCTCTGATTTGTTAATTCGGTTCAGGTGTCCCTCGTTAGCTCCCCTATTTAAGTTCCATTCTGTTCAGTGTGTTTTGTCCGGTCTCGTCTATGTATCCATGTGTTGTGATCCTCCAGTGCTGATTCCTGCATTCTAAGTATTAAAAGTCTGTTCTACGTTCTCCCTCGTCTGCCTCCGTGATTCCTCGCAGCACACCCGTGACACTTATACTAAACCTCTGTTCAGTTAAATGTATGATACTTGCATTGTGGACGCGTGTCCGGATGCAGTCCCGTATGAAGGTCTTGATGGTTTCAAGGTTTTGGATTTGCGATCACATTCTTCCGGTTTGAAGAGTGTCCTCCAAGATGTCCTGACTCTGTGGTGATTGGGAGTTTCCTCCCAGTGATGTGAAGAAGAACAAAAGGGCTGAGAGAGAGACCCAGCCGAAATCTGATGATCCTTGGGGAATGGAAAGTCGAGGCTTGTTAAGGCCTGGCACATACTTAGAAGTTCCAGAAGAGTTTTTAGCTCATCATCTTAGGTTCTGAAAAGAACCTCCAACGGATCATGCTCCAGTCCTGCCGGCTACGGGACTTGGCAACCAGAAGATGAAACACGTGTGAAGAGGGTGAAAGCACCAAAAAACTGAGATGAACTGAAAGCTAAAGACTGAGAGATGAAGAGCAGCTGGTGTGAGTCCTTTATTTTCTAGAGCAGTCACACCTCTAGAAGTTCAGAGAGCCAAAGGTGTCTTGTATCTTTGGAGGGAAAGTTAATGGCCTTTGTCCAGATCCATAGTACTTTGCATATGTAATTCGATTGGGTGTTGATGCAAATACTATTAAGGATTCTTAGAACACTAATATGTTGCACAGGTATCAATAAATAATATCCAGCATCTTTTAGACCATCAAAATACGAATTCAAAGATACCAAACACGGCATGTATGTTTTTATACTACACTAGTAATCTATCATAGCACATGCATAAAACAGTTATACAATACCCAAAACTACATGCAGGAATGGTCATAATATATATAGTGATCCGTGATTATTTGTGTGTTCGTCACAGAAAGGTTTGTCTAAGAATTAACCCAATAAGTCATTTTCAGTGGAAGAATATGTTTGCTTTAGGGAGAGTCAGGATGGGGGAAGAGCATACATTCTTTTAGATCGTAAAGTTTATCTGGTCTGCCAGAAGTGTCCTGGTTGCCATGGTAACCGGGCCCATCTAAGACTTTGCGGCACCCTGTGTTGGTTTGGGTGAGGACAACTGATTTAGGTAAATCTAATGAACCATTGTCTGATTGGCCCATACGCTACAACAGGTACAAAATATTCAATAATTTAACTAGGGTTTTTACATAATTTCTGTGACAGAGTTCAAGATAGATCATTTAATGTTACTACTGGAATTCATTCAAATGATGATTAAACAGCAAGCAAATTATGCAAAAGCGGCAGTCCTTCCAGTGCACTCAGTGTCCGAATTCACTCACTCGTTTTCATTCACTCCTTCAAGTGAACTGTATGAGTGGACTAATGTAGGGAATACTGGAACCAGTGATCTACCGCAGGCACCTCAGAGATCTCACCGGTCCATGGGAACAGAGATGGTTGGTATCCTAGAATACATTGAAATGGGGTTAAACCAGTAGATGTTTGATGGAGGGAATTTTGAGCATACTCAGCCCACGGTAGATACTGGCTCCAGGTGTCCTAATGTTGTGAGCAGTAAGTCCGGAGATACCGGGAGATCTCCTGAATCTTCCGCTCGGTCTGGCCGTTGGTTTGAGGGTGATATCCTGATGACAAGCTGACTGAGGTTCCGAGAAGCTGGAAGAAGGCCCGCCAGACCCTGGAGATAAACTGTGGCCCCGTCGGATACGATGTCCTCCGGGAGCCCATAGTTCTGGAACACGTTAGTAAACAGCGCTTCGGCTGTCTCGAGAGCTGTGGGAAGACCTTTCAGAGGGATTAGTTTGCAGGCTTTTGAGAAACGGTCTACAACAACAAGGATAGTTGTGTAACCCCGAGAGGGGGTAAGTCTGTTGCAAAATCCACTCCCAGGTGTGTCCAGGGTCGGCGGGGAATGGGCAAAGGTTGCAGTTTACCTTCGGGTAGACGGCGAGGTGTGGTGGTGACGGCGCAGACCGAGCATCCATGGACGTGACGTCACTAGCTATGTCGGGCCACCAGTACTACTGCTGGAGGAGCGAGAGGGTTCGCCTGCTGCCAGGGTGTCCTGAGCCAGGAAACGTGTGCGTACTATCCAGCAGAGGGAGTCGGTGGCTCCTGGGGACATAGGTGAGGCCCGGGGGACTCCCTGTGGAGCGGGCTCCTCGAGGGTGGCAGCTCGGATCTCCTCATCCAACTGCCAAAGGATGGGCGCTAGGAAAGCAGAAGGAGGTAAAACTGGGTCAGGAACATCAACGGCAGATTCAGGTGAGTACATGCGAGACAAAGCATCCGCGCTTTTGTGTTCTTGTGACCTGGTTGATAGGTGATCTGGAAGTTAAAGCGGGCGAAGAACAATGACCAGCGAGCCTGACGGGCATTGAGTCTCTTGGCATTTCGGAGGTATTGGAGATTCTTGTGATCGGTGACAACCGTGAAGGGGAATTGGGCTCCTTCCAACCAATGCCGCCACTCCTCGAGGGCGAGCTTGATGGCAAGCAGCTCGCGATCACCTATACCGTAGTTCCGTTCCGCTGGGGTGAGCTTTCTGGAGAAGTACGCACACGGATGGAGTGAGCGGGGTTCACCAGACCACTGTGACAAGATGGCTCCAACTCCTAAGTCTGCCACGTCCACTTCCACTACGAAGGGTAGTGATGGGTCTGGATGTTTGAGGATGGGTGCTGTGGTAAACATACTTGAGATGGTTGAAGGCTTGTTGAGCTTTGGACGTCCAGTGTAATACTCGTTGTCCTCCTTTCAGTAGAGAAGTTAGGGGTGCAGAGTGAAGGCTGTAGTTTTTAATGAAGCGGCGGTAGAAATTTGCAAAGCTGAGGAAACATTGTAGCTCCTTCACTGTCTTAGGCTCCGCCCAGTTAGCCACAGCATCCACTTTACCTGGCTCCATACGAACTCCTTCCGCAGAGATCACATACCCGAGGAAGGAGACGGTGGACCGATGGAATTCACACTTTTCGGCTTTTAGATAAAGATGGTGTTCCCGGAGGCATTGGAGGATGAATGATAGACAGCAGGGATGTCAGTGGAGGTGTGAGTGGCTGGGCTCTCAATGGTGGTGGAGTGAACGTGGAAGGAACGGATTGGAGGCTTTGGGCCTGGTGATGGACAGTTGTAGCCGTGGCTCTTGCATTCCGTGCTCCATTCCAGGATTTCCCCTGTGCTCCAGTCGATGCGTGGATGGTGCTTCATGAGCCACGGTCTGCCCAGGATAACATCGACGGTTGCTCGGGGAAGTACGAGAAGAGTGAGTTTTTCATGGTGGTTATGGTGGGAGATGAGATTTAATTCTTTGGTCCTCCAGGATATTTTGCCATCGCCCAATGGTGAGCCCTGGATGGTGGTGATCTGGTACCTGGTTTCGTTGAGGACGGTGGGTATACGATATTTAGTGACGTAGTGAGAAGAGATGAAGTTGCCCACCAGCACATGTACGGGGAGAGTACGAGAATCAACAACCAGACTGGCCTTGATATGTGGTATGTGAGATACGGAAGGAGTAAGTGAAACTGTACTCACCTTTGGGCGAGGCGGACGGACTGGGCAGGCGTTGATGAGGTACGTGGCTTCTCCACAATACAGGCATAGCCTGTCTCAGATCCGGCGCCTCCGTTCTGAAGCATCTAGACGGTAAGAATCAGTGATCATGGGTTCCTCGGTGTCCCGTTGGGGCGAAGACGCTCTGGATGGTGGGGAACTGGTTAGACATTAATCGCTTTCTTGATGAAAGTTTCTAGGTGGGCGTTATCGTCATAAATAACCATTTGTTTGCGAATTTGTGGCTTGAGTCCTTTACGATACGCCGCTAGGAGTGCAATCCAGTGAGGAGGGATATAATGCCTCCAAAGGCGACTTTGGAGATTTCATTGGGGAAATTATGTGCATTAGCTTCAATGAAAAGGGAGCTTTGAAGGAGGAAACCATTACAGTTGCCCGGGTCACCGGAATAACTCATGGGGCGAGAGAGGGGTGTGCTACTAATCGCAGACGCTTTAGCTCCGGTAGCTGAGGAAATGGACTGCATAGACTGACGGAGAGCGTTCACCATTTCCACGAATGGATCCGACGAAGCTCCGGTAGTTGCAGCATTAACATCCATGGGAGAACTGTAGTATGTTTTGTATGGGCTGGAATCCTGTTACATCCACACATAGAGAAGAGAAGGCGGATATTAACTTTGTGATATTTATTGTGATATATACACACTTGAACAGGTGAAACAGGTGAGTGAGGTATCTAGCATAAGAATCTTCAAACACAGTTCAGCAGGTGAGTTCAAGTTCATTGCAAGCACCAGCACTAGCAAGAGTCACTTCCCTTAAATCGGTATGTTTGTTTATCCACAGGTTCACAAAGGCAATCCTCCTAGGAGGCATGACAGGCACGACAGAGAGAAGATCCACAGAGCAGCGTCCATGCAACTTCGATTCCAGCCGGTGAGTGAATGACAGAGGTGAGTATTTAAAGGGTGTGGGTGATTAGAACTCTGGTGATGGTTCATGGGTGCGGTGCATTAGGGATTGGAGGAAAGCAACACTAGTTTGATGATTGACTCAGTAAATATTAGTGAGATTGAGGCATTACTGAATTGTATGTTATATTAAACAAAAGCAGTGTCTATAATAGAAATATCACTGTGATGCATTTACACTGTGACCAGAAGAACAGAGATCATGTCTCAAAGATGCAACAACAACAACAACAACAACAACAGCAGCAAGAATTTTTCACTCGCTGACACATTAAACATCATCAGACAAACCTCAACAATGGTGACAATCAACAAAACATTCAGATAAACAGATCCACTCTGAACTGCACAAAACAAGCTACTGAAAACAGAAAACAACAATATTAATAATAATAAGCACAGAAATTGTAAGACAATTCAGCTGCATAATTTATTCATGCCACAATGCATGCTGGGAAAAATAGATCATACAGTGCAATATGAAGCTTTTTGTTGATTGAAATGGTCAAAACTGTCATGTATGTCACATATCAGGCCCCAGTGTGTGTTTTGTTTGATAGTTCTTCTGTTTGTTCTGATTTAGATACGCAAGACAAAGAAATACTGGCTACACTTTACAATGGTCACAGAGTAAATGAATGATAATATGATGTACTGTATTTGTCTATTAAATCTCTCAAATGTTTGCTATAATCTTGTTTTCTTAATCATCCTATCAGCAGCTGCAGTATTTCTAAAGAAGCTTTTATTACAGAGCAGGTAAATAGAGTTAGCAGAGTTTAAAATCACATGTATGTGATGAGCCTTCATGCCATAACAAGTATAATTTTTTTAAAAAGATAAACATCTTCTGTTGCTTTTTATAATAATCCACATCTGATGTTGAGTCTCATATCAGTGTGTGTGTGTGTGTGTGTGTGTGTGTGTGTGTGTGTGTGTGTGTGTGTGTGTGTGTATGTGTGTGTGTCGCTCTCTCTTTCTTTGCTGGAGGGAGGTTTTTGGATGACTCTTTCACTAGAATGAAGCACTGTGGTACACTTTTGGGGGAGGAACTGAACTGGTGATCAAAAGTAAATCTTTCTTAAATGATCTAATAAAAATATATGATATTTTAGTTTTTTTAAACTGAGGTTTAATACTTTTTAAAGAACACTTAGAAAATATTCTGGAGTTATTGCAAAAAAATATATAATTAAAAACCTTTGCTTACATTTCACATCTTATTATTGTTTTATTCTGTTTTATTATTTGATATAACCAGATCATTTATGTAATTCCTTCATTTTGTCTGCTGTATTATAAATGTCATATTTGATGATGGTTCCTTGTATTTTACACTTCCTTATTTTTTACTTTTTTTTGTTGTTTTACATAGATAATTTCTCACCTAATGTTTGAATTAATTTTGATATTTATAATATTTTCAGTAACTTCTTAATATATTTAATTTTGTGCATGACACAAAACCTGGACAATTTAGACTAACTTCATTTAATTTCATCTGTGTCATCAGTCAAAAAAATAATTTCAGCAGATAAACATTAAAATGAAACAAATTTTGTTACTAATAATTCTGATTATGAGTAATTATCCTAATTAAAGATTATTTAAAAAATAACATCAAATTTGTTTCCTATATCAGAATGGAGCATATTAGTTTTAAAAGTATTTCATGTTTGCTTCAAATAACTGATTTATATTTCAGCATTTTTCAGCATATTTTGTACTTAAAACACTGTAAAAATAAATCTAAAATTTACAGTAAAAAAGGACAACTGTGAATGCCAGACTTGTTCCGTTTTACTTCCAGAAACTTTAGCAGTATTTTACTGTAAAAATAATGTCCTGTTAGATTTATTACAGTTTTTCATTATATGTAGTAATGGAACTTACTGTTAATTTGATACTGTAGCACTTTTACAGTCTTTCACCATCAAAATGACAATTATTTTTAAGTGTCCATTTAATAATAGCATATATTAATTTAGCTAATGGAGAATATTTTCAAAGCTACATATGTGAATGTACAAAAACAAAACATATTTCATCATTACTGTGAATTGTTAACAGTTTAGACACTTTAGTTCCTGTGTTTGGTCTCTGTGTGTCAGTAGTGAGTGATAGTGTTTAAGCAGCTGCAGTATCAGTGCAGTCACTGTGAGATTGACTGACGGAGGTTTTTGTACGACTCTTTATCACTGTGTGAACACATCTTTGCTGTTGATGTAGTGGTAACTCTGACAGTAATAATGTCCAGCATCTTCAGTCTGGACTCCACTGATGGTCAGAGTAAAATCAGTCCCAGATCCACTGCCACTGAATCTAGATGGAGTTCCTGACTGGAGGCTGCTTGTCCAATAAATCAGGAGTTTAGGAGCTTCTCCAGGTTTCTGTAAGTACCACTGTAAATAACTACCATCATATACTCTGCTGCTGGTTTTACAGTTTATTCTGACTTCTTGTCCTTGAGCTGCTGATATTGATGGACTCTGAGTTACAGTGTACTGTCCTCTACACTCTGAAAGAAAGGAAAAAGACAAGAATTAAAAGTATGTATATTTTACATTTTAAAAGAATTAGTGTAATTGTTGTTATGAAAGTCTTACTACAAACCTTGAGCAAACAGTGTGAGAGTCCAGATGAGGATGATGTTGTTCATTGTTGTTGTTTTGTCTTGTGTGATGATGGAGATTCTGTTCTGTTCTCAGTCATGAAGTGTTCAACTCACAGCACTATAAACACTCTCATGCAAAGTGTCTCTCTATGTAAATGCTCTTCATACACAGAACAGACAGCTGTCAGTCTCAGACCTCAGATGAATTTATGCATGTTCATGTTCTACAAAACAATATAAGTTTTAATCATTTGTGATGAATATGAACTATAGAAATCAGACAGACACTCTCTACAAGAAGTGTTTAATTATTTTATCAGGTTCATAATAAACCTAATAAAGACCATTTGCTTTTTAAATGCATATATGTACACATTAGTCAACATTTGAAGTGGATTAAAAAAGTCAATCAAAGTTGTTCTAAGTTTGCTTTTAAGACAACTTTGATGAAAGGTTTTGATCCACTTCAAATGTTGAATGTATAATCATACATATAAACGAGTTTGACTGAACTCTAAAGTGAAAACTAAAGTGATATTCCTATTGATCCCTTATAATAAATAATTTTGTGTGTAACTCTTGTTCATTTTTTTGTGGTATTAATGTTGGACTGTCAGTATTCTGTTGTATTTTTGAAAGTTAAATGTTCATATTTTGATTTAAAGGTGCAATATGAGTGTAAGGAAGGTATCCAATGGTGGCTGAAGGTTTCTTGTGTGTACAGTCTTTTCGGTGTGCAAAGTTCCTAAATTTAGGTTATATTCAAATCTGACTCAATTTTATTATCTAATCTGACTCCATTTTGTTATGGCCTCACATTTGACGGCAATTATTTTTGACCATTCATAGGATAATTGATCTAGATATCTGCTTATCCTATTTATTCTTTAATATTACTGTACTCATATCTGGGTGCTCATGTCGCTCAAAGATATTGTTCGGCCGTTAGTGTACCTTACGGTCACATTCTTGTCAGTCTTGGTTATTAGACAGAGGTAATTGACTAATACTTTAGACGGCCGCTTCTATGCTTGCTCCTAATAAATGTACTTTTATTTAGTCCCCCTTAGATCTGTATACACTTGAATAAAGCAACATTATCTCTAGTCAGAGGTCATGACCACTACTATAGATATAAGCCAACCAACATTACTTCTCTATAGTAACTTTGTTATGGTCATGCCATGGTTTCCCATGTACACTTATCTAGAGTAACATTACAATAAACAGAGGTCATGGCTCACCCTATTTAGGTTGGTCGAACAACATCTAGTTGACCCAAACAAAAGTTCTCTATAAGCACTTACAATCTAAGTACACTTGAACTAATACCAAGTGCTAGCTGGATCTCTAAAGATACAGTTGGTGTGCCCCATGCTCCATCTCAACTGAATTTTAGTCAGTTACTAACCTGACACAGGAAATGCGGTAACAAGGATACAATGTGATCTACTAGAGTCAATAATTACAGAGTAAATCAGGATCAAATCAAATGTAACAATTTATTAGCAGTCAGGTAAATATGTATTACGCCAATTACATAGCCAATTCAAAGATATCAAAATCAATACAAGACATCATATTCTCAAAGATGAATCTTTACTCTGCATTTGATGGATCAAAAAAAGGATAGGAGAGAAGGGACTTTTCTCACATCTTCTCTCAGTGAGATGTGGAAACAGATGTTTGTATCTTAAAACACCATGTGTGTATTGTCCGTCTCAGAAGATCAAAGTGTCTGAGGTTCTGTAAACCTTACATGAGATCTTGGAAAATGCTAACTGATAGCACTGAAAGCAAAACGTCCGACCCTCCCCGTCAGTTGCTGTTCAAAGCCACATCCTCTAAATGCATCTACACACACAGACCAGACGACCAGAGACAACATTACTATAATACATCATATGTCATTAACCAGTGAGAACACTTTATAGTAAAGTTAGTAAAAGTATTACAATACCAGGCTGTCTGTGTGAACAGTTTTACATATCTATGGTTTTGATGCAGTTTTATGTCTGACGATAGGCCTTTTTCCTCTCCATTTCCTAGCGGATGTAACAAAACAAAAAACAACAACAACAACAACAACAACAACAACAACAACAACAACAACAACAACAACAGACAAAATAAAAAAAGAAATACAAGTTTTTGTCATTCCACAAGCAACAACTTTGGAGTGACCCTCCATCTCCACACTAGTAAACACTGGGTCTGTACTGTAGTGAATCGCATCTTCCGTGGAGGGGTTTGGACGGTATGCAAACTGGAGCATGAAGAAGTGTTTTGGGAAGACTAGATTTGATGTGGTGCATGACTAACCTCTCAAAGCACTTCATCATGATGGGGGTCAGTGCTGTGGGACAGTAGACTTTCAGACAGGACACTGGTGACTTTTGGTTCTGGAATTATGGAGGTGGATTTAAGACGACCATGTGGCTCAGTGAGGTGTGGAAGACGTCAGTTAGGACATTTGTCAGCTATGCAGCACAGTCTCTTAGCACATGGTCAGGTATGTTTAAAAGAACTTTAAATCCATATTCAAACTGGATTATGATGTGGTGACCTCACCAATAAACAATCCTTCAAAAATGCATACAAATACACTCTTAACATCAGTCCATACATAGGCCATACATACATACATACATGCACGCACATACCATCTCTGCAAAAAAACATCAGTCATGTACACGTTTAAATAGAAAAAGCTTTCTCAGGTGTGTCCTAATCAGACACCCTAATCAATCCATGCTGATGCTGTGTGAAAATCATATGAAAGAATCAGATTATCGTACAATAAATTACTGATGAGACTTGATCATGAGTCAGTGATTCTATAATAATAATAATAATAATAATAATAATAATAATAATAATAATAATATGCTTGTTTAGGACTACGTACACTTACACTGAATTCCTTTAGAGCTCCAGTTAAATCTAGACATAAAAATATATTATAAACACAAGGAAAATCTTGGAGAATTGTTAACACTGTGGCAGCAAGTTTTGATGAACAAGCACGACACAGCTATTTATTTATAGACAATGTGAAATCTAGTCATATATTGTTTGATTATATTATATTTGCTTGGTAGTATCACACCCTCAGCCACTTCTCAAGCAGACATTAGATTCACCTGATGTAACAATTTAGTCCAATGAAGGTGAGCTGAGTTGTGAACCCATGCGCAGTTTATTAAACAAAGTGTAATCCAAATAATAATCCAAAGAATAACTTGAAACAGACTTAACTTGTTGAGACTTGACAATGAAACACGCATGAACAGGACTCACCAACAGCAGGTTACATTGTTAATACACGACAAGGAACAATGGGAACATGAAAGCAACTTATACCAAACAAAGGGGATCACATGACATAACCAACCAATGAGAAACACTGAACATCACATAGCAACCAATGAGAACATGACACCTGGAAAGGAAGTATAACATGAGGAAACAAGGGAAGCAAGACAAAGACAGGAACCATGAACTTCAAAACAAAAACCCAAAACCCCATGTTACACCTGAAAAAACCCTGACTGCTTGTTCACTCAGTGTGAAGTAATGTCTGTTGTGAATAATTCAATTAGTTTTATGACTCTGGACATTTTAATCTTTGCATTCTGATCTTGTGTGGCCCATGAATGTTGCTTGCCTCTCTGTTTCTCCTAATCAATTTCTGCACATGGATTCAGACCTTCACTCTCTGCCTGATGCCTCACAAATATATCATATAAATAAATTGTCTCTGAATTGTTTGATATGTGTGTCGTTGTGTTGTTGTCTTCCTCCCATCAACAGCTGCTGTATCTCTCAGCTGTATCAGTGCAGTCACTGTGACTCTGACTGACAGAGGTTTTTGTACGACTCTTTATCACTGTGTGAACACGTTTACTGTTGATGTAGTGGTAACTCTGACAGTAATAATCTCCTGTATCTTCAGTCTGGACTCCACTGATGGTCAGAGTGAAATCAGTCCCAGATCCACTGCCACTGAATCTAGATGGAGTTCCTGACTGGAGGCGGTTTGCATAATAAATCAGGAGTTTAGGAGCTTCTCCAGGTTTCTGTAAGTACCAGGACACACATGGTGGGCTGCCGCAGGGTGTAGCAGAACTGAGTTTACAGCTCATCTGAACATTTTCTTGTGGTGTGGCAGGTTTCACTGAAGGAGTCTGAGTGACTGTGATCTGAGCTTCACACCCTGAAAAACAAACATTTATGAGTTCATGAAAATAAATTATTTGACATAAAATGATTTAATTAATATAGTTTATTTCAAATATACACTATTCACCTTGTAGTATAAAGCAGTATAAAAGTGTCCAGATGAAGATTGTTGTGTGTCAGTGATGAAGTGTTAAACTCACAGCTCTATAAACAATCTCATCATCTGATGAATATGCAAACACACTCCAGATCATTTACCTGAAGACACTAGAAATACACAGTTTAGCAATTTTGTTCATTCAATATCTTTGCTAATATATATATATATATATATATATATATATATATAATCAGTTTATTCATTATACTGTATAATAGATAAAAGGTCACCCTATAAGGAATAACCAATTTAATCTTGCCATTAGATTTTATTATAAAGCAGTTAAATATAATTAAAATCCCATGCATACTAAACATTTTAGGAATACATTTTGGGAGTGATTACATTTTGTGCTGTTTTTTTTATATATATATATATATATATATAATAATCCATCGCTGATGTTGAGTCTCATATCAATGTGTGTTAATGTCGTTCTCTCTTTCTCTGCTGAAGTTCATGTTCATCTGAGTGTGGCAGAGGTTTTTGTATGACACTTTCACTAGAATGAAGCACTGTGCTACACTTTTGGTGGAGGAACCAAACTGACAATCAGTAAGTCTCTTCAAATTTATCATTAAAATGAATCTTTTTTTTTTTATTTTTTTTATTTAAGCAAGCAAAATAGTGAACAAATTATGAATTGCTAAATATTTAGTGAGAATTTTTAAAACGTCTGCTATTTTACAAATACATGTAATCTGCAATATTTCATGACATTCATATTTTTCCATTTCAAGGCATATTTCATGTTGTTTTTAAAAATTGTACATGAGCAATTTTTGATATTGTTTTTTGCTACCATTTAATTGCTTGAAATATATAGATGGCAATATTTTCTGACATAGTCAATTATTTCTTAAAATACATGATTTGGCGACAATTATTTGTAAATTAGGAGTCTTTGAAATACATGACACATAAGTTTAATGAGATGGACAAAATAATTAATTTTGTAGGCGTCATCATCAGACAAGAATTAAAGGACTTTATTTCAAATTTATATTTGTTGGTATTTAAAATTGTGAGTCTCAAAATACAACAATGGTCATTTAAAATTGTTTTCTATATATTAAATCATTAGTTTACATGTGGACCGTGTTTTTAAAATCAGCTTGAGATCCTTATTTAGAAAAGATCAGATTACTATATGGTTTGCTGTAGATCATGTCTGCTTTGGAGAACTGATTCATATTTAGAAGTACATGATACATTTAGTAGCATTGAACATTTATTTAACTGAGAATATTTACATACTTTATTCAAGATATATGTGACACTGGACCACAAAACCAGTCATAAGTGTCAATTTTTCAAAATTGAAATGTATATATCATCTGAAATTTAATAAATAAGCTTTCCATTGATGTATGGTTTGTTAGGATCGGACAATATTTGGCTAAGATACAACTATTTGAAATCTGGACTCTGAGAGTGCAAAAAAATAAAAAATATTGAGAAAATCGCCTTTAAAGTTGTCCAAATTAAGTTCTTAGCACTGCATATTACTTATCAAAAATTAAGTTTTGATACATTTACGGTATGAAATTTACAAAATATCTAAATGAAACATGATTTTTACTTAATATTCTAATGATTTTTTTGATAATTTTGACCCATACAATGTATTTTTGGCTATTGCTACAAATATACCCCAGCGACTTAAGACTGGTTTTGTGGTCCAGGGTCACATTTGTGGAATGTGAATGAAAGCAGTGATGTGGTGTTACAGTAAAATGATGAACTGGCTGTGATTTCCAGTTGAAGATTGTAGATGAAAAAGTTAATAACTGAGTTTTGTGTGTGTTTATGTGTTTCAGCTGGTCCCAAAGTGAAGCCCTCAGTGTCTCTGCTGCCTCCCTCTTCTCTGCAGATCTCTGGAGACTCAGCCGCACTGCTCTGTCTGCTCAGCTCTTACTCTCCACAGGGGGCTGGACACTGGACGGGTCAGAGGTCACCGAGGGGGTTCAGACCAGCGCAGAGAGCGAGCAGGAAGGACGCTACAGTCGCAGCAGCGTCCTGAGCCTCAGCAAAGCAGCCTGGGAAAATGCAGAGCGCTTCGTCTGCAGAGTAACACATGATGGAGATGATCAACAGGCCTCGTTCCTCAAGAGCTCTGAGTGCTGATGTTTCTCCAGTGAAGAGCAGCAGGATTCACAGCAGTCAGTGATTTACAGCTCAATACTGAAGCAGTGTTTCAATGTGCTGCCATTGCTGTTCATTCAATAAAGCTTCTGAACGCCTTACATTTGTGTTCGACTGCATCATTGATCAGTGTGTCCTTCCTTCACTAAAGTTTGAGCTGCTGTTGATGGATTGTAATAGTTGAGAACAGCTGCATTTAGCAGTAAATGTGAACTGAAGCTCTTGGGGTTTGAACATGGTCACTGGAGACAGAGCTGCTCTATTCTGAGACGATCAGAATCACTAAAGGCCTGTACACACCGGGACGAATAACACGTGCGTTTTTCGTCAGCGTTATTCGGGGCGTTTTTTGCTGTTCACACCGAAGCGATTTTCGCTGACGAAAAGCTGAGTACCATGCAAATCCACTCCCTGACATTAGTAGGCGCTGCGCAACAGTAGCTTCAGACACTTGCTAGTCACACAGACGAAGCAACGAGACGCAAGACAGAAGACTTTTTAAAACTTATCAGCAAGTTATCAGGAGTTTAGGAGCTTCTCCAGGTTTCTGTAAGTACCAGTGTAAATAGCTACCACCATATACACTGCTGCTGGTTTTACAGTTTATTCTGACTTCTTGTCCTTGAGCTGCTGATATTGATGGACTCTGAGTTACAGTGATCTGTCCTCTACACTCTGAAAGAAAGGAAAAAGACAACAATTAAAAGTATGTATATTTCACATTTTAAAAGAATTAGTGTAATTGTTGTCATGAAAGTGTTACTACAAACCTTGAGTAAACACTGTGAGTGTCCAGATGAGGATGATGATGTTGTTCATTGTAGTTGTTTTGTCTCGTGTGATGATGGAGATTCTGTTCTGTTCTGCTCTCAGTCATGAAGTGTTCAGCTCACAGCACTATAAACACTCTCAGAGCACTGAAGCATGTGCTGACAATGCAAAGAAGTGGGCAGGATTTACAACAGTTTGAGCTGCTACCAAACCCATATTCCGGTATATTTGATTTTACATTCTGACTAATGTTATGTTGTTCCTGCAGTTGATTTTGTTTTAAATGACCCAATACGAGAGGATCTTTTCTATAGAGTTTACTGACCTTGTAGTTGCACAGTTTGCATGTTGTTTTTGCACAGAACGATAGGAATAGTGGCAGAATAAACATAAGAAATAGACTTAAAGGGACCGTGCTCTTTACTACAGTTATTTTTAGTAACTGAAGTGCAAATTTGTTTTTAAATGTTTTACAGGGTTGCCACGGGTGATGGAACTTCTGGAATATCATGGAATTTTAAAAGGTCTGTTCCAAACACTGATTTTTGTCCAAGTCATGGAATATCAGGGGTTTCTGTTTGTTGCTTTAAATTGTAGTTTTCATTTATCAAAATGTAATTTTCAGATACCATCCTTTTTTTTTATTGCATTTTGCCTGTACTTTTGTATCTACTGTGTCACTTGTGTATGCGCGTTCACAAGAGTACAAAAATGTGGAATGAAGTCGTTACTTAAGTATTCTCTTAGCTTACAGTTACAGTCAAACTACAGTTGAAACACTGATGTCACATGGACTACTTTGTCAATCATCTTGATACTTTTCTGGGCCTAAAAATATAAAATATCTTAAATTGTGTTTCGAAGATGAAAGAAGGTCTAACGGGTTGAAACAACTGAGGCTGAATGATTAATGACAGAATTTTCATTTTTGGGTGAACTAACCCTTTAAATCAAATGCAGTCAATAGGCTGCACCTGTTAACTAAGGCAAACATGCCAGGAAATGTACATTCAAGAGCGTTGGCTACAAAATGACCACCTCAGAGACTGGGTGTTAAAAGTAGATGATAGAACAGCAAAAACTAAATGTGAAGAAATAAAAAAACTGAATGATGAACTTGATGACAAACAGAAAATAGTAGTATAAAAGTAGTCTGTATGTGTTTTTTGCTGTTGTTGTTTGTACTAAACTGTCTGTGAACAAGTAAATAAAGCTTGCAAATGGATGGATCCATTCATGGAAATTCAGCTTTTTAGTCAGGGAATTTGACATTTGGCTTAGAGTGGGAACCCTGATTTGGCTACCATCATGCTGTAAAGAAAGTCCTTACTGCTTCCTTACTGAGATACTTTCTATTATTGTTGATCAACAGATTTAACTTTTTTTTTTTTTTAATACCGAAAATTGATTCATTTGCTGTTCAAAAACGTGTTTAGATATTAAGAAAAACTAAATCGGTCACTTTGTACAAACAATTCCTACCTAAACACTTTTTCATAATGTCTTTCGTTGTGCATTTAATCAGTTTCTCAGTTTCTTTTCCTTTTTATGTTGTGTTCTTGTATAACTTATAATGTTTTTATTGTAGATGTCACACACAGACAAAAAAAAAAAAAAGATTTGATGCTAAATGTAGCAACTTTCTGTAATTCAATGAATTTGAATCTCTTTTATTTATGTTTGTCTTGTAATTCAGTGTTTCAATTTATTATTTGAAACAAAATTTGAAAAGTATGATGTAAGGGATCAGTAAATCAAACAATTCAGATGATTTGATTAAGAGTCATGCATCCTAAAAGAGCTGGAAGCCACCCCCCAAATTCCAGGCCCAGGAAAGACGGATCATAAATCTTTTGAGGAAACCCTGGCACCAGCCTGAAGCAAGTCTAACCAGGAGCCTTGAACAGATTTGCAGATTGAGTTAACACTAAAGAACACTGATAATCCCAAGGAAGGAGAGATTGTCAAATTTGGGCAGGTAACCAAGATTAATAGTTGAAGACATGGCACCTTGTGGTCCCCACCTAGGACAACTCTTGACCTGTGGTCTCAAAGAACTCCTCACACATTTGCAGAACGTGTCCCTTTTGCCCACAGACTGTCTTTTTCATATATGGGTCATTCTAGAATTGCAGGTACATTTCAAATAGAAAAAGAAGACAAAAAATAGTATTTTCTTTTTATGTTAAACTTTTTTATTTTCATAGAACACACTTCAAATTTAATATTTTCAATATTTGCTGATCTTAAACTTGTAAGATTTTTAGAAATTATTCTGAAAATCAAAGTACGAACAGAAAAATCTGTCAACTCTGTTATAGACAAACTGGGTCAAATATATACAGTTAACAAATGTGACAAAATTTAAAACACTGTCTGCCCTAAGAGAACTTTTCATCAATTAATTCAACTTTAAGCCTGATAAATTTTTGACTTTTTATTTTAGAGTAAAAAATATCAACACCTTTAACTGAAACGTTGCCAAGATGTTGTGCATTTTCTCTAAACATAGCTTTAAAAATGACTGAAATTCTACAACATTTCATGTAGTAAGAAAACTATTTAGGCTAATCAGCTTCTAATCATTTTTTTTAACAATAAAACACATATAATGATATTTTTAAAGCAAAATCTCAAAGAAACAGAGTTGACACTGATGGTAACAGAGTTGATATTAATAACAGAGTTGACCACCCATAGTTAAAGTCCAAAAACAACGTTTTCTGTCACACTCTGAAACTTTTGAAACCATTTAAAATGTAAAAACAACTATCTAATCTTAAATACTAATTACAGATCTTTCATGAACTTGAAAATTAACTGTGTGTCTGGAAAATAAAATTCAACAGCTGTAAAAGCGTTGTTTGTCTTCTGAACACAATTTAAGATATTTTAGATAAAATCCACTATAGAGTATTCTGATGATGTCTTTACTACTTTTCTGGATGTTGACAGTGTTATTTAACAGGTAGTCAATGATTTCATCTAAAATATCTTAAATTGTTGTCCGAGGACGAACAAAGCTCCAGCGGGTTTAGTGACACAGAGGTAAGTGAATAATGACAACATTTTCATTTTGGGGTGGAGTATACCTTTAAGTAATAGTGGGGTGAGAATTCCTATGCAGTTCCAAAGTTGCACAGTGAACTATTTATTAAAATGTGTAAACAGACAATGCGAATTATGGAGTATACCTTTAAGACACAACATCTTGGAGGAAACAGTTCAGTTATTCTGTTGTCAGTCCTAACACAGAACTTAACTTTCCTCAATCTGCATGTGTCTACATAACCTAAATAAAATTCTACTCTTGGACCTAATGTTACCTGGATATCTGTGGTTCAGGGTCTAGTTCAGGACTTTGTGGTGGTGTCATCTCTACAAGTCTCTGTCTTTTTGCTCTGCACCTCTGCTGTGCCTCTCTCCAATACCTGCGCTTGTACCTTTTCTCCCTTTCACACAGATCAGCCACTTCATTTGTCTGCCCTGCATTTTTCCTTTTGTGCCATCTTTCTGTCCTTTCTCAAATTTTCTGACTTCCTTACAGGGTCGGCATCTCGCCGTGCCCTGTATTGCCGCTGCCTTTCTGCTGCTGACAGCTTCATTTACCTATCATTCATTTTCTTAACCTGTAATGATATACAACAACAAATGTATAATTTACAATAAAATGAATCCATATTTGTAAATAATACAAAATGCTTAAATGTGGTATGGAACATTTGACTCTGTTAATCATAGTCAACTCTGTTATCATTAAACTTTTTAGACCACTAACAGAGTTGACAATAACAGAGTTGACATTTTCCACCATTTTGTGCTTTAGCTCAAGATGCTAACCTCAAACCAGATACCACATGGCATGTCTAAAACAGAAATGTATGTATTTTCATCATATTATTGTTTTTAAAAAAGTGAATGAGAGATTCACTGAAATATCACAATAACAGATTTGACAAATAATTAATCTACTATTGGTGTATCCTAAACATTTTGTACAAATTAATGAGAGAGGAATAATGACATACCTCAGTGCCTTCCAGATTTTCCCGCCAGAGGAAGTGACATCACTTGGAGCAAGTCACATGCTTTTTCTATCAGTGCTTTAAAGATTGTTATGCCTTTTTATAACAGAGTTAACAGAGTTGACCAGAACGTAGGGACAGACACAAAATGTATTTTTTAATTACTAAAATTACAAATAATGCAGAAAATAGATGTTTTATGCAACTGTTTACATAAATTAGTAGAGTAAACACACAAAAAAGATTAAAATTAGACGTAATTATTTAATGATAATTGAAGCTGAATCTATGATTCAGGAGGCATAGACAGTCAAAAATAGGTATAGAGGGAGTCTTTAATTTAATATTTTCAAGACAAAATGTTCCTAAATACACATATAAACATTATTTTTAGTGATAGCTTGATATAATTTGTGTAATTATTCAAAACTCTTTCAATAAATTTTTTGTTTTTGAAAAATAATAAAAGGTTTATCTCGGAGACGCAAAATGTACCCGCAATTCTAGAATGACCCATATATGCACCAAAACCAATGCTTAAAATTACTTTCAAATGAATATCAGTCAATTCTCTATCATGTATGTAACTCACACATTTGTCCATTATGTTTCTAATCATTTATTGTGTATGTCTTTTTAAGAACTAGTGGATCTCGTAAGGGTTTATATTTGGTATATATATGTTTGGTATGTACGAGTTTGAAAATTCATGCTTTGATTTCTAGCAATCAATTCTTTGTAAAAGGTACTATATTGTTGTTGTAGAAATCACATCCTAGTTATACTCTGCTAGAAGCGGAAAAATGTTCTCGCTTACTAACATAACCTCAGTTCCCTGAGATACGGGAACGAGTACTGCGGTGGAAAGCCGCTATTGTGACGAGGCTGAGTCGGCAGATTTAGGATCCATTTGTGATCATTTATTAACAATAATCGTGGTAAGACAGGCAAAACAATCAGGGGCAAACAACAGCAACGTAGGCAAAATCAAACCGTAAACAATGTCCATGCAAAGTCCGGGGCTGGCTGCTAGCGAGAGTAATCCGTTAAACAGGCGAGAGGTCGGGGTAATCCAGAGAAACATCAATGACGGAAAACAGTCCAGGTCGGTAACAATAATCAAAACACAGGGAAAAATGCTCAGAGTTGCAGGCCGGGGCAATACAAAACTTTGCGGGGATCTGAGGGAAATAGCCGCTATTTATCTGAAACTGCGGTCCAAGATGGCTGCAGCAAGGAAGTCAGCCCAGGCAGTGGGTCGCTGGGAAATGGAGTTCGGGGGAAAATCAGCTATGGGGAAAACCCGTTTTTCTCCGAAGACTGAAGCACTTTTCAATAACGCAGTTTAACTGCAGGGCTATTGGCTGAGTCAATGATAACTGATCAAACCAATAGCCGGGCAGCGGTGCTGCACACACCTATGGCAAAGCAACCTGCCAAATTTCTGCGTGATCCCACCAGAATGGGCGGGGTAATCGGCTATATAAGCCTGTGCTTTGCGGTGTGAATCAGATCCTTTTTCTTCAGCGACGGATTCCATATATTCAGACTTTCATTCCATATATTTAGACTTTCATTCTATATATTCAGATTTTCTTTCTATATATTCAGACTTTCAATCTATATATAGATTTTCATTCTATATATTCAGACTTTCATTCTATATATTCAGATTTTCATTCTATATATTCAGATTTTCATTCTATATATTCAGACTTCCATTCCATATATTCAGACTTTCATTCCATATATTCAGACTTTCATTCCATATATTTACACTTTCATTCTATATATTCAGATTTTCTTTCCATATATTCAGACTTCCATTCCATATATTCACTTTCATTCTATATATTCAGACTTTCAATCTATATATTTAGATTTTCATTCTATATATTTAGACTTTCAATCTATATATTTAGATTTTCATTCTATATATTCAGACTTTCAATCTATATATTTAGATTTTCATTCTATATATTTAGACTTTCATTCTATATATTCAGATTTTCATTCTATATATTCAGACTTCCATTCCATATATTCAGACTTTCATTCCATATATTCAGACTTTCATTCCATATATTTACACTTTCATTCTATATATTCAGATTTTCTTTCCATATATTCAGACTTCCATTCCATATATTCACTTTCATTCTATATATTCAGACTTTCAATCTATATATTTAGATTTTCATTCTATATATTTAGACTTTCAATCTATATATTTAGATTTTCATTCTATATATTCAGACTTTCAATCTATATATTTAGATTTTCATTCTATATATTTAGACTTTCATTCTATATATTCAGATTTTCATTCTATATATTCAGACTTCCATTCCATATATTCAGACTTTCATTCCATATATTCAGACTTTCATTCCATATATTTACACTTTCATTCTATATATTCAGAATTTCATTCCATAGATTCATCAAATATTCAAACTTTTATTCCATATATTTAGACTTTCATTCTATATATTCAGATTTTCATTCTATATATTCAGACTTTCAATCTATATATTTAGATTTTCAATCTATATATTCAGACTTTCATTCCATATATTCAGACTTTCATTCCATATATTTACACTTTCATTCTATATATTCAGAATTTCATTCCATATATTCATCAAATATTCAAACTTTTATTCCATATATTTAGACTTTCATTCTATATATTCAGATTTTCATTCTATATATTCAGACTTTCAATCTATATATTCAGACTTTCATTCCATATATTCAGACTTTCATTCTATATATTCAGAATTTCATTCCATATATTCATCAAATATTCAAACTTTTATTCCATATATTCAGACTTTCAATCTATATATTCAGATTTTCATTCTATATATTTAGACTTTCATTCCATATATTCATCAAATATTCAAACTTTTATTCCATATATTCAGACTTTCATTCTATATATTCAGATTTTCATTCTATATATTTGTCACGAACTGTGCTGCTATGGCTCCCTCTGTCCGCCTTTAGAGGGAGTCTTCAATGTATTATGGACTTTTCACTACATTACCCATAACCCCATTTTCGTGAACTTCCTGTCACCTTTCACCTCTCACCCCAGTCGGCCATCTTGCTTTTCTGTCTATAAATAGACTGGTTTGTTCACTGTTCAGATTGCTAAGTATTGCATAGTTTCCTGTGTCAATTCCGAGCGTTATTTCCTGGTTGCCCTCCCGTTGCCGAGCTCCTTTGTTTCTGGTTCCTGTGATTGTTCTCCGCCCGCCTATCGACCCCTCGCCTGTCCCTTGGATTATTCTGCTCACTGCCGGCCCCAGACCTTCACGCTCGGATACTGACGCTTCTTTGTTTTGTCCTACGTTGCCCATGTTTGTTCCCGTCTGACCCCTGTTTGTGTGACTACGAGATAAAGGTATTGCATTTGGATCCACCCGTCTTCATCATCGTTACAATATTCAGATTTTCATTCTATATATTCAGACTTTCAATCTATATATTTAGATTTTCATTCTATATATTTAGACTTTCATTCCATATATTCCGCAAATATTCAGACTCTTATTCCATATATTTTGACTTTCATTCCATTTATTCAGACTTCCATTCCATCTATAGATCTTAATACAAAGTCTAAAGCTCACGGCACAGGTGCACTCAGGGTGTGTCCAAACCCACTTTTGCTATATTAACAACGAAAAACCGGTCAGTGCGCCAGGGCACATTGTCTGAATGGGTGGCAACATACAAGTTTCTCATTAAAAATTCATGAGAACATGGTTTAAACACTGAAACACAACATATTTATATATTTTCTGTTTAGTTTTTTTAACTACCAGTGAATTTCATGACAAACAATGCAAGATAAAAATTTCAAATCACCCGTAGAAGTGCTGAAATTAATATGCTATAGTACTGTAAGTACTGTAAAGACAGATTACACAGTTTTCACATTAGACAATACACTTACGTTACCGAACATTTACAGAATCTATAGTTTCAATAATATCTATGTGTAATCAAGTGAAGGATCAATGAAAATATCCTTTTTTTATTTTTCAAATATAATTGCAATCACACACCATCCTTGCTGAAAAAAATTGCCAGTATTATATATGGTGTATATGGTGGCCAATCGTGATTACCGCTATGAGAAATTAATTAGCAATGAGTACTCTTTATGTGTGGTTACATTTAATTTACATGTCATACAATGTGTCAGTACATTTGTGTAATGTGTGAATAAATGCACTTTTGATTATCTGTTGTGATGTTAGTACAAAGAGTTTTGAAAATTTAACAGCTGTTTGTGAAAATACTACTGAAGGGAATCCGCTATATAAAGGGTGGAATTTTCAGGCTCAAAGACTGAAACGTATCTGCCCATTCCCAAGCAATAGGTAGCCTAATTCTGATACACACTGACTGTCCATGATTACATTTTTATACGTATGTAGCCAACACAATAATACTCTTTTCCACTGTAATCCTTTAGTTTGTAATATTTGGCACATTCGTGTGACATGTAATGTCAACAAAGTAAACGCAAACAAAAGCAAATTCAACGCATGCTGTGGACCAGCCCAGAGATGCATTGTCTAGTAACGCACTCTTTAAAAAACAAAAACATTTGCGCCATTGACTTTAGACCAGGTTTGAGCTGGTCTATGGCACAGTAAATTTTCAGTTCCTCAAAATGGCGCCAACGTTGCTTGGAATATATGAGGACATTATTGCTGACCAACATAAAAAGACACTTTGCAGGTTCCTAACATTTTGTGCAAGGAAATGTATTCTCCTGAACTGGTTAACGGATAAAGCCCCATCTAAGGCACTATGGCACAGAGTTGTATTATAATATGTATCATTAGATTACTTAACATGTGCTTCTTATAACAAAGACATTATATTTCATAAAAGGTGGGACCCATTTTTGCTATATATGGGCCTAGATATATCCTCTATTCTTATTAGAGGATTTGTTTAAATATGTAAGGCATGAGGGTTGTATGATTATGTCATTCTCCATTTCATTCGTGTTTTTTTTTCCCAATTTATGTGTGGTGAGTGGTGAGCCCCCCTCTTTTTATTATTATTATTATTATTTTTATTATTATTATTATTTTCAATGTTTTTTTGTCTTATTCAATTGTATGTTGTTTATAATGTTTGAAAATCAATAAAAAATTTAAATAAAACAAAAATAGTGCCAACTAGAGCTGTCAAATGATTAATCGCATCCAAAATAAAAGTTTATGTTTACATACTATATAATTGTGTAATGTGTATATTTAATATGTATCTTTTGTTTTAATATATACATGTATGTATGTGTATTTATATGTACATAACAAATATACAAAGTAAACACACATATAGTATGTAACCATGAACTTTTATTTTGGATGCGATTAATCGTTTGACAGCCCTAACCGCCAACAATGCACCTGAACACACAATGTGGCACTGGACGGGAAAATTAGAACTGGATCAGACTGAAACTAGCAAAAACACTTGCACTGCGCCTTGCACAACATTGTGCTTGGTGTATGATAGAGCTCCATGTTCACTTTATATATATTCACATGTCATTCAGTTCCATTTACTCCAATTTTCTTCTGATTTCGTCTATGAAGGTCCCCTCTTGGCATGTGTTTTGTTTTCTAAAGTTTAGAAAGTTTAATTTTCTCTGCCCATGAACTATTGCCATGTGGCTGACTGTAATTTCATTATTATTAGTTTCACATATATATTTGTATATTTTCTAAAGAAGGCTCTTAGGATTATCAAGGCCGCATTTATTTGATCAAAAATAGAGGAAAATTTAATATTGCTTGACTTTATTATGATGAAAAATAAAATTTTTCTATTTTAATATACATTAAATTCAGATTTATTCCTGTGATGCAAAGCAGAATTTTTAGCAGAATTACTCCAGTCTTCAGTGTCACATAATCAAAAAGTGGGGACCTGAAAAATGTCCCCACTTGGCTATCAGGTCCCCTGTTTGTGAGTGTGTAACGACACCAAGGTCCCCACTTAGATAGGTAGACAAGAACACGCACGCGCGCGCACACACACACACACACACACACACACACACACACACACACACACACACATACACATGTACGTATGCACTGCCTCTGCAAAAAAAAACATCAGTCATGTACACTTTTAATTAGAAAAAGTCAAGTGCAAAGACCTCAAGTATGGGTATTTGGACAGGGCATCACTTACCTGTGATCTTCTATGGATCCTTGATGACCTTTCTCAGGTGTGTCCTAATCAGACACCCTAATCCATCCATGCTGATTTCAGGGTTCCCACTCTAAGCCAAAGGTCAAATTCCCTGACTTTTCCCTGACTTTCATTGACTAAAAAGCTGAATTTCCATGACCTATAATGAACGGATCCATCCATTCGCAAGCTTTATTTACTTGTTTACAGGCGTTTTTAGTACAAAACTATGGAAGCCAGTTTCTGCCACTAAATAAAAATTTTTTTTTTTTTTGCAATTGCGAGTTTGTACCCTGCAATTTTTACCTTTTTTTTTCTAAGAACTGTGAGATATAAACTCATTTCTGAGGAGAAAAAAGTACTGATATGTTCACAGAATTGCGAGTTTATATCACAATTCAGACTTGACTCTCAATTGCAAGTTTATATCATGCAATTCTGACTTTATAACTCACAATTGTGACTTTTTATCTCACAATTCTGACTTTATTTCTCATAATTCGGAGAAAAAAAAAGTCTGAATTGCGAGTTTGTATCACGCAATTGTGAGAAAATAAATCAGAATTGTGAGATAAGTCGCAGTTGTTGTTTTTTTATTTAGTGGTGGAAATTGGCTTTTTCTGTACTATTTCTGTAATATTTTCTGTATTATTGTTGATGTTAGCCTTTGCATTACTGTTTGATGTTTCTTTACATTTTTCTGTGTTTATTGTAAGCGTCACTGAGCTCCGGAAAGGCGCTATATAAATAAAACATTTATTATTATTATTATTATTATTATTATTATTATTATTTCTACAGAAATTAATTGATGTTTTTTTATGATTTCAGAGGTTAAACAATCTGATGGATTTCCTGTTTGTCATTCATTTTTTTTTTATTTCTTCACATTTAGTTTTTGCTTTTCACACCCAGTCTTTGAAGTGCTCATTTTGTAGCCAAAGCTCTTGTTTGCCTTCGTTATCAGGTAGAGCCTGGTGACTGCATTTGACTGTAGTGATTGCCAGTTGACATGTGGAAAAGGAATAATGGCACTGAAAAATAGCCAAACCATAAAAATAGACAAAACGTGTGAAATAATGCGATACCAAAAAAAAAAAAAAAACAGTATAGAAAAATTACAATTTGATACTCAAATTTGAAGCAACAAACAAAAATCCCTGATATTCCATGACTTGGACCAAAAAAATATGAAATTCCCTGACTTCCAATGACTGGAATAGACCTTTTAAAATTCCATGATATTCCAGAAATTCCATGACCCGTGGGAACCCTGAGTATTAGGTTATACTAAATATTTTTACAATTAAAACAAACTAAAACAAAACTATCACATTCTACAATGAATATCAACAATACACATTTAATCTAAATGTCATGAACTGCGCCGTTGGGAGCCTTCATTTCTCTATGAACTTCCTGTGTCCTCTCACCTCTCACCCCTGTCAGCCATCTTGCTTACACAAACCTGACAGCCATTACACCACATTACTGACAGTATAAAAGCCACGCTCACATTCAGTCTCATCGCAAAGTCTTGTTCTGTTTCTGTCAGTTCTGAGCGGTTTCCTGTGTTTGTTTTCCCGTTGCCGATCCCGTTTGTTTCCTGAGTCTCCTCCGCCTGACCGATTGCTTCACTTCAAGCAGCATGGTATGCCCATTGAGAATTATGTCTGGATTTTCTGTGACCTTATGTACCAGATCCCCTTTTATGATGAGGCATATTTTATGGACTTATTTCATTGTGGACTGGATGAACCATTAAGAACCAGACTTAGATATGAGGGCCCCGTTCATGTCTCTCTGACTTTATTGATTATGCCATGTGGTGCGGGGGTTCATTATACACTGAGGATTTCAGGGATTATGAACATCAAATGGCAGCCCTGCCCGTGGCCATTGATGAAGTCCTCGTTTCCTCTGCGTGCCCCTATGGCCTTATATCTAGTCTGGGGGACCCACCAATACAGTCAGTCAAGTCTGCGCTCGCCAGAATTCAGTCTGCCCAGTCTCCCAAGTATGACAAGATGGCCACTGTATCAGAGGTTGCACATGTCAAGATGGCCGCCATACCACAGCCTGCACCAGTCAAGATGGCCGCCCTTCCGGAGTCAGCACCTGTCATGGCCACCCTTCCAGACTCAGCACCCGTCATGGCCGCCCATCCCGAGTCAGCACCCATCATGGCTGCCCGTCTAGTATCCAGTCAGGTCACAGCTGTTCCAGAACCAAGCCACATCACAGCGGCCACTCTGATGTGTCAAGCGTCTTCGCAGCTGCTCCGCCTCCAGAGTCAAGCGCCTTCGCATCTGCTCCGCCTCCTGAGTAAACAGTATTCACAGTTGCTCTCCTTTCAGTATCAAGTCCCACCACTGTATCTCCAGAGACAAGTTCAGCCGCTGTTCCAGAACCAAGTCAAGAGTCACGTCCTGCCTCAACTTTCCATCTAGTATCAAGTCCGGCCACAGCTGTCCATCCAGTATCAAGTCCAGCAGCCGTTCCAGTGTCAGGGCCAGCCGATGTTCCAGAGCCAAGTATAGCCACAGCTGTTCCTCCAGCTCCACGTCAAGCCACAGCTGTTCTTCCAGAGCCAAGTCAGATCGCAGCAGTTCTTTCTGAGCCAAGTCATTTCATCACAGCTGCTCCTCCCACTGAGCCAAGTCACGTTGTCACAGCTTCACTTTCCTCTGAGTCAAGTGTCGTCGCCACTGGTCCGCCCAAGTCAAGCTCCAATGCAGCTGCTCCTCCGGAGTCAAGCCTTGTCGCAGCTGCTCCTCCGGAGTCAAGCCTCGTTGCAGCTGCTCCTCCAGAGTCAAGCCTCGTCGGTGTTGCTGCTGAACCCTGTCTCTACACAGCTGCACACACACCTGGTCAAGTCACAGCAATTGCTCCTGAGTCAAGCCCTATCACAACTAGCATTCCTGAGCTGGCTTTCAATGAGGCAACGCTCCTCTTGAGAGTTGCTCTATTTGTCGTCTGGGCTGCGTATACTGGCGGCTCTCGCTGCAGAACCTCTGAGGGTGACTCTCCCGGAGGAGGTGGTCGAGACCACTCATCCTTGTGCTGAGGGGGGAGCCGCATCTGCTCCTTGCACGGTGGTAGCGTCCAGCAACCCACAACCCTCTAGTGACCTCTCACCCAGTCCCAATTTAACCGCTGAGGCCCTCTTTATGCTGGTATCCAGCCCAACCTGGCCAGGAGCTTGGGCTCAGAACCTTCTCTGTGTGTGTATGTCCATCTATGCTCTGTTACAGACCTGTCTGCTCCACCCTGGGTAGATTCTGCTCTGCCCTGGAGGGCTCCAGTCCTGTCTGCTCTGCCCTGGGGGGGATTCTGTTCTGCCTTGGAGGGTTCCTGTCCTGTCTGCTCCGCCCTGGGGGGCTTTGGTGCCGCCCTGGAGGGTTCTAGTTCTGCCTGATCTGCCCTGGAGGGCGTCTGATTTGCCTGGTGGGCGTCTGACTCGCTCGATCCGCCCTTGTGGGCATCTGACTCGTCTGCTCTGCCCTGGGGGGTGCCTGCTCTGCTTGATCCGCCCTGGTGGGCTTCTGACTCATCTGCTCCGCCGTAGAGAATGTCTGCTCCGCCAGTCCTGCCCTGGGAGCTGTCTGCTCTGCTGGTTCTACTCGAGAATGTCTGCCCCGTCCTGGTGATCTGAACATCTAGAGCAGCTCTGTTGCTCTGCTGACCTTTGGGCACCTTCTGGACACTTTGCCCCTCCTAACTCTGTAAGCCCTCATGGACCTGGTCCTCCCTTCTGCATTCTGTCCTACCCCCCCCCACCCCTTGTTGTTATTGGACTGTGTTGAGTGTCTGGAAGCCGCTCCTAAGGGGGGGCTCTGTCATGAACTGTGCCGTTTTGGCTCCCTCACTTCATCCCTAGAGGGAGCCTTCATTTCTCTATGGACCATTCACTCACTACATTTCCCATAATCCACTTCTCATGAACTTCCTGTGTCCTCTCACATCTCACCCCTGTCGGCCATCTTGCTTACACACACCTGGCAGCCATTACACCACATTACTCACAGTATAAAAGCCACGTTCACACTCAGTCTCATCGCAAAGTCTTGTTCAGTTTTTGTCAGTTCCGAGCATTTTCCTGTGTTTGTTTTCCCGTTTCCGATCCCGTTTGTTCCCTGGTTTCCTGAGTCTCCTCCGTCCACCTATCAACCCCTTGCCTGCCCTTGGATTACTCTGCTCGCTGCCGGCCCCAGACCTTCATGCTCGAATTCTGAGGCTTCTTTGTTTTGTTCTACGTTGTCCATGTTTGTTCCTGCCTGACCCTGCCTGTTGACCACGATTATTAATAAAAGCTTGCACTTGGACAACAACAAAAAAAGATTTGACGTTACAATGTAAATGTCACACCCCCTTGAACATCTGTTTTGGTTTCTCCCTCTTGTGTGCCCTTATTTGGAGTTCCTGTCATTGTTGTAATTCATCACCTGTTTGTCCTTATAATTGTGTTTGAGTTCCTTGTCTGACTGCCGTATGCTGACAAATTCTTCACAGAAATCACAGAACAGTATGAAATACTTTCATATTAAGTAAACGATTAAACTATTTAATAATGCATAAGCTTATTAATATGACAACTGCAACAACAATAATAATGAAAGTAATGCCACGGTTTCAATATTCATGAGGATTATAGGTGTCGTCGAAAAAGTCAGTATTGTAACGTTACCTTAAAATGGTAGAAATACGTAAGTATTTGTACGTTTAGATGCTGAACGTTTTAGTGTCTGGAAAAACAACTGTACGTTTTGTAGAACCACATTTTACGTAAAATACAAACGAATTATCATGAGATCACGTTGACAAATCAGACATCACACTTGGAAACAGGAAAAGAGTTGGTATTTCCATTATAAAGACTGTGTAAAAGGGTTCACTTTATTTTACAGTCCTATTTCCGTGTACGTACTATGAACGTACCAGTAAATGTACGTGTTAGTTAATGTGTAATTAACACATTAATTACACTACACTAGTGCTGCACAGTCACTGCAGTATTGCCAACCAACTTCAGATACCTTGAAGACATTTCAAAGTTTTGGGAGGGATGCAATGTTTCACATTATTAACCATAAACTTACCCTGTACATTTGTACTTGTTATTACCATTAGTTAGTCCAAATCTTATTACTCCCCATATGCAAAATATCTTACTAGTTACATAAACTGACAAGTAAGTGCCTGTTATTACACACTATGGGAAGTACTTGCCATGTGTACCACTGTTAAGTACATCTGTGTTTCTTATTTGTTACCAAGTACATACGCTTCTGGTAAGTACTGTGTGTTACCATGCTTTTGCTTATAGGTATAATGTATTTACCATACATGTACCATGGAAGTATACGTACTGTAAAATAAAGTGCTACCATTTTATCCTATGAATGTTGTTTGCCTCTCTGTCTGTTTGCCTTGTGTTTGACCATCACCTGGATTCATATTGTTGTTTCTCCTAATACATGGACATGGATTCATACCTTTACTCTCTGCCTGATGCCTCACAACTATATCATATAAGTAAATTGTTTGATATGTGTGTCACTGTGTTGTTTGTCATCCTCCCATCAGCAGCTGCAGTATCTCTCAGCTGTATCAGTGCAGTCACTGTGACTCTGACTGATGGAGGTTTTTGTACGACTCTGTATCACTGTGTGAAGACAGCTTTACTGTTGATGTAGTGTAAACTCAGACAGTAATAATCTCCTGTATCTTCAGTCTGGACTCCACTGATGATCAGAATAAAATCACTTCCATAGTCAGATCCACTCCCACTGAATCTAGATGGAGTTCCTGACTTAAGTTTTCTTGTGTCTTGAATGAGGAGTTTAGGAGTTTCTCCAGGTTTCTGCTGATACCAATACACACAGTCCTTACAGCCAGAAACCAGCTGACTGGTTTTACAGCTGATTATAACAGTTTCTCCTTGTTTGATGGATTTTATTGCTGGATTCTGAGTCACTGTCACTTGTCCCCAGATCTCTGAAAGAAGACATTTTATTCAATTAGTGGTTGCTGGGCTGTACATTAGATGTGTATAATGTTACTTACCCTGAATGCAGAGAGTCAGTGTCCAGATGAGGATGATGATGTTGTTCATTGTTGTTTTGTCTTGTGTGATGATGGAGATTCTGTTTTGTTCTGCTCTCAGTCATGAAGTGTTCAACTCACAGCACTATAAACACTCTCAGAGCACTGAAGCATGTGCTGACAATGCAAAGAAGTGGGCAGGATTTACAACAGTTTGAGCTGCTACCAAACCCATATTCCGGTATATTTGATTTTACATTCTGACTAATGTTATGTTGTTCCTGCAGTTGATTTTGTTTTAAATGACCTACTACAAGAGGATCTTTTCTATAGAGTTTCCTGACCTTGTAGTTGCACAGTTTGCATGTCGTTTTTGTACAGAACGATAGGAATAGTGGCAGAATAAACATAAGAAATAGACTTAAAGGGACCGTGCTCTTTACTACAGTTATTTTTAGTAACTGAAGTGCAAATTTGTTTTTAAATATTTCACAGGGTTGCCACGGGTGATGGAACTTCTGGAATATCATGGAATTTTAAAAGGTCTATTCGAAACATTGAAAGTCAGGGAATTTTTTTCCAAGTCATGGAATATTAGGGATTTTTGTTTGTTTTTTTAAATTTCATTTATCAAAATGTAATTTTCAGATACCATATTCTTTTTATTTTTTATTGCGTTTTGCCTGTACTTTTGCCTCTACTGTGTCACTTGTGTATGCGCGTAGTTCTGTTTCATGCCATAGTTTTTGCCTTGCTTTCATTGTCTAGTTTTCTTTGTTACTTTGGACTGTTCTCTTGGATTTTGACCCTCGCCTGTATTTTCGGATTACTTTTTTGTCAAGGCCTGGATATTGTTGTTCGTTGGTATTCGACCCTGCCTGCCTGTCTGACTACGTTTGTACAATAAAGCTCGTCGTCGAGTCCCCTGCTTACACTTACAGTTACAGTCAAACTACAGTTGAAACAATGATGTCACATGGACTACTTTGTCAATCGTCTTGATACTTTTCTGGGCCTAAAAATATAAAATATCTTAAATTGTGTTTCGAAGATGAAAGAAGGTCTTACGGGGTTGAAAAATTTCAAGAGCGTTGGCTACAAAATGACCACCTCAGAGACTGGGTGTTAAAAGTAGAACAGTAAAAACTAAATGTGAAGAAATAAAAAGACTGAATGATGAACTTGATGACAAACAGAAAATAGTAGTAGAAAAGTAGTCTGTATGTGTTTTTTGTTGTTTGTACTAAAATGTCCGTGAACAAGTAAATAAAGCTTGCAAATGGATGGATCCATTCATTATAGGTCATGGAAATTCAGCTTTTTAGTCAGTGAAAGTCAGGGAATTTGACATTTGGCTTAGAGTGGGAACCCTGATTTGGCTACCATCATGCTGTAAAGAAAGTCCTTACTGCTTCCTTACTGAGATATTTTCTATTATTGTTGATCAACAGATTTAACTTTTTTTTTAAACTTAAAATTGATTAGTGTGCATGAGAAATATTTGATTCATCAGCATTTTTTTTTTCTAGTTATACTCTGCTGGAAGCGGGAAAACTTAAACCAGGTGACTGACAAGATAACGTATTTTTTTTTAACTGGATGTGTCCATGATCCCAGTTTAAAACCACAGGACACCATCAAATCACTCTTGTGCCTCTTGCCTGCTCGCTCTCTTGGACTCTCTTGTCCTTTTCGTTCGTCATCTGCTGCGTGGCTTCTCGCCATGATCGTGGCAACTGCAGCGTGCTTTGGCCTGCATGGTCATTGCTAACGAACGATGAAGAAAACACCATCTCGTATTTTACTTTAGTTTCTTTTCTTTCTTTCCGTTGAGAGTTTCGTGTTCTCCTTAAGTTTTGCTGCAAGCCATAACCAAACGTCTGTGCCCGCCTGAACTTCAAACAGCTCACGACTCCTCATCATCTCCAGCCAACACCCAAGACATCTCACCGAACATCTAGCCAATCAGCAACTTTAGGAAACCCCTCTCTGCGATTTCATCAAAGGCTACTCCTTAACACAAAGGGCAAAGCAAGTATATCTTCCAGATTTTGAACTGGTGCATATTAATATAAAGTTTAAACGACTCATTGAGAAACTCAGTGCGAGGGTTGATTAGATGATTGATGGTTGTTCAGGTGTAAGCAATTGCATATTGCTAAAAATTTGGGTATTTCATATTTGCACTCTTCTAAACTTATCCTTTCCCCACAATCTCTCTCCTTCTGCAACCTGTGCGAATACGTGTTGGATTAGTTTGCGTTAAATTAGTTTATGTGTCTTAGATTTAGCCAATAAAACCTTATTTTTATTGAAAGAGCAGTATCCTGTGTTTTGTGCTTACAAATTAATGTCTTAAACTTCTGATCTTGTTACCGTGCTCATAAATATAGTGCTTTTGCTATATTTTTGATATTACTATCCAATGCAGAGTTTGCGAGTGTTTGCTTAACTGGTGGTCTCGGCACACTTTCACACGAACCCTGGAGTGGTTCATTTGTGTTGAGAACGTGATCTGATCCAACGGACCATGCTTTATCACAGTGTATAATGGGTTATTACAGTTCCGTGTAGCTTTGTTGTTTTGCCAATAACATTAACTCTTAAAATGAAACTGTGAATATCAGTTGGCCAGCACGTCTTTGACATTCAAAATAAAAGCGTACCTTTTCAGTTTATAATTATGCTCTTTGTCATAGTAGGTGCATTTTAAAAATGTTTTCCCTTACAAATCCTGGATGCGTTACAATAATAAGACCGCAAAACTGTGTCGTTCCATCCTGATGGATGACAACTATGAGCTGAATCCCAGAAAATAAAATGTGGAGCTTTGACCAGTGAGAGGACAGTTTACTTGCGCATGACTTGTATTAACAAATTTGGTCCATTTAGAAACTTTGCTGTGTCAACGCGAACCACGCCAAGAATAAAATGCAACATTGTAATAAGTTTAATTCCTGTTTCGGAACAAAGCAATCGATCTACAGGTGTGAAAGCTCCCTAAAAGGACTCAGATTAAAAGGCATAAGACGAAACAGACTCGGAACTGTTTGTTCTGATTTAGATACGCAAGACAAAGAAATACTGGCTACGCTTTACAATGAATACAGAGTAAATGTATGATGATATGATGTACTGTATTTGTCTAAATAAGTATAGTAAGTAAATAAATATGTATGAAATCTTTCAAATGTTTGCTATCTTTGTTTTCTTCATCATCCCATCAGCAGCTGCAGTATCTCTCGGCAGTATCAGTGCAGTCACTGTGAATCTGACTGACAGAGGTTTTTGTACAACTCTCTATCACTGTGTGAACACATATTTACTGCTGATATGGTGTTCACTCTGACAGTAATAATCTCCTGTATCTTCAGTCTGGACTCCACTGATGGTCAGAGTGAAATCCCTGTCAGATCCACTGCCACTGAATCTAGATGGAGTTCCAGTGTAATGTCTTGTTGCATAATATATGAGGACTTTAGGAAGTTCTCTAGGTTTCTGTAAGTACCAGGGTAAGTCAGTACCACCATCATCCACTCTACTGTTGGTTTTACAGTTTATTTTGACTTCTTGTCCTTGAGCTGCTGTTATTAATGATGGACTCTGAGTTATAGTGATCTGTCCTCTACACTCTGAAAGAAAGAAGAACATTTACACAAATCTGACAATGATGTACATTTGACATTTTAAAGAAGTAATAAGTTTTATCTTACAAACCTTGAGCAAACAGTGTGAGTGTCCAGATGAGGTTGATGATGTTGTTCATTGTTGTTGTTTTGTCTTGTGTGATGATGGAGATTCTGTTCTGTTCTGCTCTCAGTCATGAAGTGTTCAACTCACAGCACTATAAACACTCTCATGCAAAGTGTCTCTATGTAAATGCTTTTCATACACAGAACAGACAGCTGTCAGTCTCAGATCACAGAGGAAAATCTTCATTCATGTTCTACAAAACAATATATGTTTTAATAGTCTGTGATGAATATGAACTATAGAAATTAGAAAGACACTCTCTACAATAAGTGTTTAATTGTTTTACCAGGTTCATAATAAGACAAGAACGGGTATTGTTTTGGTTTTAAGACAACTTTGATGAAAGGTTTTGATCCGCTTCAAATGTTGACAACTGTATATACACTGGAGATCAAAATTAGAGAACAATTTATAAACAATTGAACAATTCTGAAATAATGTCATCTTCACTGCTCAACAGTTGAAGGAGTTTTTGTCCTGTCTATACCATGCTACCAGAACACCTTTTCCACAAAATAACTAAGGCATTTCAACAAAAACTATTATTTTGCAGAAAACACACTGATCAAAATTAGAGAACACTTTCAGATACCTCCCAGTTATTAGTGTTAATCTGGCACCTGGTGCTAATTTCCTTGATTATCTGTCAACCCCTATTTAACTGGCAGCCTAACTTCCAGTTTCACTGACTCTGCAAGATGGTGGGCCGTTCTAAAGTGACTGAAAGCCTCCGGCAGCAGGTTGTCCAGATGAAGGCCAAAGGGATGACCTTATCAGCCATAGCAAGACAAGTTGGTCATTCCAAATCTGTGATTTCAAGAATATTGAATCTTTACAACATCACAAACTCATTCAAGTACCCCAAGAAGGCTGGTCGTCCACGGAAGACAAATACAAGAGAGGACAGGATACTGCGGAGGATCTCAATGGGCAATCGTTTCCACACTGCAGCTGGAATTGCTCACCAGTTCAGCGCTGAACAGGGTAAGGAAGCCCACTCTGCAGTGACCAAACCTCTCATTAGCAGAAAGAATCAAAAGGCTAGTGCTGTCCTGTGGCCGCAGATGTGCTGAACTCATTCAGAGCAGAGGCCTGTACACTTCCTACTAATTGCTGACTGTTGAAACCTTCAGAAAATTTTGTTGTAATCTTTTTCCATGCTACAGTCATTGTTGTTCTCTAATTTTGATCAGTGTGTTTTCTGCAAAATAATGTTTTTTGTTGAAATGCCTTAGTTATTTTGTGGAAAAGGTGTTCTGGTAGCATGGTATAGACAGGATAAAAACTCCAACTGTTAAGCAGTGAAGATGACATTATTTCAGAATTGTTCAATTGTTTATAAATTGTTCTCTAATTTTGATCTCCAGTGTATATTCATACATACACGAGTATGACGCAAGACTGAAAACGTCTTGGTTATGCATTACACATTGTTCTAATCTGAGGAGCTGAATAGCCACTCAGCTACACTCAGAGGCAGTCCGAGGTTGTGGCAGGGGGGACACAACGTCTCTGTTCCCTCCATCAGGGAACAAGGGTTACCATACGTAACTAAGACGTTCCCCGTCTGTCATTCACATTCGACGTTGTGTCGAAGTGACGACGCTAGGGGTCCCAGTTGAAAACGCCTCAACCAGTGGACTGCGTCACGAGTGCATGGAGAGCAAATAATAACAGGTCTGTGTATTAAATAAATGCAACTCACCTCTGCGTGACTTTCCAATGCCCAAGATCTTGAGCCACCCTTTCCTCACCTTTGGTTGAACATCTTGGAGAACATTGGGTCAGTGTCCATCCCCCCCCCAGTGGGGGGAAGGGCACTACGGAGACCACACCCTGAGGTCGTTGTGTGGAAAATACACCTGAGGGCTCGCACTAGGGGAGCGCTATAAAAGGAAAGATCCTGAGGCAGGCTCCACATAAGGAGAGACTGCTGAACTCAGGATCGGAGACAAGATTGTCTTTGAGGGAAACACCGCACCTCTATGAATATAGGTGGAATTACACACATGGGGCCGCATTAGGAGCCTCTACATGTGGAGCACCAACCCTAATATGATAGTTCACAAGAGGCACCCTAACCTCTCATATTAGGTTCTGATAGCTAGTTCCTCTGCTGAACATAGCTACGTTGTGGGTGCAACATGATGGAGGTGTTGTTCAGGGTTCACGTCAGGAAACTTACTGCCCGTCATCGCCCGTAGGGAAAAACGCTTTAGCAAGCGCCTACACCGTGTCAGCTTCAGGAGCCGCCAGGCTTGCATTCAGGACTCCTGAAGAGACTGGTTCTACACGCAGATTGTAGAACCTGGCAAACGTGTTCGGTGTAGCCCAACCTGCAGCTCTGTAAATATCTGTTAAAGGGGTCCCGTTCGCTAGCGCTATCGCCGATGCGATGCCCCTGGTGGAGTGGGCATGCACCTCCAGTGGGCAGGGCACACCCCTGGCCTGGTAGGCCAAACGAATCGCATCCACAATCCAACGGGAAATTCTTTGTTTGGAGACAGACTTCCCCTTCTGCTGTCCTCCAAAACAGACAAAGAGCTGGCTCGACCGTCTGAAGCTTTCAGTACGTTCCAAGTAAATGCTCAGGGCACGGACTGGGCATAACAAGGAGAGGTTAGGATCACCTTCCTGAGAAGGGATAGCTTGCAAAGTTATCACCTGGTCCCTGAAGGGAGTGGTGGGCACTCTGGGCACGTAACCGGGCCGGGGTCTCATGGTAACGTGAGTGTTAGCCGGCCCGAATTCGAGGCACGAGTCACTGATGGAGAGGGCTTGGAGGTCTCCCACTCTTTTGATAGAAGTGAACACAGTCAGGAGAGCCGTCTTTTTGGAGAGAGCACTGAGTTCGACCGACTGAAGAGGCTCAAAGGGATCTGACTGTAGGCCCCGGAGGACCACAGACAGATCCCAAGAGGGGACAAGGTGCGGTCTGATGGGGTTCAGCCTACGGGCACCTTTAAGTAATGGTATAACCAAGTCGTGCTTCCCAACTGATCTGCCCTCCACCAGGTTGTGGTTAGCGGCGATAGCGGCTACCTGAACCTTAAGTGTCAAGGCAGAAAGGTGCCTATCCAGTTCTCCTTGGAGGAAGGAAAGCACTGCTCGGATGCCAAATCTCTGCAGGTTCTCCCCCTGGGAAGAACACCAGTTCGTGAATTTGCGCCATCTGAGGTCATACAACCGCCTTGTTGAGGGGGCTCTCAACTGCAACAGTGTTTACCACTCCCAGTGGGAGATCTCTGAAGTCCTCCTGGTCGTGTCCAGGGACCATACGTGGAGGTTCCAGAGATCTGGGCGTGGGTGCCATATTGTGCCCTTCCCCTGTGAAAGGAGGTCCTTCCTAAGGGGAATGCGCCAGGGAGGAATGGGGGAGAGGAGCACCAGCTCTGAGAACCAAACCCTGTTGGGCCAGTAGGGGGCCACCAACAGGATCTGCTCTCTGTCCTCCCTGACTTTGCACAGGTTCTGTGCAATTAGGCTCACTGGTGGAAACACATACTTGAGGAGGCCCTGGGGCCAGATGTGTGCCAGAGCATCTGTGCCGAGGGGCGCCTTGGACAGACCGTACCACAACTGGCAGTGAGTAGTTTCTGTTGAGGCAAAGAGGTCAATCTGGGCCTGACTTAAAAGACTCCAAATCAGCTGAACCATCTGAGGGTGAAGTCTCCACTTGCCCTGGAGCGAAGTCTGTCAGGAGAGCATCCTCTACCCGATTGAGTTCATCCGGTATGTGGGTGGCTCGTAGAGACTTGATATTGTTTTGACACCAAAGGAGGAGATGACGGGCTAGCTGCGACATGCGAAAGGAGCAGACACTGCCCTGGTGATTGATGTAGGCCACAGTCGCAGTGCTGTCTGATGGGACCAGCACGTGTTTGCCCTGAACCAAAGGTCGGAACCTCTTCAGGGCCAAAAACACTGTCAGCAGCTCAAAGCAATTGATATGCCAGTGCAGCCGAGGGCCCGACCAGACCCCCGCGGCTGCTTGCCCGTTGCATACAGCATCCCAGCCCATGTTGGACGCATCTGTCATACCCAAAATGCGTCTGGACACTTGTTCTAAGGGAACTCCTGCCCGCAGAAACGAAATGTCCTTCCAAGGGCCGATGGTTTTCAGACATACAGGTGTGACGTGCACCCGGTATGAACCTTGGCGCCATGCCCATCTCGGGACTCGTGTGCGCAGCCAGTGCTGTAACCGTCTCATGTGCATCAGGCCCAGCGGCATGACGGCGGTTGAGGATGCCATGTGACCCAGGAGCCTCTGAAATTGTTTGAGGGGGACCGTTGGGCTGCGTTAGAGCCTCTGGATGCAGCTCAGCACTGACTGTGCACGCTCTGAGGAGAGCCGTGCATTCATAGCGACCGAGTCCAGTTGGACACAGAGAAAAGAGATGCTCCGTACTGGGGCAAGCTTGCTCTTTTCCCAGTTGACCCAAAACACCAGATGGTTGAGGACCATGTCCGTGAGTGTGCTATGGCCAGCCAGTAGTCGAGGTAATTGAGGATATGGACGCCCACCTCCCGGAGAGGGCCAAGGGCAGCCTCTGCTACTTTCGTAAAGACGTGGGGAGACAGGGAGAGCCCAAATGGAAGGACTTTGTACTGAAATGCTTGACCTTCGAAGGCAAACCGCAGGAAGGGCCTGTGCCTTGTAAGAATCAAGACATGAAAGTATGCGTCTTTCAGGTCTATCGCCACAAACCAATCCTGGAACCTGATGCACGTGACAATGTGTTTGAGGGTTAGCATTCTGAAGGGGAGCATGTGAAGGGCCCGATTCAGAATCCTTAGATCCAGGATTGGCTTTAAACCGCCACCTTTCTTGGGTACAATGAAGCAGGGACTGTAAAACCATTTCCTCATGTCGGCCGAAGATAGAGCTCTTTTTTTTTTGACCATGTGGTGCCCGTCCGCTGTGAGGCAGACAGCCGGGATGGAGCCGAAGCCCACACTTGTCCCCTCGCCGAGTGTGGATCCAGACAGGTCAGCAGATCTCTCTCCTCTGGGCTGCTCGTTTCAGAAATGCTTCGAAGCCTGATGAGGGTTCTTAGCAGCCTGAGGACGAGCTGACGGCGCCACCTTTTCTTGCGAGAACTCGACCGCAAGGCTGGTTTAGGTGCAGGACCGGCCTGGAAGGCGGTCGGCCTCGGCGTGGAGCAGGCTGCTGCTCCGGGGGAGCAGGACTGGAAGCCGGCGCCCGACAAGGCAGGATGTGTTTAATGGCCTCTGTCTGCTTCTTCACTGTGGAGAACTGCTGTGCAAATTCTTCAACAGTGTCACCGAAAAGACCAGCCTGAGAAATGGGGGCGTCAAGAAAGCAAACTTTCTCAGCATCTTTCATTTCCGCCAAATTCAGCCAAAGGTGGCTCTCCTGGACCACCATAGTGGACATCGCCCTCTCCAGAGCCTGCGCCGTGACTTTTCTTCCCCACAAGAACGGAAGAAGTCTAAAAGCCCTGCACGGGAGTCTCGAGCGGTCCCGCTTGGGGAACCTTCGTATACCCCTCCGCTGGACCTCCATCAAGGGTGGTGAGAGAGGAAGAACCGCTAAGTCACATTCTGCCTGAAAAAGGAGCCTTCCATTACTTAGTCAGTTCCTCATGCACTTCCGGGAAGAAAGGAACTGGGGTAGAACGTGGCCGAGAACAGCGGTCATTACCCAGATAGCAATCTTCCAGCCGTGAACGCTCAGGACAGGGTGGAGAATTCCACTCGATCCCAATCGCCTTGGCCGCCCGTTCAAGCATGGCCGCCATTTCCGCATCCGCCACTGACTGAGAGCCCGCCCCCACAGTGGGCGCTTCAGACAGAGCATCCGCTTCAGATGGCTGCCCACTCTCCGATGCTGCAGACACTTCTTCCTCTCCCTCAAGAGCCCCGAATAACCAATCCAACCCGTACTGAGATGAATTTTAAAAGTCATCTGAAAGCTTGATCGGCAGACACACAGGGTGAGAGGGTCACAGGGAATTACCTGGCGAACCACTCCCTCCCTCCCTTTACCAACACGCACTGCAGCGGCCTCGTACCCGGAAGTAGAAGGACCAGCAGCGGAAGCAGTTGGTGCGAGCCGCTGTCTTTTAGTAAAGAATGCGATCCGCGAACGGAGTGTGCTGAGGGGCATGTCCTCGCAAGCAGGTATAAGTATAAGTGGTTGTAAATTAGTTAATTTCTGCAGTCTGTGGTTGGAAATTTTTATACGGAAATTTCTAAATCAAATACTTGCAGAAACTCATAATTTCCCCATACTTTCAGCTGTGTTGTTCAGTAATCTCCATGATCACACATGAAGAAATTAGTAAGTACTAGTACTAGTACATATTCTTAATCAGCTCTGGCATCCCGGGGGCGGGATTTAAATGAAGTCATCAAGAAATAACTTTAATTTTTAGAGGTCTGTCTGGACCAATACCCCCATAAGTTATACGGTTTTAAAGCTTAGAATCTCTAGTTTCTAGATATATGCATCACTTTGACATTTACTTTACTATTAGGAAGTTATTTACACGTAATTTACCTCATGTCAACCCCCCCGGTTTTGTACATTGTCGAATATTTATATTTTTCATGTCGCTGAAATATGACACACATATTCAAGTCATGCATCAAATGAAAGCTTTCATTCTCAGAAATAAGTTTCCATCGTTGTTTTTATTGAATTCTAATCACATATCCAACAGTCGTCGAATGAATCATGAGGTATGAACTCGAAATTTGTAAACATACATGTGAAATTATTGAATATTTGTTCTGTCAGTTGCAGTCGCTAGCACAGATAGCCTCAAATGATACATTGCCTGTTAGCTTAGCTTCTCCTCTACAAAACGGGAGGTTGTTTGGATAAATAATCCCTTTCTATATCTTGTATGTCCAAAACGCAACAAAGAGGGGTCATGATATTCCAAAATTCGGGAAAATATGAAAACATGAGTCGATTCAGATGCTATACATATTGCCGGAAAGAGGACATTCTCGTCTTTACGCTGATATATCGCGAGAGTAAATCGGCCAATCCCCGGCTGAGATAATGCGGGGTGAACCGGAAAAGATGTATTCAAAACAAATCCATGGAGACGTGCGTAAAAGCCAGGACACACGCACCATAGAACAACACGCGAATACGCAATCGAAAGCTGATAAAAATGGCTTCTAAAAAGGGCAAAGAACCTGCAAAAAAGGTTTTTGTTGGGTTAGAGGCTGTTTTAGATGAGTTGGATAGGCTCAGTGACACGGACAGCGACGCAAGTTATGACTCTGTTCGCGAGGCGGCGTTTTTGGAAGGCGAGGATCCTGATGTGGATAAGTAAGTAACTTGTATGTTTATAAACCTGCTGGAGCATCACCACCCCAAATGTGCCTTCCCGAATACTTTGGAGGTGATGCCACAGCTGGCAGGAAGGCATGTGCTTTATGCAGAAAGGAAAACCGAACTTGCAAGACACCTGTTTTTTGTGTAAAGTGCAATGTTGCACTTTGTTTGGTCGCAAACAGAAACTGTTTCAAGCGCTGGCACTCGGAGGGCCATGTGTAAATACGGACCTGTAGTCTGGACTTATTTTTCGTATTTCTTTTACTCTTTGTTTTTCTAAAAAGTGGTATTTTTTGCCAAGAGGTTTTTTTATTTATTGTTTTCTAAAATAATGTGTGCACTTTTTTGGTTTTGTACTTTACATATTTACTTATTTATTATTATACTTATTCATTGTTGTTATTATTATTGTTATTTACCAATTTATAACTTTTCTAAGTGTTTTTTTTCCTCAATTTCTAAGAATTCTATTATTTATAATTTTTTTTATAACTTTTTTTGTTTACCTGTATTGCCAAAGATGTTGGATAATTGAAAAATAAAAAAGGAAAAAGTACTACTGTGTGTCATTTGCTCTCTATAATATAGTATTATGATTATCATCAAGTGAAAGTATGATTTCAGTGCTAATAAGCCTTGTATTATCTTGTTTTACCACTTTTGACAGGTTGGAAACATAGTGACTTGAATGACGAAAAAGTGTATTTTCACTCCTTTCAGTTGAACTTGAATAATTCTGGCATACTACATGATAAAGACAAAATTCTTTTTTCTAGGTTATACTGCCATCTGATGGTAACATTCAAAACTGTTTGTAGTTTGCTGAAGCACACAGGGCCTGAGTTATACACTTTCAAATATAAGGTTTTGAACAAAAAAACAAAAAGCGTTTTGTACTGAGGTGGTTCATCATAAGACAAACAACATATATAATAATTTTTTATCAATTACAACAGTGTTTTATGTAATTTCAAAGGGTTTTCTGTAAAGTGATATAAAGATATTGCATTTATTCCACTGCATATGGGTATGAGGAGACTTCAAATTTAGTTAGGCGGAAATAAAAAAAAAAAGGGTGTTTTTCCTCCCTACAGTTGGAATAGAATAACTTTTGCATATATAAATATAGAAACAAATTTCCTTTTTCCTCTATTTACTGACACTTGCTAGAAACAAATAAAATTATTTGCAAGGAGCTGGAGGCCTCAGAGCCTGAGTTATACACTTTCAAACTTCAGTTTATAAAAAAAAAACCAAAAAGCGCCTTTTTTTTTTTATGTTCATTAGAACACAGACCACAAATACAATGGTTTTTAATCATTTTAACAGTGTTTTGTGTAATTTGAAAGGGTTTCCTTTCAAATGACACCAAACTTTTGTATTTACACCTCTGTATGTGGAAATGGGAAGCATTTAAACTTGGGAAGGTCAAATCCAGGCGGAATTCCCCAAAATAGCCCCAGAGCTTAAGTAAACTGTTTTAACATTTTATAAAGACTAGGGTGTTTTTTTGTTTTACTGTAATTATTAAATTATAACATAGTATAGTTTACCATTGGTATCAATATCATGTAAGATATGTTGTAATAACACAGTAAGTACCCAGTACATAGTGTAAAAATATACTGCATCATGTATTTTGCATTTCACGTGTGTTATAATAAGGCAACTTGTTGTAAATCATAGCCTATTTGTTGTCTAACACAGTAGGTCATGCATACCACGTAACACCTTACATATGAAATAACAGTATAAATACATAAAATTTTCTAAATTATTACCCCCTTATTCCCCAAACGTTGCACACTTCTTCTGTTTACCTATATGTACATTCAGCTATAAGTTATACTTATGCGGAAACCTAAAATCTGTGTGTCATGAATACCACGAGAATAGGTACCATTTAGTTATAAAATACTTACTTATAAATGCTTTTGAATTTTAAAGTTTATTACCCCCTTATTCCATAAATGTGGCATATTGTTCCCTTATATTTACGAGTAGGTACTGTGGAGGTACTCTATAGTAACAAATAGGTACGCTGTAAATTCTGTTTACTTACGCGGTACATTGCGGGGTGTAATTTAAAGCGTAATATACATTTATAGTGATGATACTGACACTGAAAGAGTGGTTTCATGTTTATGTAATTAAATCGTCTGACTTGACTTAGTTTTATGCATTCTGACTTAAATGTATTTTTTCTGCAAACTAATCTGTAAATGTTAGCCTGCAGGATCTTTCAGCTTTAACAGTTCAGTCACTGTGAATCTGACTGTCAGATTTTTGTAAGACTCTTTATCACTGTGTAAATGTTGGGCCACTGTTATAACTCTGACAGTAATAATCTCTTGTATCTTCAGTCTGGACTCCACTGATAGTCAGAGTAAAAGCACTATTATATCCACTACCACTGAATCTAGATGGAGCTCCTGAATGGAGTTTGTTCACTTTATAAATCAGGAGTTTAGGAGCTTCTCCGGGTTTCTGTAAGTACCAGACTAAATTATTACCACCATACACTTCACTGATGGTTTTACAGTTTATTCTGACTTTATGTCCTGGTTGAGTTGCTGTTATTGATGGACTCGGAGTTGCAGTGTACTTTCCTTTACATTCTGAAAGAAACAAAAGTAAAAATTTACACAAAACATGTCTCATGACATATATTATGTGCATTTCACCTTTAAGGCGCAATATTACGCAGCGCCTGGATATAGTCCCCAGCTATTTCACTATTACCTTGGTAGCTTAGTTCTGGTCACGTTGGAAGTTACCTAGCTGGGGACTATATTCAATCTCTGCATAATATCATTGCACCTGCTGCACCCATGGTACGACAGCAAAGTTCCTTGATTATTACGCCAGAATAAGAGTATAGTTCCTATCCATATCAGCCTGGAAAATCGCAACTTTTTATTTTCTGTCGGTCACAGTACACAATGTAACTACAGAAGAGTCAAGTTTTAAACAGGAAAAATATTGAAAAAAATTGGTCATTTTGAATGAGACGCTAATGGTCTAATCGAGTCAATGATTTATGCTAAGCTATGCTAAAAGTGCTAACGGCAGACAGAGATTGGCTGAATGGATAAAAAAATGGTAAAACTCATCTGTTTAACTCTAGGGGAGTTGGAAACTTAGTCTATTTTCAAAAAAAGTCAAGTGTCCCTTTAAATAAAATTAAATAAATAAATAAATAAACTTTTGTATCAGATTTTTTTATGTTGAAACAATATAATGGCTGAAAAAAATTAAATGGTTAAATTACATGGGGAAATCTACTCAGATTACAAGTCAGACAGTAGACATGCCATAAATAGTGATAAATAGGGACACTTTGCAGATCCAAACAGAGGCAATAAATGTATTTTTTTTCTGATTTTCCCTATAATAAAGTAAACTTTAGGCTGCATGTAACATTATTTATTAATTGGAGCACAGAGATGTTGAAACCTGAGATTCACAGAGTCCATTCAGCATGCTTTCAATTTAGACCAAATAATCTACACATAAGATCCACATGCGCTCGACGGCCCGGCATCCTGGCCTGCGGCCATCTGTCAGGTGCGGCACTTCTCCTGTCTCAACGCTCCCTTCATACCCACAAGAACACCAGTGTGCATGCACGGGGTAGAGACCGGTCTCTCAAGGAGAGGTGTGCTCGCCATTTAAACAGCGGCAGTGATGAGGCTTCACTCACGTCAGGTGCACCTCACCACACACCGCTAGACGTGGCTGGTTTGGCACCTCTCCTCTCTCACACACCCGCTCCCGTCGGGAGCCTGGTGAAGGGCAGTGATTGTGGGACGGCATGGTGAAAAATACTGAAGAATAAAGAAGTGACTGAATGCAGTCTGTTCAGTTTGATTGAAAGAGATCATATATTACACCTAAAACATGTACGTCATAGTTTTAAACATTTTACTACACAAACCTTGAGCAAACAGTGTGAGTGTTCAGATGAGGATGATGATGTTGTTCGTTGTTGTTTTGTCTTGTGTGATGATGAAGATTCTGTTCTGTTCTGCTCTCAGTCATGAAGTGTTCAACTCACAGTTACTAATGTTATGTCGTTGAGCCACAACAAGAGGATCTTTTCTATAGAGTTTACTGACCTTGTAGTTACACAGTTTGCATGTCGTTTTTGCACAGAACGACCGCCAATAGGAATAATAGCAGAATAAACATAAGGAATAGTCTTAAAGGGACCGTGCTCTTTACTACAGTTATTTTTAGTAGCTATTGTGGAAATTTGTTTTTAAATATTTCATTTTCTGGCTACTATCATGCTGTAAAGAAACAGTGCTCCTTACTGAGATACTTTGTATTAATGTTGATCAACAAGTTTGATTCATCTGTTGTTGTTTTTGTTGTTGTTGTTGTTGTTGTTTTTTTACGTGATCCATGCTGATTATGAAGAATAGAGGGTATGCACGTGACGTCACCATCAGCTGGAGTGAGTGCGGCTCCGCCCACTGAGTGGCAAAAAGGGTGAGTGGCAGCATTGGTTTCAGCGTAAATGCTGCGACAGAGCACGCAAAACACCTCTAAAACCAAAACGAGCTTTGCGATTGTCTGTACAAAGAGATCTGACAAGAAACCTGAGGTATATTTTTACAGGCTGCCGAAAGCTACAAAAAAGAAAAGCAATTGGATCGCTGCAATTCAAAGAAACAAATGGACTCCAGTCGGTGAAACAAGGATTTGCAGTTATCACTTCATGTTAATATGTTCAATTTTGCGGTAAATGCATGCCCTATATATTGTATTGTCATATCATATTGACAACTCATCAGTTAAATATTTACCATCTTAAATTATGCACACCCGCATGTTTTTAAATAAACACTGTCAGAAAGCTATATAAGATTTTGGGCTGAACGATATAACCATATATATTACATTGATATAAGTGATCACCGGGGTTTAGACCAACATATTTTGTATTTACAAAATGTGTTCACGGGCAAATCTTTATTTATCCGGCGTTGAAATCAGGCACATATAAATGTCAGGAACACCATTCCTGGCTGTATATCAATATCCATGGACCACTGGATATTTGGTAAGTAAGGAGCATTATATCAAGTCCAGCAAAAGGATTATCGTTTTGTTTTACTCTCGTTTTCACGGCTTCTGTATTTAAATCCATTCATACAGCTGCTACTTTTGCCACTCAGTCCGGCTTAAGGGGCGTGTTCCGGCGGGAAAATTACGTCAATGCATACCCTCTATAGAAGAGGTCAAAGGTCACCATAAAACAAAACTTTTACATTTGTACAATAAATATCAACAATACACATTTAATCTAAAATACTGTTTAGATTATGTGCTGTTCAAAAACTAAATTGTTCACTTTGATCAAACAATTTCTGCCTAAACTCTTTTTCATAATGCTTCATTATACATTTAATCAGTTTCTTTTTCCTTTCATTTCATTGTGTTCATGTATAATGAATGTTTTTATTGTAGATGTCATACACAGACAAAAAAAAAAAAAAGATTTGGTGTTGCAGCTTTCTGTAGTTCAGTGATTTTGAATCTCTTTTGCTCATGTTTTTCTTGTAATTCAGTGGTTTGAATGTATTATTTGAAATTAAAATTTAAAAAGTATGAAAAAAGATGAGCTCATAAAACGACATAATCTTATGTTTGGATGTTAAAACATACTGTAATTAAAGCAGTCAGTGTTTTAGTAAGTTTAGTTTTATTTATGAGGATTTAATTGATTAAAATGTATATAGTGATTGTGTAGTTTATATATTGTATAAATATATCAGCTGTAGTGATGTTGAATAAGATGAATGTCAAGATTGTTTTGTTGAAATGATGTGAATGATGAGGGCAAAAGAGTGCTGGAGCTGCAGTGTTTTCTTTGCGTTTGTGAATGTGTTGTGTTTGTCTCATGCAGCTGGTCCCACAGTGAAGCCCTTATGGTGCATTTCCACTGGCACATAGCGAGCGCAGTGGAACAAACATTTTCAATTCATCCTATGAAAGTTGAGCTTAAATGCTCTCGTGGTGCATTATGGGATTGAAAGTGGCACGGAGAAAGCGCTGAGAACGGCTGAGAATGTCAAAAAGGTTGGGCATTCTTCAACTTTATGCAAATCTCGAGCGAAACCAATTGCTGTGAGAAGTAGGCAACGCAAGGCAAGATTCTGATGTATGTTTCTGAGTTTGTGAAACTGGTGGATTTCTGAGCTGAAATCACATATCATTGTAAAAGTCATGCAAAAGTAAGTGCACTTTGCACGCTTTCATATATGATGAAGTATTTAGTTTGCAAACCGCCGTTAAAAGAAGATGAAACGCAAACAGGATGTAAACACTGTTTTCATTGCCGTGCTCTGCCCTAAATTTGACAAGTCTAGCAGTGGCGTTGTAACTTTAACCACTGGTAGAGCATTGCACTGAAGCAGTGCAGAATTAATTAGATTATAAAGTGATTAACAAATGATTGAGTATTATTAATGATATCTGCTAGAATCACTGAAGGAAAAAGAAACAAAACAAGAGAAGAAAAAAAAAGAAGAGACCAGCAATAACCCAACAACTATGAATGACTAACAGCTGCAGCTTTAGATGAAATCAACTGAAATAAAAGAATACATTAAATCTCTCAAGATCTCAGCAGAAGATTATAAAACAGCTCCACAAGCGGCTCATAAACATGTTTGCCTTTATTTCTTTCAAATTTTGTTTAAAGTTAACAGAAGTTTGTCAGTAGTTTGTTCATGCTTTTCTGAAAGTCTTTATTCTTGATTTTTAAATTAAATAATAATAAGAAAAACTTTCATTAATTGGCTTTCAACGTTTGCAATAATGTTTCCCAAAAACATCTGTGTATTGACAAAGAAAGAGATGAAAGAAGAAGCAGATCATGTGAAGTTCTGTTCATTCAAATAACTGTCATAAAGTGGTTTAAGTCTTGTAGTTTGATGATTGAGTAAATATGAGTGAGATTGAGGCATTACTGAACTGTATGTTATATTAAAGAAAAGCAGTGGCTATAATAGAAATGTCACTGTTATGCATTTACACTGTTGACACATTTTAAACATCAACAATCAGACAAACCTCAACAATGGTGATAAGAGCAGAAAGACATTTTATCTGTATAATTTATTCATGCCACAATGCATGCTGGGAAAAAAGATCATGCACTGCAATATGAAGATTTTTGTTGATTAAATGGGTCAACACTTTATATTTTATAGATAAACATTAACCATGACAACATCTGCAGAAACAGGACTGTAGTCAAATATGAACATGTGGTGACGTCGGGACTTTGAATTTTTTTTTTTTTTTTTTTTTTTTACATTTTACTAATAGTTTTTAAAGTCACGTAAGTCGTATATAAGGCCGCAGTGTGTGTTTTGTTTGATAGTTTGTTCTGTTTGTTCTGATTTAGATACGCAAGACAAATAAATACTGGCTACGTTTTACAATGATCACAGAGTAAATGAATGATGATATGATGTACTGTATTTGTCTATTATTAAATATAAATAAGTATAGTATGCAAATAAATAAATAAATAGTGTATTAAATCTCTTAAATGTTTGTTATAATCTTTGTTTTCTTCATCATCCCATCAGCAGCTGCAGTATCAGTGCAGTCACTGTGACTGACGGAGGTTTTTGTAAGACTCTATCACTGTGTGAACACATATTTACTGCTGTTATTAATGATGGACTCGAGTTACAGTGATCTGTTTTGTCTTGTGTGATGATGGAGATTCTGTTCTGTTCTGCTCTCAGTCATGAAGTGTTCAACTCACAGCACTATAAACACTCTCATGCAAAGTGTCTCTCTATGTAAATGCTCTTCATACACAGAACAGACAGCTGTCAGTCTCAGACCCCAGATGAATTTCTTCATGCATGTTCATGGTTCTGCAAAACAATATAAGTTTTAATACTTTGTGATGACTATGAACTATAAAAATTAGATAGACACTCTCCACAATGAGTGTTTAATTATTTTACTTGGTTGATAATAAACCTAATCATATTAAGGATCATCTGTTTTTAAAATGCATATACAATATATCAAAATAAATTCCTTTATGGTTGAATATATGCACTCTGGGTGTCTGCTGGTCCTTAAAAAGTCTTAAAACATCTTAAATTCAGATTCAATGGGTCTTAAATATTTTGGTCTCATTACCACTAAAATATCTTCAGTCTGACGAACCTAATGACTGTTTGCAATCACTGGACAGACTGAAGAATGACAAAAAAAGCAAAGTACCCAGCGAAGCATCCAAACACAATAATTCAACGTAAACAGCGTTTGATAATGGATAGTGTATTTCTGGTATCAAAATCGCACTGCCTGTCTTTGTTGGTTAGACTTAAAAACAAATGAGAGAAACAGCACACATAAAGAAACTCAGAAGAAACACACTGAGGTGAAAATTCAAAATGTGTAGTAATTATTTATAATATGATATAGTTCAGCAACATACTAATGGAGCTTTGCTGAATATTCTCACGATTGCAAATGTTACATTGATTTTAGTTCAGTAAACAAGTAATTAGTCGAGCAGTTATTAATTTACTTACATACAATATTTTCTGTTTTGTTCCATTTCACCAACAAAATAGATATTCCTTATTTGTATATCCATAAATGCATTTAAAACATTAATGTCATAACAATTTATTGCAGTGTAAATTATTTAATCTGACTGGTAACAGCCCTACAGAATTTACTGATAAATTGTAAAGGTGACATGAAAGGTGATGCATATATTTCAAAAGTTTACAAAAATAAGCCTTTTTAAAGGTAAATAAAAATATGCAGATTATATATAAAGTATACAAACATTTTTGTGTATTTTGTGTAGAATATTGTCTGCTGATATGAAAAGTTTACTGATACAGATACTTTGTTTTTAAACCCTTTAATTACTTAGAACATCTTAATAAAAATGTTAAGCATGTTAAGAAAATTAATCAGTTTTAATAAAAATCAATATTCGCACCACATGACATTTTCCATTACAGGTTTAGGTCTTGAATTTCATATTATAAGGTGGTATTAAAAAGGTCTTAAATTTCACTTGTTCATATCTGCAGAAACTCTGTGTACCAATAAGTAAAAATCAGTAGTCATAGTCCTTACTTTTAGTTCTCAGGGAAATGGCTTTCCATCACCTTTTATGTGCAAAAGTATGCAGTTTATCTGAACATTTACAGATTTGATTTGTGCCTCTGTGTTTTAATCCAGATTTTTGTAATGCTATATCAACAATCTGCATATGAATTGTGTGGATGGTAACACATCTATTGCTGTTGTACTAAACACAAAACGTGATATTAAAAAATGGTGCATATATTGTTTCCATATCTCTTTATTTTACAAATGTGTGCAGTAGATAAACCAGTGGAGCTTCTTAAATCAGATTATAGTGATTATCATGGCATAAAATATAACTGTTTTTGTTTTCAGATGCTGTGATTGCTAATTTTCAAGGGACAACTCCATCTCAAATTAGGGCTCTGTTCAGGCTGAAGTGCAACAATGACAGCTATGCTAAAAAAATTAAGGAAAGTGTTGTTGTTGTTGTTGTTGTTGTTGTTGTTGTTGTTGTTGTTAAAGGTTATGATGAGAATTATTTGACCTTTATGTAACAGACTCAAGAGACCTACCAAAGGGTCTCCATTATTGTTTGTAATGTTAGAATTTCTGTCTGATGTTAAAATATACAATTCAAAAGTTCCACTAATTGCATTTAATATTAATTTAATCATACATTTGAAATTAATTACAAATAAAATCATTTAAACAGTGAAAATTACATTTAATTAATACGTGTTTTCTTGTAAAGTATATTATTTTGTAATAAGTACGCTTTATAAAAGTATACTTAAGTGCACTTATTTTTCACAAGGGAGTAGTGAGTGATAGTGTTTGAGCAGCTGCAGAATCAGTTCACTGTGACTCTGACTGACGGAGGTTTTTGTACGACTCTTTATCACTGTGTGAACACTGGACCACTGTGCCAACTCTGACAGTAATAATCTCCTGTATCTTCAGTCTGGACTCCACTGATGGTCAGAGTGAAATCAGTCCCAGATCCACTGCCACTGAATCTAGATGGAGTTCCTGACTGGCGGCTGCTTGTCCAATAAATCAGGAGTTTAGGAGCTTCTCCAGGTTTCTGTAAGTACCAGGACACACATGGTGTGCTGCAGAGTGTAGCAGTACTGAGTTTACAGCTCATCACAACATTTTCTCCTGGTGTAGCAGGTTTCACTGAAGGAGTCTGAGTGACTGTGATCTGAGCTTCACACCCTGAAAAACAAACTTATGAGTCCATAAAATTATATGATTTGGCATATATATATTTTTTTTTAAATACACACTATTCACCTTGCAGTATGAAGCAATATGAAAGTGTCCAGATGAAGATGATGATGAAGGTCATGTTGATGAAGATTGTTGTGTGTCAGTGATGAAGTGTTAAACTCACAGCACTATAAACACTCTCATCATCTGATGAATATGCAAACACACTCCAGATCATTTACCTGAAGACAGTCGTTCATTAACAGACACAAAATACAATTTACTGAAATTGGACTTTTTTCATAATATTATATCATCTAATAGCCAAGATCATTCACTACCGAATACATCTACAAGACCAAATAATTTGTTAAATCCATGATGTTCTTGCAGGTTTTTAAAGACATGAGGATCATCACACGTCTCTGTCAATCAACATAATATAAAACGTTCACTTTTATAAATTCAGTTTGCAAACTGGATGTTGGCAGTAAGTAAATCATCAGTTAATATTATTAATACAACAACTGACTGTTTCTCTATAGAATGGATGCACTTTTTCACTTATTTAATTTTATTTTTTAGTTAACATTTTAAAGATAGTTTTCATCCAATGAATTACAGTCATCTCTGTTATTTATTATTTGTTATTGATTTTATTCAATTTTAGAGATTATGCTTTTTTACCCCCTTATTGATAATTGGCTTTTAAATGTTTAATTGTATTTTTGCTAATATTTGTAGAAGTTATTTTCAAAGTTATGATAGGCATGCCAGAGTTATTTTCTATTTTGTAGAACAAACGTTTGTACCCAATTTTCTCATGCTGTCATTAAACATTGTAATAAATTCCTGCAATTGTTTATTCACATCTGATCTTTTGCGCTTTTAATCAAAGTGACTAACATTGAAGTTGATAATGAAAATGACTACAAATCAATATATTTCACCCAACTTTTGTTGCTTTGTTGATCGCAGGCTTTGTAAAGGGTTAACCTAGCAACATCTTTCTTTATTAATATTCATATATAGAATGTTTGTTTTTTCCAATCCAATGTGATTTTTTGGCTATTTGCCAAATTCTCATGTCTGCTGATGTTCAGCTAAACGTTCATTCCCAGATAGCACATGTACGTCTGCAAGATGTCTGTTAAAGATCTCTTGATCTGGAAAGCATCTGCTGTGTACAAACGTCTGGCAGACATCTATAAGACGTCAGTTTTACATACATTCTAAATCATAAACATCTTAAAGACATCTAATAGATGTCTATTTGACATTGGATAGGAAACGTCCAATAGACGTATTGCAGATGAGCAAACTACGTCTTGCAAATGTAAATGCAGACGTCAAATAGACATCTCTGAGATGTACGTGTGCTATCTGGGTTCACATGCAGGTGGCACGTTTATTTTTATGAAATACTTGGATGAATGTGTTAATTTGTTTCAGAACCACACATACAGGGACATCGGACAGGGGTAATGCTGGAACTGTCACAAATCGTGCCGCTGCTGCTCCCTCTCACCGTTAGAGGGAGCCTTCACAGACACTCACTGACTCTGGTTCACAAACTCCATTTCCCATAACCCCATTCCCATGACTTCCTGTGCCCTCTCACCTCTCACCCCTGTCGGCCATCTTGCTTTCACCCTTGCACACCTGCTAATCATTACACCTCATCACTCACAATATAAAAGCCATTCACACTCACAGCCATTCACAAAGTCTTGTATTGCCCAGGCCTACATTTCCGAGCGTTATTTCCCGTGTTTCCTTTCCGTTGCTGACTCTGAGTGTTCCTGGTTCCTGATTGTTTCTCTGCCTGCCTTTTGACCCCTTGTATCGTTTGTTTGATTATTCTGTTGCTTGCTGCCGGCCTCGACCCTTGCATGGACTCTGATCTCGCTTTCTGGATTAACTACATTGCTACCGTTTGTTGTTGTTTGACCCTGCCTGTTTCACCACGATTTATGCCTACAATAAAGTTGCATTTGGATCCCCAATCCGCTGTGTCATCCGTTACAGGAACAATGGTCTTCGTGTAGAGTGCGGTCTGACGATTTAAACTTAGGGGGTCTAGAAACAATGACAAGGGACTCAGAATCCTTAGCGATGTCCCTGCACACATAAGCTATATGCCCAAGAAAGGTACATTCAGTGACTTTAATGAAAGGAAAAACAGTGTTTTCAAGCATTTTCCAAAAATTTCTCATCCACACTGAAATGTAGGAAAATGTTAAATTCGCCATATTGCGCATGTATAAAGCCTCCAAAAATAGATTGTACAAACAAAACAGGGATAATACGTTTTCACGCAATTCTTCGGGCAGAATCATTTTTTTAATGGAAAATATCTCATCATTCACTGACGCGTCCATGTCGCACTCACTCATATTTGATCTACAAAGCAGCAGCTGTCATGTTTTGCCGCAGGAATCAGGACAGCAACTATAAGTAAACTGTCACCATTTTAGGACTGTAATATGAAAAGTGTACAAGGTAGATCTCAGCAGTGACAGTGAATAGCACATATCAGGCACAATTGCCATGCAAAAACGGCGTTTTCAAATGTATCCACTTTGGAGAGCGTTTTCATAAAGCTTAGATTTCCTTGACCAAAAAAATGCTGTCTCAATGTGGATGGAAGGCCAAACCGAAGAGAAAAATATGTGTTTTCAAACAAAAACTTATTAGTGTGGACATGGCCTAAGAAACTCAAAGCATTAATACACAATCAAGGAGAACAGAAACAGGTGTGAGGGACTAATTAACAAACGAGGAGTTACATAAATATGGTGATTTATATTTATTTACATGCGTACATTATGACTGAATTCCACTTTCTTTCTCAAGTACATTCAGTCACTAATTTTGTGTTATTAGATGAGAGCTTGAGATTCATCAGACACATCAGCAGCTGTAGCATCTCTCAGCTGTTTAAGTGCAGTCACTGTGACTCTGACTGATGGAGGTTTTTGTACGACTCTTTATCACTGTGTCAACACATATTTACTGTTACTGTAGTGTAAACTCTGACAGTAATAATCTCCTGTATCTTCAGTCTGGACTCCACTGATGGTCAGAGTGAAATCACTGCCAGATCCACTGCCACTGAATCTAGATGGAGTTCCAGTGTAAAGGTTTGTTGCAGCATATATGAGGAGTTTAGGAGCTTCTCCAGGTTTCTGTAAGTACCAGTGTAAATAGCTACCACCATGTACACTGCTGCTGGTTTTACAGTTTATTCTGACTTCTTGTCCTTGAGCTGCTGATATTGATGGACTCTGAGTTACAGTGTACTGTCCTCTACACTCTGAAAGAAAGGAAAAAGGCAACAATTAAAAGTATGTATATTTCACATTTTAAAAGAAATAGTGTAATTGTTGTTATGAAAGTCTTACTACAAACCTTGAGCAAACAGTGTGAGAGTCCAGATGAGGATGATGATGTTGTTCATTGTAGTTGTTTTGTCTTGTGTGATGATGGAGATTCTGTTCTGTTCTGCTCTCAGTCATGAAGTGTTCAACTCACAGCACTATAAACACTCTCAGAGCACTGAAGCATGTGCTGACAATGCAAAGAAGTGGGCAGGATTTACAACAGCTTGTGCCTCTACAAGACTGTAAACTATGAATAATATTTTACTTTTAGAGTAAACGTTTGAAACCATTCACTGATAAATACATCTTGATTAATTGTAAAATATTTGTTTTGATCCTTTATTGTTGTCAGGATTATAACTGTTTTGATTTAGTTATTGGACAGTACTCCTTCGTTGTGTGCTTTAATATACAGCATCACGTGACAGTTGTTTGGCTGTCTGATGTGACACTAGTTTTAATATAACAAAACTCAACTAGTTTCTTAATTCAACTATTTTCTTTCAACAAAATTAAAATAGTGGCTGTATTTCCAGCTGCTAAGTGTGGTTGGCTTCTCCATTATCCAACGAAACTTGCTGCGTTGGTGACGTCACGTGCGTACACCCATGGATAACGAATTTGAAAATTGATAGGTATAATTACTTTTTTTTTTTTTTTTAATTCAAATAATAATGTGACAAAAAAGTAACGTAACTATAATTTTTTTTGGATGGTAACTGTAATATTATTACTTAAATTGTATTAATATTTAGTTACACTACTAGTTACCAGGGAAAGTAATATTATTACTGTAATGTGTTACACTCTTAAAATGAATGTGTTAATTATTAACACATTTTTTGTGTTATGGCCATTTTAACACATTTTGTGTCATTTTAAGTTGATCAGGTGTGTTAAATATCATCCAATCACATTGCTGTCTATGTCACTGCACAAGCTTCACACCTCTGTTTTCATTGGTGGATGATGTGGGTCACTCATGTCAGGTATATGGATTTCTCCTTTAAAAATGTTAACAGAGAAACGTTTCTCATGATGATGTGGAGTTAATGAACTTAATGAGAATGTTAACAAGCAGAAAGAACAAAAATAAATAAATAAAAAAGAGAAGAGACAAACAGAAACACAACTACAACCTACAACTGACTTCGTTTGTTTAGATGTTGGTTTCATTTCTCAGAATGTCACCATCGCTGTGGCCAGTGTTTGCAATAGTTGAGCTCTCAATGCTTTAACGTATAATGTTGCTTCTCTTTTGCTGCTATAGTTGTTTTTGCAGCACACATTATAAGCCAAAAAGAAAAAAAAAGTTAGAAGATATTGGCTAGAAATGCAGAAAATATTAAGTGATTTTTTTCATTGACTATTGTTGAATATCATGCTGTTGAATATAGAATTTTAAATGCTTGAACAATAATTAAAAAAAAAAAAAATGTGCCCAAGAAGTTTTTGTTTTTGGCACACATAGATATGCAGAATCTGCATATGAATCTCAACAATGGTGACAATCAACAAAATATACAGATAAACAGATCTTTAAACATAACAAGCTCTTAAACAGTCACAGAAAAAATAGCCAAAATTAAAGCAAATTGTAAGAATAAAGAAAATACTAAGACAATTCAGGTACATAATTTATTCATGTTGCAGTGCATTCTGGGAGTCATGGATACGTTTTAATTGGTGCACCCAGAATGCACTGCAGCATGAACCTTTTAGTCTATTGTCACCATCATTGAGATTCATATGCTGATTCTTGATGATTGTTTGAGTCTAAATCACACAGATGTTCAAAATGTTTGTTTAGTGTGCAAAGTGTTTGTAAGATCAGTCAAATTATTTATTAAAACATTATTTTTTATCAATATTAAAACAAAACTATTTTACTTACTAATATAAAACAATCTCAAATTCAGACTTTGAGATCAGTGAAGACATTTCACAACTAAGTTGTGCTAAGTCATTATTAATAACCAGCAGAAATCACCTGATCAAATCACAGATTTATAGCAGCCAAAGAAAGAACCAAAGTTCAAAAATGGAGAGTCAAGAGCCCAACTAAAGCACTGACCACAATAACGGTAAGTTCAAATGAAACACATTCAACCTCTAAACCTCTGTATAAACCTCTGTACCTCTCAATAATAACTTTGTCAGTAATGAGTGAAGCTGCTGATGCTGTTTGTGGAGTCATCATTAAGTTCAACTCTGCTTCAGCATTAATTTAACACTGTATTATGAGACCAAATACACTCTGAGCAGTGTTAATAGATGAAAAAAAGAAGGGTTTTTTGTATTGCATTCATTGTAACTGGTTAAGAATAGCATATCTATGACATATTGTGTGATTTTTGACACATTAGTGTGTTAAATATTTTAGCACACTCCCTGTGTTAAAACTAACACAAAATGTGTTGTCCTTAACTAGACACACAGATGTGTTAAATATAACACAGGTTATATATGTTTTTTTCAACACACTAATGTGTCATAAATTGTGATTTATGACACACTAGTGTGTTAAATATTTTAAAAATGTCAACCTGTGTTAAGACAAATATCACACTGGTTGAGTTTGAAATGAACACAAACATGTGCTGTCCTTAACTAGACACATAGATGTATTAAAAATATAACACATGTTGTGTTGTTTTTAACACATCTGTTTTAAGAGTGTAGTAACGCGTTACTGCCTAACACTGGTCTTAACATTTGGAAACCTAAATTCTAAGATAAACAACATTACATGACACATCACATGTGTCATTATTTATTTACAAAAATAAAGCCAATCTGGAAAAGCCATGTGTGACAAAGTTAGAACACCCTATGCTTGTAGATCCACTTTTAGCAGTAATCATTTCCTGTATGACTTTATCAGTCTCTCACATTGTTCTGGAGGAATTTTGGCCCACTCCTCTTTACAACATTTCTGTAGTTTATTGAGGTTTGTGGACATTTGTTTATGGACAGCTCTCACCACAGCATTTAAGTCAGGATTTGACTGGGCCGCTGAAACACCTTAATTTTTTCAGCCGTTCTGTTGTAGTTTTGCTGGTGTGCTTGGGATCATTGTCCTGTCACATGACCCAGTTTTGGTCAAGCTTTAGCTGTCAGACGGATGGCCTCACATTTGACTTTTTTAAATGCATTGGTATACAGAGAAGTTCATGTACACCTCAGTGACTGTGAGGTCTCCAGATCTTGTGGCTACAAAACAAGCCCAAAGTAATCAGCCCTCCTGCATGTGTGACTTTTGATATGAGGTGTTTGTGCTGATATGCTACAGGTTTTCACTGTGCATTATGGCCAAACTCTGCAAACTTTGCAAACATAAACCGTGCTGCCATGCTTTTTTAGATAGAACAGGTTTTCTTCTGGCAAGAAGAAGAAAAAAAAAATCCACACTTGTCCCATACTTTTTTCTGTACTATCGTAAATTTTTCATCTAAAATGTTAACTGAGGTCTGTTGAGTCTGATGATGGACTTCAAATTTTTATTAAAAATAAATAAATAACATGGTGCAATGTGTTATGTATTGTTGACCTGTCAAGTAATCAAGTAAAATCTAACCTGTCAAGTTCTTCATGACAGACAATTTAAAATAAATAGTAAAAATGTGCTTTCAAGCAATTTTTTTATTAGTAAAAATTGTTATACTAGTAACTTAAAAAAAAAAAAAGGATTTTATGCCCATTGTGATCTTTTTAATGTTGAATCAATGTTGACACGTCACCATATAAGAAGTCTTTTATGTGGCCTGTTTTCCCACTTGTATAAAGATCATCAGGACTCATACTTGTATCAAATATCTCTAGACTGAAAAATGTGAATCCGAGAACTTCAAAATTACTGATTAATTTGTCTGAATCTGCAGGTTTTTCTATGAATTATGATGCTGGAGCTGCATATGAAGAACTGAAGCATCATTATAAGAAACTCCACAACATCATCAGTGGAAAAAGAGGTTAAAGGTCACATCAAATCTCATGAAATATACTTCAAAATATACCTCAAAAAAGTGTCAGTCAGCACACAAGAAAAGACTGAATGAGAATTATAGGGTATTAGAAAGTCAAACTGAATCATGTCTATAAATCAGGTCTGAATCATGTCTATTGTCAATGAGATGAATATACTGTATTTACCTGAAAATGACAAGTTTTCTTGGAGATACAGGAGAAAAAATGCATTCTTCTTATATTCAGTGTCTAGACATGGAGGGTCAAACTCAGTTCCTGAATGTCTGAGGCCATGCAGAGCTAACCCTAATTAAAGCTACAGTCCATAAATTTTCCCTCTTTGTCGCCATCTCTGTCTGAAAACCTGCAATTGCGGAATTATCTTCCATGCGTGGGTTGTGCTCCAGCGCAGATGAATCTAATGTTTTGGTAGCTGTCAGTCACTGTACCATTGTGGATATTCACTGTACTTGGAAATAATATTTATAGATTCAAATATATGGGCCAAATAAAAATTTTCATCAGATATTGTCATGTAAGAGTAAGTAACATGTCTAAAACACTTGTTCTGACCAACTGAGGAAAACACTACAGGTGTTTAAATCTAACTAGCAAGTTATTATACTGTTATACTTTGTTTGCAAATTGTTCATGTTAACAACATCAGCATTGCGTAACTATGTGTATGTAGTGTCTAATCTCTGATTAACATAAAATTAGAATTTCATATGAAGAAATTATTTTAGTCAAAAAAGCAAATCATTCTTCCTTAGGACTGGTTAACTTGGGTTATCCCACGTAGGCTATCTGCAATCAGATGCACATTTCATTCAAAACTGGGGTAATCTGATTTCAGTCACTTGTGTTTCATAAACACTTCAACTATTTGGAGTAACTTAAAATCCGCAATCAACATGATAAGTTTAATTATTCCAGCCGCTGTGAACTACAGGCTATAAACTATCCGGCACCTGCAGCATTCTCACATGCAATAAAGCTACTAGCCGGGATGCCTTTTTATGTTTACAGACGTGACATAATGACACAGTGGCCTGCTTGAATTTCCCACGAAATCTGCAAGACATAGTTTCCTCATCCGCAATTCATCTATTGGACGTTTCCCATCAGATGTCAAATAGACGTCTATTAGATGTCTTTAAGATGTTTATGATTTAGAATGGATTGTTACGTCTCCTGACGTTAATTGTTTATTTTTGCATTCGTTGTGTTCATTTGTTGTATTCTTTGTGACATTTGTGCACAGTCTCTCTCTCCGCCTATCTCCCTTTCTCTCACTCTGGCAGCGCTTGATTGGAACCAGCTGCAGGAGATTGCGTTCAGAGCGGGAGCGTTTGAAAGCTGGAAAGCAGAGCAGTGTGGCAGAGCTTGTGTCGGCGTCGAGAAGCTCCGTCATTTTCGTCCTCTATCTCCTGCCCCAGACGACGTTGGTCAATAGTGTTGTTGAATAACGTTGTTGTTGTTGTTTCAATACCTGTGAGTAATTGCTGTTGTGCCGCTGAGTTTTGCCTTCAGTCGGTTACGTTGAGGTTAAGTACTTTTGTTTTCAGATAACCATTTGAGTTCCTGTTAATTATTCGTTGTTTTATAAGAATCATTCGTTCATTGTAAATAATTATTCGTTTGTACAGAAGCCAGTAGGTTGGGGATTGCCTTTTGTTTTCTAAATTTCGTTTTCTCCTGGTTTTGGCCAGTTAGGGAGCTAGGGAAGGCTCCTGTATTTATTTTGAGAATTTTATTTCGTTAGGTAATTTATGTTTTTCCTAAACTTTAGTTAGTCTTGCTTTTTGTTTGTTATTTTGGCCTGGATCCCCTTCCGAAGTCATATGCTTCTAATTTTTTTTTTGACTTTTGTATAAATAAATTTTGTGAAAAATTTCAATCGCTTTATTATTCTTGAGCTGGGACAGGAGAAGGGGTGCTTCCCAATTTTTATTTTATCTTTGTCCGCGGCTTCAGTCCACCCTAGACGGGCTGGGTCGTGACAGGATGTAAAACTGACATCTTACAGATGTCTGCCAGACGTTTGTACACAGCAGATGCTTTCCAGATCAAGAGATCTTTAACAGACATCTTGCAGATTTATGTGTGCTATCTGGGACTTAATATTAACTTTTGTATAAAATCAAAAATTTATAAAAATGTTGTATAAATTCAATTTCGCATTTGCAAACTTCCTTTATAATCATTAAAAAATGGTATAAAAAGTCTTTGCGATCTCACAAACTTGCATTTTACTTAATAAAGCCCTCTACACTGCACACTGAATCTATTATTTACATTGGCTTTTCAAAAACTGCAGTCTGCTTTCACGATAGATAGATTTGTTTCTGTATGTTCCATCCAGGCTGCTCTGCATCCCCCCAAACTGAAAGGAGTAAAGAAACCTCATCATTTGACCACAGAGATGTCTCCATTATGTTATACTTTTATGCAGGACCTGCACATCAGTAACACACCTCTGCTATGTTTCCATGGTGACGTCTGACACGTTTGCAGTGACAGTTACGTACAAACCCGAGCGTTCAGACTGAGATGGATTCCTAGGAATGCGATTTGAATCGGATTTGAAACCACATATGAATGTAGCTCAAAGCAGATTTGCAAAAATCGGATTTCATGTGGTTTGTTGCCATTCAGACTACCGATCGGATTTCAATCGGATTTGCATAAAAATTGGATTTGGGCAGACAGTATTGAACAGGGCTTAAGGCCAAGGAAAGAGATGGCATTCCATTTATCATCTTTAAGGTGATGTTCTTATTTATCTTTTTAGCTCCTCATTTTGGCGCTTGGATGGCAGCCCATAGAACCGATTGTGGGAAAGTTGTGAAATTTGGCATACTGATAGTGTCAAGCAGCGGTAGCAGGGATGAGAGCGAGGACTCAATAATGCAGAAGAAGGTCTTTATTTTATAAAAAACAAACAAAAACTACCCCAAAGGGGAAAACAAACTGGCTAGACTTGGCTAGACAAGACACATCAGGGCAAACTTGCACACACAACTTGTAAGCACACACATATACATATAATGAACTCGCACAGGACTAAGAACACAAGGAGAATAAATAGAGAGCAAACGAGGAGGGTAATGAGATGAACACAGGTGGGGCAAATAAACCAATAATCAGGAAACAAGATGGGCGGGGTCAAAACAATTAGACACAAGAGCACATGGCACATGAAAACAAAAGCCATGTGCTCACACAAAACAAAAACACAAGCACATGGCCAGCATCACAAACATCACTAGCCATGTGCAAGACAGGACCTGAACACACAGCTAATGAAGACACTCATAAGCTGCGTGTTCACACAAAACATGACAAACCAGAACAAAAAGGAAAGCAACAGAACAGGACACAGAAAAAGCAAAATAATCACACATGGACAGAGGAGCACACGGCCCAAGAAAACTCGAGACCGTGCGCTCCCACAGCAAGACAGAACATGGAACGTGAGTGTCCGAACCCCGACATGAAACCAAAACTTGAACAAGACATGAGTGCCGGGATCCGAACACTACGCTCCAACATGAAACAATGCACGCAGACAAGAAGTATACAAGACAAGAAGGCAGCGCCAGGGCTCTGTCACAAAACCATGAATAAACTAGACCGAAGTGACAGAACCCTGACACTACCCCCTCCCCAAAGGGACGCCTCCTGGCGTCCCTATTGAGGAACACAGAAAACAAGACAAGAACATGACACAACAAGACCAACAAAAACATGACAAAACAGAAAAGGGGTCAGACAAAAAAGACAAGGAGGGGGGGGGGGAGGGAAGTCAAGCCAGTAGCCAACAGATAAACTCAGGAAGTCTCTAGAAGCATCCAGGGAGGGACGGGAGGGTTGAGCCAGGGAGGCTCAGACAGAACTGGAGACCCAGCAGGAGGCCAGGGTGGAGCCGGAGGGACAAACCAGAGAGGCTCCGGCTGTTCTAAAGTCCTGGCTGGAGACCAGGGCGGGACCGGAGGAACAGACCAGGATGGCTCCAGCCAAACAGAAACCCTGGTCGATGGCCAGGGAGGAGCCGGTGGGACAGACCAGGAAGGCTCCAGCCAAACAGAAACCCTGGTCGATGGCCAGGGAGGAGCCGGTGGGACAGACCAGGAAGGCTCCAGCTGTTCAGAAGTCCTGGCTGGAGGCCAGGGTGGGACCGGAGAGACAGACCATGAAGGCTCCAGCAGAGCAGACAGCCAGGGTGGAGCTGGTATCAGGGCAGGGAACTTGGGCGGAGCCATCAGGGAAAGGAGCCTGGGAGGCGCCGGCAGGGAAAGGAGCCTGGGCGGAGCCGGCAGGGAAAGGAGCCTGGGCGGAGCCGGCAGGGAAAGGAGCCTGGGCGGAGCCGGCAGGGAAAGGAGCCTGGGCGGAGCCGGCAGGGCAAGGAGCTTGGGCGGAGCCAGCAGGGCAAGGAGCTTGGGCGGAGCCGGCAGGGCAAGGAGCTTGGGCGGAGCCGGCAGGGCAAGGAGCCTGGGCGGAGCCGGCAGGGCAAGGAGCTTGGGCGGAGCCGGCAGGGCAAGGAGCCTGGGCGGAGCCGGCAGGGCAAGGAGCTTGGGCGGAGCCGGCAGGGCAAGGAGCTTGGGCGGAGCCGGCAGGGCAAGGAGCCTGGGCAGCTCTGGAACAGCCTCCGGGCCTAGCGGGATGGAGGAAGTCTTCTTTCTCCTCCTCCTCCTCCGTCTCCGAGGATGGGGCACAGCAGCATTGTCAGCCACCTCCGGAAGAATTGCAACTTCGTCGGCTGCCACTGGGGGCGCTGCAGCATCTTCGGACGCCACCAGGGGCGCTGCAGCTTTGTCGGCCGCCACCGGAGGTGCTGCGGCTTCGTCAGCCGCTACTGGGGGCGCTGCAGCATCTTCGGACGCCACCAGGGGCGCTGCAGCTTTGTCGGCCGCCACCGGAGGTGCTGCGGCTTCGTCAGCCGCTACTGGGGGCGCAGCAGCATCTTCGGACGCCACCAGGGGCGCTGCAGCTTTGTCGGCCGCCACCGGAGGTGCTGCGGCTTCGTCAGCCGCTACTGGGGGCGCTGCAGCATCTTCGGCCGACATCGGGGGCGAAGCAGCACCTTTAACTGGGGGACGTTCCAAGAACTCCACAAATCCCCCAAATGTCAGGTGGTCCAGCCCCCTCATCCTCCACCAGTTGAAGGGCTCGTCCAAGGCACTATTAAAAAGGTCCTTGAGGGCCGCATCATTGAATCCTAACCCCTCTGCAGCACCACTGAATCTTTCAGCAAATCTCCCCAGGTTAGTTCCCTGCTGACGGAGGGAGCTCAAGGCCCTGAATTGGAGGATGCGTTGGTAGAGGGGGCTGGTGGAGACTGGTGGACGGTGCAAGGCCTTCCTCCGCTGAGTCCTCTTCTTTGGCGAGTTCATTCTGTCAAGCAGCGGTAGCAGGGATGAGAGCGAGGACTCAATAATGCAGAAGAAGGTCTTTATTTTATAAAAAACAAACAAAAACTACCCCAAAGGGGAAAACAAACTGGCTAGACTTGGCTAGACAAGACACATCAGGGCAAACTTGCACACACAACTTGTAAGCACACACATATACATATAATGAACTCGCACAGGACTAAGAACACAAGGAGAATAAATAGAGAGCAAACGAGGAGGGTAATGAGATGAACACAGGTGGGGCAAATAAACCAATAATCAGGAAACAAGATGGGCGGGGTCAAAACAATTAGACACAAGAGCACATGGCACATGAAAACAAAAGCCATGTGCTCACACAAAACAAAAACACAAGCACATGGCCAGCATCACAAACATCACTAGCCATGTGCAAGACAGGACCTGAACACACAGCTAATGAAGACACTCATAAGCTGCGTGTTCACACAAAACATGACAAACCAGAACAAAAAGGAAAGCAACAGAACAGGACACAGAAAAAGCAAAATAATCACACATGGACAGAGTATCACCCACAGCAAGACAGAACATGGAACGTGAGTGTCCGAACCCCGACATGAAACCAAAACTTGAACAAGACATGAGTGCCGGGATCCGAACACTATGCTCCAACATGAAACAATGCACGCAGACAAGAAGTATACAAGACAAGAAGGCAGCGCCAGGGCTCTGTCACAAAACCATGAATAAACTAGACCGAAGTGACAGAACCCTGACAGATAGAGGAAAGACTGCACAGTCATTATAGCAAATTTGGTGTCTTTAAGTCAATGTGTGTGTTGATGTTACATCACACAGAACTCACATCAATATGATAACAGTGCCACCTATTGGTCAAAAGTGATAAGTCATTAAAATCATTACTACAGGTTGTATTTATGATTTTTCCAACATTTTGTCTAAAATCATCCTAAAATGGCTTTAATTACTCATTGCTGCAGTTGGTCTCATGCTTCCCTTGCCTTGTGCTTGGCCCCGTAATTGCTGCTTGCAGCTATATTCATTAATATTATTATATTCTTTGTGAAAAGTATGTCACAGGTATTAAGGATTTTCTTGTCCACGTTGATGGATGTTGTGCTTCTGAACCATAAAGGGATATTTGTGGCCGTTCTGTAGGTTGACTATGTATTTTTACTGTATCATGAAGCTCCTGTGAGGACGCTGAACATCTGTTGATGGAGCTGCTCTATTCTGAGAGGAACAGAATCACTCAAATATGAGTTTGACTCTTTATTCTCTGAAATAAGTCAGTTTAGTTGGACTAATAAAGAGATGAGATGTTCATATTCATCAGTTCTCACTGAGACTCTCAGCAAGTCATACTGACCTTCTGAATGTTTGAACCAACTGTTGACTGTGATGAGACACAGTGAGTGGTTCATTCTGATGTGTGTCCTTCAGTATCTGTCACTCACATCTAAATGTCTCTGGTTGCTGTTTTTGATTTTGAATGATGAACTAAACCGGGGTTCCTCAAATCCAGTTCTGAAGAACCACTGCCCTCCAGACTTTAGCTATCAATCCTTGGTCAAACTAAGGCCAAGAGGCTAAGTGTGTCCCATCATGAGAGAATCAGATTAGCCAGATTAGTTTGATATGTGTGACATTGTGCTGTTTGTCTTCCTTCCATCAGCAGCTGCAGTATCTCTCAGCTGTATCAGTGCAGTCACTGTGACTCTGACTGACGGAGGTTTTTGTACGACTCTTTATCACTGTATGAACACAGCTTTACTGTTGATGGAGTGGTAACTCTGACAGTAATAATCTCCTGCATCTTCAGTCTGGACTCCACTGATGGTCAGAGTAAAATCACTTCCATATTTGGATCCACTGCCACTGAATCTAGATGGAGTTCCTGACTGAAGGCTGCTTGTGTAATAAATGAGGAGTTTAGTAGCTTCTCCAGGTTTCTGTTGATACCAGGACACACAGTCACTACAGCCAGAAATCGGCTGACTGGTTTTACAGCTGATTGTAACAGTTTCTCCTTGTTTGACGGATTTTACTTCTGGATTCTGAGTCACTGTCACTTGTCCCCAGATCTCTAAAAGAAGACATTATTAATTTAGTGGTTATTGGACTGTACATAAGATGCGTAAAATGTTATTAAGTACCAAATATTTACCCTGAATGCAGAGAGTCATTGTCCAGATGAGGATGATGATGTTGTTCATTGTTGTTGTTTTGTCTTCTGTTCTGTTCCGCTCTCAGTCATGAAGTGTTTAACTCACAGCACTATAAACACTCTCATGCAAAGTGTCTCTCTATGTAAATTCTCTTCATACACAGAACAGACAGCTGTCAGTCTCAGACCTCAAATGAATTATTTAATGCATGTTCATGTTCTACAAAACAATAGAAGTTTTAATACTTTGTGATGAATATAAGCTATAGAAATCTAGGCCACACCAGGACCTTGAAATGCTGCTTACAGAGCCACTCCTTAGTTGCCCTGGCTATGTGTTTGGGGTCATTGTCATGCTGCAGTCGTCCTGTCCCCTTTGCAGAAAAGCACCCCCATGCTTCACGGCTGGGATGGTGTTCTTGAGATTGTACTCATTCTTCTTCTTCTTCCTCCAAGCATGGCGAGTGGAGTTTATACCAATTTATATTCTTTTAAGATAAATTTGATGACATTTTAAGAAGATCAAGTCAGGCAGCTCAGGGGTCTGAGACATTAACCTTTGTCTTTATGTACATCCTGACCATTTGGGCAGGGTCCCACATTAAGTTCAAAGCACAGCTGTGCTTTTGAAGGTATGGGTGATACTGTTTGGCTGACTGTATCAGCACCTATGCATTTGAAAGACTGTTATGCTGATGAGATCAAGGCTGGGAACATTCTGGTTACGGGGGTTGATTTCCTGTATTGTCTTTAGAAGTGGTCACTTCTGTAAGGTCAACACTTTTAAGGACTGCCCACTGAATGTCTATAAAATACAATGTATCAGTTGCCTAAGTGGGACTTCTTGATGAACTACAGCAATGCGCATCTCAATAAAGAACTCTGCGAAAGATACCCAAGAGTGTCCTGGTCTCTGCTTCAACGATGAAGTTTTCTACGCCATGCCTCCTCTGGATCATCCAGATGGTCAAACTTCAGACGGGCCTGGACATGTGCTAGCTTGAGCAGGGGGACCTTGCGCGCGCTGCAGGATTTAAATCCGTGAAAGTGAGACTGTGGTCCCAGCTCTCTTCAGGTCATTGACCAGGTCCTCCTGTGTAGTTCTAGGTTGATCTCTCACCTTTCTCAGGACCATTGATATTCCACGAGGCGAGATCTTGCATGGAGCCCCAGTCTGAGGGAGATTGACAGTCATCTTGACTTTCTTCCATTTTCTAATAATTGCGCCAACAGTTGTTGCCTTCTCACCAAGCTGTTTGCTTATTGTCCTGTAGCCCACGCCAGCCTTGTGCAGGTCTACACTTTTTTCCCCCTAGTGTCCTTAGACAGCTCTTTGGTCTTGCTCATACACAGTAAATTCCCCGGTGTTAAATCAACACTGCTCGGTGTTCATATGGGAACCACCAGCAGGGTGTTAAAAGTAACACTGAAGCAGTGTTAGAGTTAATTAGGTAATTGAGTGGTTAATTAAGTGATTATTGATCATTATTGAAGACACCTGATGTTAACAAACAGAATCACCAAAGGAGAAAATCAACTTTTTAAACGACCATTATAGCGGTCAGTGTTTGCATTAGTTAGTCTCTTGACCCTTACATTTTTAACATTAGACTTGGTTTGGCTGCTATATGTTAGTTATAACATCCAGACAAACCAAGAGCAGAAGTTATCAAGTGGTGATGATGATTATTATTTGATCTGAATCATCAGATCAGTTTAATCTTTAAATTATGTTTGCTATGTTGGAAATATAACTCAGAAATTACACTCTAAGTGAGTTCAATGATTCATGTCAAATAGTTATGAAAATGAAAGTTATGAAAATATATTTTCCACAGGGTTGATGCAATCAGTAAATAAACCTAACTCTGTTTTACAGGTCACTACATAAGGTCAAAACAAAATCAAAGACACATGGATGCCTTTCCTTTGATTTGTCTGGCTATTACAGCAGCCAAACAAACTCTAATGTTAAAAATGTAAGGGTCAAGAGTTCAACTAATGCAAACACTGACCACTATAATGATTGCTTAAAAATTGTGATTTTCTCCTTTGGTGATTCTGCTTGTTAACATCAGGTGTCTTCAATAATGATCAGTCATAACTTAATTAACAACTCAAATACCTAATTAACTCTAAAACTGCTTCAGTGTTACTTTTAACACCCTCCTGGTGGTTCCCATATGAACACCGAGCGGTGTTGATTTAACACCGGGGAATTTACTGTGTAGTGGAGAGGTTGGAGTCTGATTGATTGATTGATTGATTAAGTATGTGGACAGGTGTCTTTTATACAGGAAACAACTTCAAACAGGTTCAGTTAATACAGGTAATGAGTTTAGGGTAGGAGGGCTTCTTAAAGACAAACTAACAGGTCTGTGAGAGCCAGAAATCTTGCTGGTTGGTAGGTGATCAAATACTAATTTCATGCAATAAAATGGAAATTAATTATTTAAAAATCATACAGTGTGATTTTATGGATTTTTTTTTTTTTTTAGATTCTGTCTCTCACACAGCAAAAACGCTCAGTGTTAAATTAACACTCTGAGTGTGGACACATATAGACACTGAAGTAGTGTTAAAATAACACTGAGCAGTGTTGAAGTTAATGAGATAACTGGGTACTTAACAACTGATAAATAAACATTAGTATAGACACCTGATGATAACGAGCAGAATCACCAAAGGAGAAAATCAACATTTTTAAGCTACCATTACAGTGGTTAGTGTCTGCATTAGTTGGGATCTTGACCCTTATATCTTTAATGTTAGATTTTGTTTGGCTGCTGTGTCTATGTTAAAACAGACAGACAAGTCAAGAGCAGCAGTCATCAGGTGCTCATGATTATGTTTTAACATCATTATTTCACCTAGAGTCTAATCATTTCCTTCACTGATATTAACAGCCTTGTAAACCAACAATAGATCCTATATTTTCTATACATTTTGGAGAAATTTCATTTAGACAGTTCTTCTTCAAAATTCAAAAAGATTTATTTTTAGGCACACACAAACATCAAGAATCAGTGTATGAATCTCAACAATGGTGATAAACAGCATATTCGGAAAAACAGATGATCTCAAAACAAATAGAAAGACAATGTGGCAATGCATGATGGGAACCATGGATGAGTTTTGATTGGCTACTACATGCTGATTTGATGATCACCGTTGTTGTGATTCTCATGCTGATTCTTGATGTCTGTGTGTGCCTAAACTATATGTTTTTTTTTTTTTTATTATTCAGAACTACTTGAAAGAAATCTTTTCAAAATGTCTAGAAAATACAGGATCTGTTGCTGTTGGTTTACAAGGCTGTTATAGTCAATAAAGGAAAACTCAGAGATTAGATGCTAGGTGAAATAAAAATGATGTTAAAACATAATCATGAGCGCCTGATGACTGCTGCTCTTGATTTGTCTGTCTGTTTTAACGTAGACACAGCAGCCAAACAAAACTCAATATTAAAGATATAAGGGTCAAGATCCCAACTAATGTAGACACTAACCACTGTAATGGTTGTTTAAAAATGTTGATTTTCTCCTTTGGTGATTCTACTTGTTATCATCAGGTGTCTATACTAATGTTTATTCATCAGCTGTTAATTACCCAATTATCTCATTAACTTCAACACTGCTCAGTGTTATTTTAACACTACTTCAGTGTCTATATGTGTCCACACTCAGAGTGTTAAATTAACACTGAGCGTTTTTGCTGTGCAGTTGAGGTGTATCTACAGTGAAAATTACAGATTTCTCCATTCTTTGTAAGTGGGGAAAACTTTAAAAATCGGCAGTGTATCAAATACTTATTTTCCCCATTGTATAGATTCATACACATAAGCCAGTTTGACACAAGACTGAAAACTGAGGTGACATTCCTATTTGTCTGAGGACAAAAATACTAAAACCTTGTCGTAAAATAATAAATTGCATATGCTTAAGATAGCACAACACAATTTCTTGTAATTTTAAGGTGTCTTCACTTCATGGATATTTAAAAAATGTTGATTAAACTTATTTTATCATTCAATTTTTCCATGTGAGTAAGACACTGATTTCATGGTTTGACCCATATATTACACCTAAAACATGATGATCAGATTGAAACAATGACTCATTCTCTTCAGAAATACAAGATATTGATTTCAATGATATTGTGATTAGAGATATTTTGATAGTGTTGTGTGTGATTGTGTTGTAGAGCAGCTGCAGCATCTCTCAGCTGTATCAGTGCAGTCACTGTGACTTTGACTAATAGAGGTTTTTGTACGACTCTTTATCACTGTGTGAACACACGTTTACTGTTGATGTAGTGATAACTCTGACAGTAATAATCTCCTGTATCTTCAGTCTGGACTCCACTGATGGTCAGAGTGAAATCACGTCCAGAATCTCTTGTTCCACTGCCACTGAATCTAGAAGGCGTTCCTGACTGAAGGGTGTTTATGTAATAAATTAAAAGTTTAGGAGTTTCTCCAGGTTTCTGCTGATGCCAGGCTAAGTACTTTCTGTCAATTCCAATATCAATTTGACACTCTATTGTAGCTTGTTCACCCAGTTGGACAGTTTTAACTTTAGGTTGAGTCAGCATGACTTCTCTGGATTCTGAAGAAATTAAAAACAGTTAATGTTTAAAACTACATCATATACTTTTACAAGAACACCAACATCAGTGTCAAATTGTTTATATTTACCTTGAATACATAAACAGAGAGTCCAGATGAAGATGATGATGTTCTTCATTGTTTTTTTGTTGTTTTGTCTTGTGTGATGAAGATGATTCTGTTCTGTTCTGCTCTCAGTCATAAAGTGTTCCACTCACAGCACTATAAACACTCTCAGAGCACTGAAGCATGTGCTGACAATGCAAAGAAGTGGGCAGGAATTACAACAGCTTACGCTTCTGACCAACTCATATACACTTAAATTATATCATATATCTTTTTTAAGGAATGTAATCATTGAGAAACCATTGGTAATAGTGGGGTTACTGAGATAAAGATGTGTATTATTCTGCTGGTTATTTGATCTGAAATGACAGCCACCATGGAAGACAAACCTTATATAGACCAGTGATAAACGTAACCATAGTCTTCATCTCATTAGTGAATATTATTTTAAATTATTTTAAATACAAAATTGGCTAAATATCTTTTGTGCAAATGGTTCCTGATATTCAGTGTGTTTTAATACAAGTATATTACAAAATTAAGCTTTTTGAATTATCTAATTCTGAACAGTGATATGATTTGGAGTCACACAAATTCTGTTGGAAACTGAGTAACATTAAAAAAATATATATATATATTGTTTTCACAATGTTAAAACCCGTGAAATGTTAACATTTAAGCAATAAATGTCTTAGCATGTTTTGTTTATGACTTTTCACTGAAATGCAGTGATTGTGAAGTTTGTATATCAGCTCATTTAACCCTTTAACTGTCACTCCCATTTTTGGACATTGACGTGAAAATTCAGAATTCAAGCTTAATTTTGTATAATTCATCAATGAAAACATTTTGTAATATGATTTTGATGTACATTTTCAATGGTAATGCACTGTCTGATTTTAAAATGGTTTCCAAAGGATGATTTTTGTACATAAATTAATATATTATTTTTCCTACATAATTAAAAAAAAACAAAAAAAAATCTATTTAGGAATCTTAGACCTTTCCAACGATATATACTTTGTCATGATTAAATTAGGATTTATTTGTAAAATGGTGAAGGACGGATGACAATTAAGGGGTTAAAATGCTGATTCAGTTGTTTTCTAATCAAACCAGGTTTTCATTTGTTCTGAGCTACAGTCAAAACAATTACGTTTGTAATTGAGTTACATTTTTAAAAAAGTGTAACCAACAGGGAAAAAAAGAATAACATGAAATTGTAAGAACTTTATGTCAGGGTATAAAAACTACTGGAGTTAAAGCAGCCAGTGTCTTGATATGTTTTGTTTTTACTGATGACTGAGTGTATTGTAATCTGTAGTGATGATGAGATTGTTGTGATTTTAACTGTATTGAAAGATGAGCCGTATCTGAGTGTCCTGTGTCAGGCAGGATTCACATGAGTCTAGTGCTGCAGCTGTAGTCATTTACAACTCAATACTGAAAGAGAGCTCTAGTGTCTTTCAATCTGCTGTGTTTGCTGCAACATTCAATAAAGCTTCTCAACTAACAGATGAAGATGCATGTAGTGTTTGTTCAGGTGCTTTTCAGAAGCTTGATCAGTAGCAGTAAATCTAGTCAAATAAAGCTCTTGGGGTTTGAACATGGTCTCTGGAGACAGAGCTGCTCTATTCTGAGAGGATCAGAATCACTTCACCCTGACAATGCAAATGTCAGCCCACACTCCCAGTGTCACTGTTTGATTGGTTACATGATCTGGACTGAAACAGACCAGTTTCACTTCTGCTGGAGTCAAGCAACACACAGACAAACTCTTCATTACATTTTTAGGAGAGGGTTAAAATATAAATAATAACAAATTCATAATCATAAATCAAGAACTAGTCATTCCAACACTAATTGATCAGTCTATTCAGTTCGATTGACAGAGATCATATGTTACACCCAAAACATGATGATTATAATAAAACTCTAACTCATTCTCTTCAGAAATACAATATTCATGTTGACTGTTAATTATGTTGTGCCATTACTGTTTGTATTTATCAGTGTTGTGTGTGATTGTGTCAGCAGCTGCAGTATCTCTCAGCTGTATCAGTTCAGTCACTGTGACTCTGACTGATGGAGGTTTTTGTACGAGTCTTTATCACTGTGTGAACACACAGCTACTAGGACAGTGTAAACTCATACAGTAATAATCTCCTGTATCTTCAGTCTGGACTCCACTGATGGTCAGAGAGAAATCAGTCCCAGATCCACTGCCACTGAATCTAGATGGAGTTCCTGACTGGAGGCTGTTTGTTCTATAAATCAGGAGTTTAGGAGCTTCTCCAGGTTTCTGTAAGTACCAGGACACACATGGTGTGCTGCCGCAGGGTGTAGCAGAACTGAGTTTACAGCTCATCACAACATTTTCTTGTGGTGCGGCAGGTTTCACTGAAGGAGTTTGAGTGACTGTGATCTGAGCTTCACACCCTGAAAAACAAAAATGTATCCATAAAAATAAATTATTTGACAAAATTATTTGATTAATTTAGTTTATTTCAAATATACACTATTCACCTTGCAGTATGAAGCAGTATAAAAGTGTCCAGGTGAAGATGATGATGAAGGTCATGTTGAAGAGGATGGTTCTGTGTCAGTGATGAAGTGTTAAACTCACAGCTCTATAAACACTCTCATCATCTGATGAATATGCAAACACACACTCACTGTCATTTACCTGAAGACAGTAGAGAAATGGCAGTTTTGACATTTTATTTCTTCAATATCTTTGCTAATATTTTTTTTATAATCGGTTTATTTAGTACTGTGGTACACATTGGTGGAGGAACCAACCTGAAATTTATCATAAAAATGTATAATTTTATTATTATTATTATTTTTCAATTTAAATAAGCGTATAGCAAAAAGAATAAAAAATAGAAAAAAAATGTGAAAAAATATGAATTGCAAAATATTTAAGGAGAATTAAAAAAAAGTCTCCTATTTTACAAATAAATGTATTCTGTGATATTTCATGACATTCATATTTTTCCATTTCAAGCCATATTTCATGTTGTTTTTAAATATTTAAAAATTGTATATGAGCAATTTCAGATATTATTGTTTGCTACCATTTGATTGCTTGAAATATATTGATGGCAATATTTTCTGACATAGTCAGTTATTTCCTAAAACACATGATTTGTCCAGAATTCTTTGTAAATTAGGAGTCTTTGAAATACATGACACAAAAGTTTAATGATACGGATAAAATAATTGTAATTTTGTAGGCGTCATCATCAGACAAGAAAGTGAAGAAAGTGAAAATGGTGACCCATACTTGAAATTGGTGCTCTGCATTTAACCCATCCAAGTGCACACATACAGCAGTGAGAAGTGAACAAACACACACCAGGAGCAGTGGGCAGCCATTGCTCCAGTGCCCGGGGAGCAATTGGGAGTTCAGTGCCTTGCTCAAGGGCACCTCAGTCATGGTATTGAAGGTGGAAAGAGCGCTGTTCATTCACGACGCCCACCATGAATTCCTGCTGATCTGGGAATCAAACCAGTGACCTTCAGGTTACAAGCCCAACTCTCCAACCATTAGGCCATGAATTAAAGGACTTTAATGGATGCTGTATGGGTCAGATGTCACTGAGGTGGTTCAGACCAGCGCAGAGAGCGAGCGGGATGGATGCTACAGTTGCAGCAGTGTCTTGAGCCTCAGCAAAGCAGCCTGGGAAACTGCAGAGCGCTTCGTCTGCAGAGTAACACATGATGGAGATGATCAACAGGCCTCGTTCCTCAAGAGCTCTGAGTGCTGATGTTTCTCCAGTGAAGAGCAGCAGGATTCACAGCAGTCAGTGATTTACAGCTCAATACTGAAGCAGTGTTTCAATGTGCTGCCATTGCTGTTCATTCAATAAAGCTTCTGAACGCCTTACATTTGTGTTCGACTGCATCATTGATCAGTGTGTCCTTCCTTCACTAAAGTTTGAGCTGCTGTTGATGGATTGTAATAGTTGAAAACAGCTGCATTTAGCAGTAAATGTGAACTGAAGCTCTTGGGGTTTGAACATGGTCACTGGAGACAGAGCTGCTCTATTCTGAGATGATCAGAATCACTAAAGCTGCCAATGCAAATCTGATTTTCACCTCAAACTCACAGTTTCACTTCTCATGGGTTATGAGTAATAAATTCATTATCAGCTGGAGGTGAAGGAGCTGCTCAAATCTTTGTTACTTTTGATACCCATTGGGCCTCATTCATGAAACACGAGCAGAACAAATTTGTGTTTAAATTGTTTGTAAAGCTGTTCTGACGTAAATTTTCAAATTCATGAAAATGTTTTTATTTTCAAAATGTTCAAAATAAATGTACACCTGCTCCCTACCATGAGTAAATGTTGTGTAAAACGTTCTGTGTTAATTTTTGGCAAACTGATGACACTGAACTTTGATGCACTGCTATAATATTTACATGTTCACTTGCCCTTGTCCTCTGTGTGAATGTTTTTATTTTTGTTCATTTCTTTTTTTAGCTGTAAAACGCAGTGCTCATCGCTGTCACTATTCACCCAGCCATAAATAGAAGAGGAGCGGGACAAATACTGACCAACCCAACCATACTACTTGCACAACTACTACAACAATGGAGAAGTAAATATTACTAGTTACTTGTTTTTTGATATTTTGTAAAATGATTAAAAATAAGATTATACATTGCCGCAGTGGATATTAAATCATAGCAACTAAAGCTAGAAAAACACTGTGCCACCAAAGCGTTCTCAAGCGCCACCAGCTGGTTGATTTCAGATAAGCGCCTGGCATTTTTTCAGCTTGCTAAAAACTCTTTGTTGGACACACATTATTGAATATTTATAGTTAGGCATATGGATTATTAGTCTTTGTTGCATTTATATATTATACTGGAGTCAAACCTGAGGAAGTAGATCAGAATATTCCACTGCGTTCCTGGACACGCAATTTGCGTAGCTGTAATACATAGGTGGGGATTATTCTAATTGTGAATGAGCATGCATGAGTGCCCTGTTTATGAATGATTTGAATTCATTAACATACATTTACATTTAGTCATTTAGCAGACGCTTTTATCCAAAGCGACTTACAATTGGGAATACATAAAGCGATTCGTCTTAAAGAGGCAAACAGACACAGGCAGTGCTCATAATACCAAGTTCCAAAAACAAGTACAAGCTAGAAAAGGGAAATAATAAAGAGAGTTTTTTTTTTTTAAATGATGAAATCAAATAGTATTGTAAGAGATGAGTTTTTAGCTGTCGTTTGAAGCTTGTCGGGGAATCAGCATTCTTAATGATCAAATTGGACGTTTACGATGTTCTTTCATCCACGTTGAGATATCCGCCAAGCAGCCTGAGAACCGTGCAGGTACTGTTGGATCATCTGGTTGGAATGAAAGATGGAGTTGTGTGTCATCAGCATAGCAATGGTAGGAGAAGCCATGTGACTCTATGATGGGACCCAGTGATGTTGTGTATATGGAGAAGAGGAGAGGACCAAGAACTGATCCCTGAGGAACCCCAGTGATCAGTTGATGTGTTTTGGATACCTCTCCTCCCCAGGTTACCGTGAATGACCTACCGGTGAGATAGGATTCAAACCAGCGAAGCGGAGTTCCTGTGATGCCCAGCGATGAGAGGGTGGACAGGAGGATCTGATGGTTGACAGTGTCAAAAGCAGCAGATAAATCAAGCAGAATTAGAACTGATGATTTAGAATCAGCTTTTGCTGTCCGCAAGGCTTCAGTAACTGACAGTAGCGCAGTCTCAGTTGAATGGCCACTCCTGAAACCTGACTGGTTAGGATCCAGTAAGTTGTTCTGTGAAAAGAACAATGATACCTGGTTGAAAACAACTAGTTCGAGGGTTTTTGCTATGAATGGAAGCAGAGAGACCGGTCTGTAGCTGTCAAGAAGTGAGGTGTTCAGTGTTGGTTTCTTAAGCAGTGGGGTTACCCGAGCCTGCTTAAAAGAAATTGGAAAAGTGCCTGTGAGGAGCGATGTATTTATGATGTGTGTGAGTGCTGGTAAGACAGTAGGAGAGATTGCTTGAAGAATGTGTGAGGGGATGGGATCAAGTGGGCATGTTGTAGGGTGGCTGGAGAGGAGAAGTTTTGATACTTCTGTCTCAGTGAGGGGACAGAAGGAGAAAGTGAGAGTGTTCGAAGTGGGTGTGGTGGGTTGTAGGTCATGTGTATGAGGGGCTAAGAATTGTTTGCTGATTGTTTGAGTTTTGTCTGTGAAGAATTGTGCGAAATCATTAGCGAGCATTTTCTTTCTGCTCGCCTGAGTTTGGACTGATGTTCACGAAGAACATCAGTCAGCCAGGGGTTAGAGGGGGTAGCCCGTGCTGGCCTGGTGGAAAGAGGACAGAAATCGTCGAGACAAGACTTTAAGGTGTTGCATAAGATGTCCATCATCTTCAGTCTGGACTCCACTGATGGTCCACTGCCACTGAATCTAGATGAAGTTCCTGACTGGCGGCTGCTTGTAGTATAAATGAGGAGTTTAGGAGCTTCTCACATGGCGGGCTGCAGAGTGGAGCAGAACTGAGTTTACAGCTGAGTTTGAGTGACTGTGATCTGAGCTTCACACCCTGAAAAACAAACATTTCTGAGTTCATAAAAGTATATTATTTGACATATTCTAAAATTATTAAACTAATGTTGATTATTTGAAATATATACTACTCACCTTTCAGTATGAAGCAGGGCTGTTCGATTCCGGACATTTTGGAATTGATTCTGATTCCTGTTTCCCCCCTCAGAAAGAATTTTTGCCCCCTTATTTAAACTGGTAATAAGAGGAGCATGGGTGCACTGTCTGCACAGCGCATAAAGTTGTGCACGATTTGCACAGATCAATCATCATCTGACTTAAAGCAGTGTAGCTAGCCTATGACATCAATGTAGACTACCCCAAGAGCGATTCACGAGCAGATGCAGGTTACAGTCATCGCAGTTTCTCCAGTGCGGCTGGCTGCATGAGCTTTGATGATGACAGCCAATTCACGATTTACCAGACTCACTCACTTTATTTCAGTATTTCATCCCGTGCTTTAATACGCCCATGCCCCTCCGATCCCCTCATAGCTGAATGTGTTCCAAAGTGAAAGTAAAATCGGAAAAACGCATACGATTAAAAATGAGGTCAAATTTGGTCAGAAATGAGAATGATACTGAGTGAATGTTCTTGACACATATTATGCATCCATCAAATACTTTTACTTCAAACTCACTAAAATCCTACCCTCAGCCCAATCAGAAGAACCAGTACTTACATAGAAATCTATACATCAGAGCCTGATAAAAATGTGTGTGTGTGTGTGTATATATATATATATATACAGGTCCTTCTCAAAAAATTAGCATATTGTGATAAAGTTCATTATTTTCTGTAATGTACTGATAAACATTAGACTTTCATATATTTTAGATTCATTACACACAACTCGAAGTAGTTCAAGCCTTTTACTGTTTTAATATTGATGATTTTGGCATACAGCTCATGAAAACCCAAAATTCCTATCTGAAAAAATTAGCATATCATGAAAAGGTTCTCTAAACGAGCTATTAACCTAATCATCTGAATCAACTAATTAACTCTAAATACCTGCAAAAGATTCCTGAGGCTTTTAAAAACTCCCAGCCTGGTTCATTACTCAAAACCGCAATCATGGGTAAGACTGCCGACCTGACTGCTGTCCAGAAGGCCATCATTGACACCCTCAAGCAAGAGGTCTGTGGGAAGGAAAAAGTGTGGCAGAAAACGCTGCACAACGAGAAGAGGTGACCGGACCCTGAGGAAGATTGTGGAGAAGGACCGATTCCAGACCTTGGGGGACCTGCGGAAGCAGTGGACTGAGTCTGGAGTAGAAACATCCAGAGCCACCGTGTACAGGCGTGTGCAGGAAATGGGCTACAGGTGCCGCATTCCCCAGGTCAAGCCACTTTTGAACCAGAAACAGCGGCAGAAGCGCCTGACCTGGGCTACAGAGAAGCAGCACTGGACTGTTGCTCAGTGGTCCAAAGTACTTTTTTCAGATGAAAGCAAATTTTGCATGTCATTCGGAAATCAAGGTGCCAGAGTCTGGAAGAAGACTGTGGAGAGGGAAATGCCAAAATGCCTGAAGTCCAGTGTCAAGTACCCACAGTCAGTGATGGTCTGGGGTGCCATGTCAGCTGCTGGTGTTGGTCCACTGTGTTTTATCAAGGGCAGGGTCAATGTAGCTAGCTATCAGGAGATTTTGGAGCACTTCATGCTTCCATCTGCTGAAAAGCTTTATGGAGATGAAGATTTCATTTTTCAGCACGACCTGGCACCTGCTCACAGTGCCAAAACCACTGGTAAATGGTTTACTGACCATGGTATTACTGTGCTCAATTGGCCTGCCAACTCTCCTGACCTGAACCCCATAGAGAATCTGTGGGATATTGTGAAGAGAAAGTTGAGAGACGCAAGACCCAACACTCTGGATGAGCTTAAGGCCGCTATCGAAGCATCCTGGGCCTCCATAACACCTCAGCAGTGCCACAGGCTGATTGCCTCCATGCCACGCCGCATTGAAGCAGTCATTTCTGCAAAAGGATTCCCGACCAAGTATTGAGTGCATAACTGAACATAATTATTTGAAGGTTGACTTTTTTTGTATTAAAAACACTTTTCTTTTATTGGTCGGATGAAATATGCTAATTTTTTGAGATAGGAATTTTGGTTTTCATGAGCTGTATGCCAAAATCATCAATATTAAAACAATAAAAGGCTTGAACTACTTCGAGTTGTGTGTAATGAATCTAAAATATATGAAAGTCTAATGTTTATCAGTACATTACAGAAAATAATGAACTTTATCACAATATGCTAATTTTTTGAGAAGGACCTGTATATATATATATATATATATATAAACATCAGATGGATTTAGAGGCTTTTGCATCTGAACTCTTTATGCCATATTGCATTAAAATCGTGACATGTGCCCCTCCTACATACAAATCCCCTGGCCTATAGTTTTTTTTTTATTATTTCATAGCTTTTTTAACTGGTCCGAACAAAGGAATTCGATTACTATCAGATCTTGCAAAACACTTGCCATAAACAACTGGATAATTGTAAATCAGCTGTTCCCAAACTTTTTTACTCCACGGCACCCCTCCTTCTCTGGTCAATTTTGCAAGACCTGACATTTCCTTTTATACAGTACTTACATAGTAAAGAGTAAAGTGTTTATTTTTTAAAACCATTTTTATTTGTTTTGCATAATTATTTTTCTACTGCATGTTATTATCCAAAGCGACTTACAAAGGAGAACAGTGGAAGCAATCGAAATCAACAAAAGAGCAACAAAACATGCAAGTGCTATGACATGTCTCATATAGCCTAACGCAGTACATGTAGCAAAGATTTTTAAAGTACATAATAAATAAAAAAATAGATCGGGGGGAAGCAAGCTATTGTTAGCTTTGTTAATTGTAAAGAGAGAAAAACTAGTGTTAGTAGTGTTTTTTTCTTTTAACTACATTTTGTTTAATCATCCCTATTTTGAAGTGCCCTATCAGCCCTAATTTGAAGTGCATCTGAACAAAATAACCAAAACTGCAACCGGAACATTTTATTCAAAGTCTTGACAAATGATAAAAAATGTATTATATCTGTTGCTAACACCTAATTTTGCCTAAACCCTATTTTCCCTTCAATACAACTATAAAGCATTTAGGATGCATCTACTGTGTCTCTAGTGCTGTCATTCTTCTGTGATCGCCTTATTCATTCATCCCATCAGTCGTGTAACTGCAACTGAAGTGATTGCAGAGATTAAACTTCTCTTGTATTATAACCTCTTTTATATCCGACTGACAAAAACTATAATTGAATTCAGCTGAATACACTTAACTGTTTAGCACAACAAAGGGCCAATCAAGCGTACAATGCTGACAACCCAGGTAGCCAGCGGAATTGGGCCGGTTGCGGCTGAGTGTCGGCTCACTCGGCAAGCCAGAACTGAGCCAAAACTGGCTCACGCCAGTCTAGATGACTTGCCAATTGTTGCGAAGTATGCAAATAGCATATGCAAATACTGACGAGCTTGAGAGGCAGTATAAAATGCGGAGCACGTGACAATTCCATCAGAATCTTCTACTTCACTTGAATTCATTATGGCTACAATCTCCAAGATATGCGCGGGACCAATAGAACCGCCGGACCAACACGACCACTGCGTCGCCTGCCTGGGCTCGGTCCATGCCGAGGCGGCGCTGGATGATTCAAGTTGTGGGCATTGCGCGGACATGCCGGCCCAGGCGCTCCGAGCCCACCGCGATGTTGCTCGCGGTCTCTTTGGGGTGAGGCCCGCTGCCGCCAGCGTGCCGCTGGTGGGCCCCCCCCTCCCGATGGCGAGAGCATCGCCTTGCCACCTCGCCAGCTTCAGTGGGTCACCCCCTTCCCCGGTATCCTTCTCTGATGCCTGTTTCCGCCCCCCTTCTGACATCGGGGGGTTTGTGTCCTTCGGCCAGGAGGAGGAGGTTGATTCGATGTCCATCTCGGCCTCCGAGAGGGAGGATTGGGCTGGATCGGAGTCTGATCAGCTGGACAGCGCGGGAACCCCAGACCTCCAGGAGGAGCTCATGAGGGTCCTGTCAAAGGCTGTTCAGGAGTTGGAGCTTACCTGGAGTCCTCCAGAGGAGCCTGCCAGGAGTAAACTCGACTCCTGGTATTTCAGATCAACTCGGAAAGCTGACTCGAGGGCGTCGGTCCCCTTTTTCCCCGACGTGCATGAACAGCTGGTAAAGACGTGGTCTGCACCCCAATCGGTGCATGTCCACTCTGCCACACAGGCCATCTTCTCCCACGTGGAAGGGGCGGAGGCCCACGGCTATGTGCACTCTCCCCCCGTCGAGACCGTCGCTGCGCACCTGTGTCCTACAGCGGCCAAGACCCTTGGCTTGGAAATCAGCCTCCCATCAAAGCCATGTAGAACCACCGTTCACCTTGCTAATAAAGCGTATGCATCTAATGGTGAGGCGGCTTCTGCGCTGCACACCATGGCAGTGCTGCAAGTCTTCCAGGCGAAGCTCCTGCAGACGACGGAATGCGGAGGCCGTTAAAGATCTGCGCGCAGCGACGGACTTCGCGTTGATGGCAACTAAATGAGCAGCCCAGGCCGTGGGCAAGGCTACGGGCTTTATGGTCGTCCTTTAGAGGCACCTATGGTTAAACCTAGCTGACCTCAAGGATGCTGACCGCAGAGTGCTGCTGAACGCTCCTGTATCTCCCTCCAGCCTCTTTGGTGACGCTGTGGAGTCCATTATTGAGCGCTTCGCAGATGCCCAAAAGCGCGCCAAAGCTATGAGCCACGTGATGCCGAGGTGCGTTTTCCAGCAGCAGACGGCGAGATCCAGATCCTCTTCGGCGCATGGTCCTTCTTATCGGAGGGACAACCCCCGGGCAGCGACCGCGGCGGTGACTGCTACTGCCCCTCGCCAGGAGCCGGATGTCAGGAGGAAAGCATGGGGTCCCGTGAGGAAGCGCCAAGGCCAGCGGAGGAGCCCGCAACGCTTTTCTCGCCCGCTGCCAGCTGCTAAGATGTCGTTCTGATTGTCGGAAGAGGGGAGGAGAGTGCGCGGGCAGCCCAGCTCCCAAACGGCCCAAGTTTATGTGTGCAAATGTTTGTGTGGATGTTTATTCTATAAAAATTCATACATTTTCACAAAAAGAGCTCTTTCCTCCTCACTCAGTCGATTGCGGCGCCGGTCACCCTGCCTCAGAGCAGTGCAGAGCCGCTGCATACACAGGTTATTGTGCGGCACGCGCCGGCGCATCCGATGACCGAGCCACTAAAGCTGCTGTGTCAGTTTCTGAAAGCGTGGAAAAAAATTCCGGGAATCTCGCGCCTGCATGTCCCCAGCCTGGGGAAAATGGCTCTTTGACCACAAAGCGTCAAACTTGTAACACTGGAGCGTGGTTTCACTCAACCCTGGAGTTCATCTTCATGGAAATGTCCTTGCTCTACAGCTTCACCCCTGGATCATGGCCTATGCATCCACTGCGTCCCACAATGCCAGCAAACCCCATTTCACACAAAGCCATGTGCTCACCCAGGAGGGAGGTCTATCCGGAGCACAACAAACTTAAGGACAACCTTGGAGTTTCAAGGAATTGCAACTCCAGCCATCAACTGGAACCATCCGGACCTGTTTCAAAGGCTTCCCGAGACCCTCATCCCACAGCCAGTTCAAATGCAAGTATAATAGTTGGTACTGGACATTGGTCTGATCTGAGCTATCGTATACTGTGCTTTGAACTAGAAACTGATGGTTTTTAGAGATGGTCAACTCTGACTCTCACCCTTTCTTCTGAATTATCCAAATATTATAATTAATTATAACGACTTATGATTAATTATTAATATTCCCCTTTGAGCTAATTCATTACACAGACCACCTCATTTCAATGGCGTGGTGCAGTCTCTAACTTTACCTCGAAATGCCCCGGTCCTGAGACAAGAGTTAAGCAGTCTACTCGAAAAGGGAGCGATAGAGAGGGTCCCTCCAAGCGAGCGAGCAAGAGGGTTTTACAGCCGCTATTTCGTGGTACCCAAAAAAGACGGGGGACTTCGCCCGATTCTAGATCTCAGACCTATAAACAGAGCGCTTTGCAAGCGTCCGTTCAGAATGTTAACGCTAAACCAGATCCTGGCGCAAATTCGCCTCGGTGACTGGTTTGCGTCAGTGGACTTAAAGGACGCGTACTTTCACATTCAGATTTCTCCACATCACAGACGCTTTCTGATGTTTGCTTTCGAGGGGACAGCATACCAATATTCTGTTCTCCCATTCGGGCTGGCTTTGACCCCACGCACTTTTTCCAAATGCATGGATGCAGCACTCTCCCCCCTCAGAGCGAGCGGGATGTGCATTCTCAACTATCTGGATGATTGGCTGATATTAGCTCAGTCCAGCGTCACGTTAGTCAAACATATAGACATTCTACTTCATCATCTGGAGTCCCTAGGGCTGTGTGTGAACATATCTGGGGGTGTGCTTCGACTCGGTGGCCATTTTGTCTTCCCTGCGCCATTTCAGTCTGGGCAGGTCTGTTCGCTTGAAGGAATTTCAAAGGCTGCTGGGACTCATGGCGTCCGTTTCAGCGGTGTGTCATCTGGGTTTACTGCACATGCGCCCGCTGCAGTTATGGCTAAAATCTCAAGTCCCGTGGACGGCGTGGACTTTGGGCAGCTTGCGCATCCTGGTCTCCCAGGGATGCATTGAAGCTCTGAGGCCATGGCGCAACCCAGATTTCCTTAGCCGGGGGGTTCCCCTGGGCTTGATAACGTCAAGTGTCGTGGTCACAACGGATGCATCGACTCGCGGCTGGGGGGCAGTGTGCGAGGGCTTGCCAGCTTCGGGGCTGTGGTCAGAACCTCAGAGCCGATGGCACATAAACCGCTTGGAGTTAGAAGCGGTGTTCTTAGCACTAAGGGTTTTCAGCAGCAACTGGAACAGCGACATGTACTGATTCGCACTGACAACATGTCTGTGGTCTCGTACATAAATCACCATGGGGGCCTGCGCTCCAGGGCTCTGTGCGAACAGGCAGCGATTCTCCTGCTATGGGCGGACTGTCACTTTCTCTCCATCAGAGCAGCGCACATCCCCGTACTCCTAAACTGCGGTGCAGACATGCTTTAGAGGAAGGGGATCCCCCAAGGAGAGTGGAGGCTGCATCCCGATTCGGTTCGGATGATTTGGAGCCGCTACGGGAGAGCGGAGGTGGATCTGTTCGCTACGAGCGAGAATGTGCACTGCCCACTGTTCTTCTCCCTGTCCCATTCCCCGCTGGAGGGGGACGCGCTGACATCGCGCTGGCCAGCAACCAGGTTGTATGCATTTCCTCCGATCAAGATTTTGCTGCTGGTGTTATGCAAGATCAGGGAGGAGGGGGCTTCGGTGATACTCGTCGCCCCGAACTGGCCGAACCAGCCTTGGTTCCCGGACCTGACAGAGCTGCTGGTGGCACCACCCTGGCCGATCCCCTTCAGGAAGGATCTGCTATCTCAGGCGAGCGGCTCGGTGTGGCACCCGAACCCAGAGTTATGGAGCCTGCATGCGTGGCTGCTTCGGGGGTATCAGAGGAACTGAGCGCCCTGAATTCTCATGTTCGTGACACGTTATCGGAGTCGCAGGCGCCCTCCACGAGGCGTTTGTATGCTCTGAAATTGGGAGTGTTCGTGAAATGGTGCCGCGATGTTCATATCGACCCGGCTGCGTGCTCTGTGTCGGATGTTCTGCGTTTTCTACAATTCAGACTGGATAAGGGATCTCTACCATCAACACTGAAGGTGTATGTGGCCGCTATTGCATCATTTATTTCCCCACTGGACGGGCAATTGATTGGCAGGCACGCGCTGGTGGTGAGTTTTCTTAATGGGGCTAGGAGATTACATCCCAGCGCCCTCCCTCCGTTCCGCCTTGGGACCTAGAGGTGGTGCTGAAGGCCCTTTCTCAGCCACCTATACCTCATCTTGCCTTTTTTATGCAATATTCCATAATGTGCATAAAAATAGGTATGGAAACACTGAATTATTAGCTTCATATTGTAGAGATTTTTGAGCTAAATGATTTGCTTAGCACTATCTAATGCTAGATCAGAACAAATTAATGTTTTTAGTTTTTTCATTCTCAATATTAAATTCGCTCGTGATCATGTGCACAATGCCTGTGTCAAAGGATCCAGTAAACAAATGAGTTAAATTTTTTTTTTTTTTTTGGAGGAGGAGGAAGCGTATACCCACTTCTCCAGGCACCACTGTATATATATATATATATATATATATATATATATATATATATGTTACATATATATTATTAATATTGATTACTCAGTAATATGAATATTGATTACTGCTGCCCTGAGAGCAGCGTATAGTACACTAAAAAATAACAGGAATATGAATATTGATTACTGCTGCCCTGAGAGAAACGCATAGTACACTAAAAATAACAGTAATATGAATATTGATTACTCAGTAATATGAATATTGATTACTGCTGCCCTGAGAGCAGCACATAGTACAGGAAAAATTTGAGTAATAGGAACTTATTGAGTAGCCTTACTCCTGAGAGCAGCGCTAATGCTAACGCAAACTGATGAATTGTCACAGAGATTTGAGTTCTGCTGTCGCTCATATCGGTTTCACAGACAGCGGGGTAGCCATGAAAAGGGATGATTTACTACAATTAACGTTAACCCATACGCTGCTTTGATGCGATCGACTGATGAAACAGTTGAATGAAAATGCATATGATATGCTATACAGCCCATTAATATTTGTTCTGTGCATCTCTGTTCGCTAGTTATCTTAGTAAAAGATAAATATATTGATTTTTTTCATAAATACATAGTAAAAGCCTCTGCTTCAATTTCATCGGTTGAATCTGTAAACCAATCATTTTCCTTTCTGCCCTCAGAACATTTTTGAGTATTGCTGCATCCCAATTCGCATACTATCCGTCCTAAATAGTATTCGAAAATAGAATTAGTATGTCCCAAATCATAATATGTTTAAAAAAGTATTCCAAAGATTCCCGGATGGTCTACTTCTTCCGGTTGGAATTCGAAGTGCAGATCGATCCACATCGATCTAACGGCTAATATTGCCCACAACACATTGCGCGGTGGGCGAGGATTCAATTAGAACTACAAACAAAAAAAACAACAAAAAAAACTACAAACAAGGCGGATATGCAGGTTCAGAAAGGGGTTTGAGTGATAAATAATCAGTCTAACATAATGAAAACATATTTATTTAATGTTATCCGCATCATATGTCATCTACAGCAACATTGTGAACTTTTATAATGATAGGTTTGGCCTTTATTTTAAACGTGTCATTATGCAAACACATGAGCTGAGTTCTCCCCAATGAAAGACTCGCATGAAAGATCAACGTGCATCTTAATTTCTCTCCAATACGGTAGGAAATCAAATTCAGCTAAATTTGGATGATGTTAACGGTTAGACAAGAGGATTGACATGGCAGTTTAAACAGTGACAAGATATACGTAACTAAGCAACAGAGCGTCCGTTGAAGACGCAGCTATGACGAAGTAGTATGTCCCGAAGCTTGCCTACTATTTTGCTACATACTCAAAAGTATGTACTTTTTCTTCACAAAAAGAGTACATACTTTTAGGGCATAGTATAAGTAGGCGAATTGGGACGCAGCATAAAACTCCCATCTGCGTTAGATTACATGTGGAGTTTTGGTTTCTTCTTCACTTGTGTTTTGGAAATTCTGCACAGGAGATGTGCAATAGCACCCCTAGAGTACAACGATGAGTATAGCTCAAATAGACTTTTTCTAAGTGTAAGTCAGGTATACCTAAATGTCATTTTAAGTATATTACTGAGAAGAATATAAAGCACATTTCTGAGAAGTACATTAAAAGTATACTGAAAAGTATACTATTTTTTTCAAGTTTAAAAGAAGTATACTAATAGCACATCTAAATTAGCTTCTTTTTTGTAAGGGGAGACACAGTGAATGATTCATTCTGATGTGTGTCCTTCAGTATCTGTGTCACTCACAGCTTTGTTTGAATGATTAACTAAACCAGGGTTCCTCAAATCCTGCTCTGGAAAGCCACTGACCTGCAGAGTTTAGTTAGTCCTGATCAAACTCATACCCTGTCCAAATACCCACACTTACCTTGGCCACTTGTAGAGCACATGTACACAACACAAAGTAAGTGCACAAGACTGTCCCAGGTCTTAAAAACAGCAAAGCGCAGTGCCCTTAACGCACCCTAAATCCAGACTATCTGGAGCAGAATTCAAATCTAAGTGTATCCCAGCATGCATCATGTGAGACTTTTTGCTGAAATCTCATGAGAGGTCATGGAAACATTAATAATTACAGACAGGTTTGTTTAATCACTCTGTAGGAAGGTAGATCTCCAGGAACAGGATGCACCCTGATCTATAATAATACTCTGTTTCACTTAAAATACTTTTCAGCTACTATAACTTGAGTCCTTGGGAAAAACAGTTATTATATATCTGAAATGAATGCAGTCACCACACAACTTAATGTATTGTCAAAAATGTACAGTAGTCAAATGGGTTTTCAAATCAATGGATTTATTAATCACAAAATAGAAAACGTTCAATTCAAGTTAATAGAACTACATATAGCCAAAAATGTAAATACACAATGTACAAAAAATATATATAAATAAAAATATATATATATAGCAATGTAAGATTGTAGGATGTTGTCATGTAAAAGTTGTGCGAAAATCTTATCAATGTTCAAACATTGTCCATAGCTGAAGTTGGCTGATAGCAAATGAATAACAAACTCTAATAAAAACATGCCACAGCTCTTAAAAACCAGACTTGTCCTAATTAGGAACAGTCAAAAATAGCCACAACTATGGTCCCATGTCGAAAAGAACTTTAAATCCATATTCAAACTAGATTATGATGTGTCAGTCTAAACTCCTTTAGACTGGCCTTGAATTTACATATTTGCAGGGTAAGTAGTCAAGTACAAAGACCGCAAGTATGGGTATTTGGACAGAGCATCACTTACCTGTGATTTTCTATGGATCCTGAAGACCTTGATGAGCTTTCACAGGTGTGTCTTAATCGGGTTGGAGCTAAACTCAGCAGGAACTCTGAACTAATCCATCCATGCTGATGTTGTGTGTGAAAATCATATGAAAATCAGATTATCCGGACAATAAATTACTGATACGACTCGATCATGATTCTATAATAATAATGTGCTTGTTTAGGACTATTTACACTTACACTGAATTCCTTTAGAGCTCCAGTCAAATGTAGACATCAAAATATTATAAACACAAGGAAAATCTTGGAAAATTGTTAACATTGTGGCAGCAAGTTTTGATAAACAGGCACCACACAGTTATTTATTTATAGACAATGTGAAATCTAGTAATATATTGTTGGATTATATTATATTTCCTTGGTAGTATCACACCCTCAGCCACTTCTCAAGCAGTCATTACATTCACCTGAAAAACCCTGACTGTTTGTTCACTCAGTGTGAAGTAATGTTTGTTTCACACTGCAATCATCTCTAATTCAATTAGTTTATGACTCTGGACATTTTAAAGTTTGCATTCTGATCTTGTGTGGCCCATGAATGTTGTTTGCCTCTCTGTTTCTCCTAATCATTTTCTGCACATGGATTCAGACCTTCACTCTCTGCCTGATGCCTCACAGATATATCATATAAATAAATTGTCTCTGAATTGTCTGATATGTGTGTCATTGTGTTGTTTGTCTTCCTCCCATCAGCAGCTGCTGTATCTCTCAGCTGTATCAGTTCAGTCACTGTGACTCTGACTGACAGAGGTTTTTGTATGACTCTTTATCACTGTGTGAACACCCAGCTACCACTGATCAAGTGTACACTCATACAGTAATAATCTCCTGTATCTTCAGTCTGGACTCCACTGATGGTCAGAGTAAAATCACTTCCATAGTTTGATCCACTGCCACTGAATCTAGATGGAGTTCCTGACTGAAGGCTTCTTATGTAATAAATGAGGAGTTTAGGAGTTTCTCCAGGTTTCTGCTGATACCAAGACACACAGGTACCACAGTCAGAAATCGGCTGACTGGTTTTACAGCTGATTGTAACAGTTTCTCCTTGTTTGATGGATTTTATTGCTGGATTCTGAGTCACTGTAACTTGTCCCCAGATCTCTGAAAGAAGACATTTTATTCATTTAGTGGTTGCTGAATTGTACATTAGGTGTATATAATGTTACTAAGTAATACTTACCCTGAATGCAGAGAGTCAGAGTCCAGATGAAGATGAAGATGTTGTTCATTGTAGTTGTTTTGTCTTTTGTGATGAAGAAGGTTCTGTTCTGTTCTGCTCTCAGTCATGAAGTGTTCAACTCACAGCACTATAAACACTCTCAGAGCACTGAAGCATGTACTAACAATGCAAACAAGTGGGCAGGATTTACAACAGTTTGAGCTGCTACCAAACCCATAATACAGTATATTTGATTTTACAATCTGACTAATGTTATGTCATTCATGCAGTTGGTTTTGTTTTAAAAGAGCCATTATAAGAGGATCTTTTCTATAGAGTTTACTTTCCTTGTAGTTACACAGTTTGCATGTTGTTTTTGCACAGAACGACCGCCAAAAGGAATAGTAGCAGAATAAACATAAGAAATACTTAAAGGGACCGTGCTCTTTACTACAGTTATTTTTAGTAACTAAAGTGGACATTTGTTTTTAAATATTTCACAGGGTTCCCACAGGTGATGGAATTTCTTGAATATCATGGAATTTTAAAAGGTCTATTCCAAACATTGAAAGTCAGGGAATTTTTGTCCAAGTCATGGAATATCAGGGATTTTTGTTTGTTGCTTTAAATGGTAGTTTTCATTTATCAAAATGTAATTTTCAGATACCATATTTATTTTTTTATTTTTTATTGCATTTTGCCTGTACCTTTGCCTCTACTGTGTCACTTGTGTATGCGCGTTCACAAGAGTACCAAAATGTGGAATGAAGTCGTTACTTTTTGTTCTCATAGCTTACAGTTACAGTCAAACTACAGTTGAAACACTGATGTCACATGGACTACTTTGTCAATCATCTTGATACTTTTCTGGGCCTAAAAATATAAAATATCTTAAATTGTGTTTCAAAGATGAAAGAAGGTCTTACGGGGTTGAAACAACTGAGTGATTAATGACAGAATTTAAATTTTTGGGTGAACTAACCCTTTAAATCAAATGCAGTCAATAGGCTGCACCTGTTAACTAAGGCAAACATGCCAGGAAAATGTACATTCAAGAGCGTTGGCTACAAAATGACCACCTCAGAGACTGGGTGTTAAAAGTAGACAATAGAACAGCAAAAACTAAATGCGAAGAAATAAAAAGACTGAATGATGAACTTGATGACAAACAGAAAATAGTAGTAGAAAAGTAGTCTGTATGTGTTTGTTGTTGTTGTTGTTGTTTCATTTTGCCTTTCAACTTTCAACATCAGTTTCTCAGTTTCTTTTCCTTTTTATTTTTATGTTGTGTTCATGTATAACTTATAATGTTTTTTATTGTAGATGTCATACACAGAAAAAAAAAAAAAAAAAGATTTGATGCTATAATGTAAATGTAGCAACTTTCTGTAATTCAATGATTTTGAATGTTTTTTGTTTATGTTTGTCTTGTAATTCAGTGTTTGAATTTATTATTTGAAACAAAATTTGAAAAGTATGATGTAAGGGATCAGTGAATCAAACAATTCAGATGATTTGATTAAGAGTCATGCATCCTAAAAGAGCTGGAAACCACCCCCCAAATTCCAGGCCCAGGAAAGACGGATCATAAATCTTTTGAGGAAACCCTGGCACCAGCCTGAAGCAAGTCTAACCAGGAGCCTTGAACAGATTTGCAGATTGAGTTAACACTAAAGAACACACTGATAATCCCAAGGAAGGAGATTGTCAAATTTGGGCAAGTAACCAAGATTAATAGTTGAAGACATGACACCTCGTGGTCCCCACAAGAGACAGCAAGTCATGAACATCACATGACAACTTCTTGCCTTCCCCCATCTTAGGACACCTCTTGACCTGTGGTCTCAGAGAACTCCTCACACGTTTGCAGAACGTGTCCCTTTTGCCCACAGACTGTCTTTTTCATATATATGCACCAAAACCAATGCTTAAAATGACTTTTAAATGAATATCAGTCCATTCCCTATCATGTATGTAACTCACACATTTGTCCATTATGTTTCTAATCATTTATTGTGTACATCTTTTTAAGAACTAGTGGATCTCATAAGGGTTTATATTTGGTAGATATAGGTTGCTACCTGGTCTCATGACAAAAACGTACCTGGGGGCACTTTTTTGCAGGACGCAAAATACGTACCAATAACTACATATCACTGCAGTTTCCAAAAAAAAAAAAGAACACTAGAGGCAGTAAAACTCTGACACCTTTTATTCCTTTTGACACAAAGTATGATTTATAAAGTTTCATAAACCGTAATTTTCACACAATTACTTGAAGAATATTATATTATGACTTATTAATATGATAATACTAATATGAAACCTAATGTTGAAAACTAATGTTTTTAAATGTTAGCATGATATATCTAGCTTCATATCTAAGGGTTTTCATAACCAATAGGTTTGTTTGGTAGCTCACGCAGTACAAAGATGTACTTGAGCATTGAAGAGCTCTGGTTCGAATCCTGTGTGACTAAGTTTCGACAAAAAGAGTTCAAATCTAGTCACAAGGAAGATTCAAATGGCGTCAACAAATGTGTTTTTATAATGTGTTTTGCATTTGTTAACACTATCTGGTAGATTTAGGGTTAGGTTTGGTGTAGGGCATATTTCCAACACGACAGAGCATTAATTTTAGAAACAGTCCCCGGATATTTGAACTTTGAACAGCCGGAATACGTACCTGAAGCAGCATAATACAAACAGCAATATGTACCTATATCAACGTAATAAATATGTGCCAGGGGTTCACGTTTTGAACCTGTGTTTTAGCGCCACTCAGTGGACATTTATTTTTAAAATTGCTGTGAAACGTGCAGTAAGGTACGTAAAAAAAAAAAAAAAAGGGCGCTGCTAAAAAGTACCCAGAGGTACGTATTTTTATGAGACTGGATTGTTTTATTTTCTGTCGGTCACAGTACACAATGTAACTACAGAAGAGTCAAGTTTTAAACAGGAAAAATATCAAAAATATTTGGTCATTTTGAAGAGATGCTAATGGTCTAATCGAGTCAATGATTTATGCTAAGCTATGCTAAAAGTGCTAACAGAAGACAGAGATCGGCTGAATGGATTAAAAACCTAAAACTCATCCGTTTAACTCTAGGGGAGTTGGAAACTTAGTCTATTTTCAAAAAAGTCAAGTGTTCCTTTAAAATAAATAAATAAATAAAACAGAAAGCACAAACTTTTGTGTCAGATTTTTTATGTTGAAACAATGGTTGAAAAAAATTAAATAGTTTAATTACATGGGGAAATCTACTCAGATTTCAAGTCAGACAGTAGACATGCCATAAATAGTGATATTAACAAATATAAAAAATGTCAGCGGCATCACAGCCAGGGAGGGAATCGACGGCCTGGTATCCTGGCCTGCTGCCATCTGTCAGGTGCGGCACTCCTCCTGTCTCAGCGCTCCCTTCACAGACCCATGAGAACACCAGTGTGTGCACGGGGTAGAGACCGGTCTCTCAAGGAGAGGTGTGCTCGCCATTTAAACAGCGGCGGTGATGAGGCTTCACTCAGGTCAGGTGCACCTCACCACACACCGCTAGACGTGGCTGGTTTGGCTCCTCTCTCACACACCCACTCCTGTCGGGAGCCTGGCGAAGGGCAGCGATTGTGGGACGGCATTGTGATGATAATTAGGGGGAAGCAGCCGAATCGTCACAAGACATTGAAACATACTGAAGAATACAGAAGTGACTGAATGCAGTCTGTTCAGTTTGATTGAAAGAGATCATATATTACACCTAAAACATGTACGTCATAGTTTTAACCTAGCAACATCTTTCTTTATTAATATTCATATATAGAATGTTTGTTTTTCCAATCCAATGTGTTTTCTTGGCTATTTGCCAAATTCTCATGTCTGCTGATGTTCAGCTAAACGTTCATTCCCATATAACACACGTACATCTGCAAGATGTCTGTTAAGATCTCTTGATCTGGAAAGCATCTGCTGTGTACAAACATCTGGCAGACATCTGTAAGATGTCAGTTTTACATCCATTCTAAATCATAAACATCTTAAAGACATCTAATAGATGTCTATTTGACATTGGATAGGAAATGTCCAATAGACGTCTTGCAGATGAGCAAACTACGTCTTGCAGATGTAAATGCAGATGGCATCTGAGATGTACGTGTGCTATCTGGGTTCACATGCAGGTGGCACATGTTTATTTTTGTGAAATACTTGGATGAATGTGTGTTAATTTGTTTCAGAACCACACATACAGAGGCATTGGACAGGGGAAATGCTGGAACAATGGTCTTCGTGTAGAGTGCGGTCTGACGATTTAAACTGAGGGGGTCTAGAAACAATGACAAGGGGCTCAGAATCCTTAGTGATGTCCCTGCGCACATAGGCTATTTGCCCAAGAAAGGTACATTCAGTGAACTCTATGAAAGGAAAAACAGTGTTTTCAAGTGTTTTCCAAACATTTCTCATCCACACTGAAACATAGGAAAATGTTAAATTTGTCATATTGTGCATGTATAAAGCCTCCAAAAACAGATTGTACAAACAAAACAGGCATAATACTTTTTCACTTCTTCTTGCAGGATCATTTTATTTATGGAAATATCTCATCATTGGACGTGTCCATGTCACGCTCACTCATATTTGATCTAAAAAGCAGCTGGCGTCATGTTTTGCTGCAGAAATCTGGACAGCAACTATAAGTAAATTCTCACCATTTTAGGACTGTAATATGAAGAGTGTACATGGTACATCTCAGCAGTGACAGTGAATAGCACATATCAGGCACAATTACTGGTATAACATGGATATCTATTGGTACAATATGCGTCACATGACTAAATATGCATCATTGTTTTCAAAAGCTTAAATTTTCACAGTTCACAGTACCATGTAAAAACGGCTTTTTCAAATTTATCCACTTTGGAGAGCGTTTTCAAAAAAAAAAAGCTTAGATTTCCTTGACCACAAACAAAGCCATCTCAATGTGGACAAAAGTCCAAAATAGAGAGAAAAATATGCGTTTTCAAACAAAAACGTATTAGTGTGGACATAGCCTAAGAATCTCAAAGCAAAATACACAATCAAAGAGAACAGATACAGGTGTGAGGGACTAATTAACAAACGAGGAGTTACATAAATATGGTGATTTATATTTATTTACATAAGTACATTATGACTGAATTCCACTTTCTTTTTCAAGTACATTCAGTAACTAATTTTGTGTTATTAGATAAGAGTGATTGAGATTCATCAGACCCATCAGCAGCTGCTGTATCCCTCAGCTGTATCAGTGCAGTCACTGTGACTCTGACTGATGGAGGTTTTTGTACAACTCTTTATCACTGTGTCAACACTGCACCACTGTGGTAACTCTGACAGTAATAATCTCCTGTATCTTCAGTCTGGACTCCACTGATGGTCAGAGTAAAATCACTGCCAGATCCACTGCCACTGAATCTAGATGGAGTTCCAGTGTTACGGTTTGTTGCAGCATATATGAGGAGTTTAGGAGCTTCTCCAGGTTTCTGTAAGTACCAGGCTAACCAAATACCACCATACACATTGCTACTGGTTTTACAGTTTATTCTGACTTCTTGTCCTTGAGCTGCTGATATTAATGGACTCTGAGTTACAGTGTACTGTCCTCTACAAGAAAGTAAAAAAAAAACAAGAATTAAAAGTATGTATATTTCACATTTTAAAAGAATTAGTCTTTCTACAAACCTTGAGCAAACAGTGTGAGTGTCCAGATGAGGATGATGTTCTTCATTGTTGTTGTTTTGTCTTGTGTGATGATGGAGATTCTGTTCTGTTCTGCTCTCAGTCATGAAGTGTTCAACTCACAGCACTATAAACACTCTCAGAGCACTGAAGCATGTGCTGACAATGCAAAGAAGTGGGCAGGATTTACAACAGCTTGTGCCTCTACAAGACTGTAAAGTATATGAATAATATTTTACTTTTAGAGTAAACGTTTGAAACCATTCACTGATAATTACATCTTGATTAATTGTAAAATATTTGTTTTGTTCCTTTATTGTTGTCAGGATTATAACCTGTTTTGGTTTAGTACTCAGTACTAAAGTGTTTTGGTAACAGTACTCCGTTGTGTGCTTTAATATACAGCAACATGTGACAGTTGTTTGGCTGGCTGATGTGACACTAGTTTTAATATAGACATCTTTTAGAGTGGATGCAACATTTTCAGTTTCCAAGGATGCTGTAGAAATACCATGTAGTCAATCATGATTCATTTATTTATTAAGTGAAGGTATCCGATAACAGAGGAGTTACGTTAGTAGCATACAGTCATGTGAAAAAGTTAGGACACTCTATTGAATTTCATGGTTTTCTGTATCAGGACATGATACAAAATTTTTCCTTGGCAGGACTTAACATTTGGAAACCTAATTCCTCAGATAAACAGCATTACATTACAAATCACACAGTGTCATTATTTATTTAACAAAAATAAATTTCTCAGTCTCTCATATCGTTCTGGAGGAATTTTGGCCCACTCTTCTTTACAAGGTTGCTGTAGTTTATTGAGGTTTGTGGGCATTTGTTTAAGGACAGCTCTCACCACAGCATCTGAGGGTGTACTCACAGTAGGCACGGTTGCCCTGAACTGAGCCCGAGCACGATTATCCCCCCTCCCCACTCCCCCGCTGACCTGCACTCACACTTGCATTAAACCTTCCGGGCCGGAGCACGCTTACATCATGCACGCGATAACAGAGAAAAAACACTTTCGCTAATATTCTGCCAAATAATCAATAATAATTCATTAATAATTTATGCCGTGCGTTGATTTTCACTTGTATGTATCAGAGAATTATTACGGATACAGCTGACGTTAATGAAAGAATTTGCCGCTTTACTCGCAAACTGCATTTCATGTTCATCAATAAGGTAAGAACCAGACCCATTTTAAACCTAAATATACTTGACTGAATGAAATTAACTGAAAAGTGTGGTGTAGTAGTAATAATAGAACATGTTTGCGGTCGTTATGATGAAAGTAGCGAACACAAAGTAGTATCTGTTCCCTGCTCCGGCGCAGTTAGCGCTCACACTGCATGCGTACCGCGCCCGAGCCCAACCGAACCGTGCTAAACGAACTAAATGAGCTAAACGAACTACGCCTGAGCGCGGCACAGAGCGCTCACACTAGTCAAACGAACCGCGCTTTGGGGGTCAAACGCGCTCGGGCATGGTTCAAAATGTCTAGTGTGAGTACACCCTGAGTCAGGATGAGGTCTGGACTTTGACTGAGCCACTGCAACACCTTGATTCTTTTCTTTTCAGCCATACTGTTATAGATTTGCTGGTGTGCTTGGGATCATTGTCCTGTCGCATGACCCAGTTTTGGTCAAGCTTTAGCTGTCAGACGGATGGACTCACATATGACTTTGGATACTTTGACATACAGAGGAGTTAATGGTTGCCTCAATGACTGTGAGGTGTCCAAGGCTTCTGTGGCGACAAAACAAGCCCAAAGTCATCAATCCGCCACCTGCATGTGTGACTTTTGATATGAGGCGTTTGTGCTGATATGCTGTACACACAGCAAAATCCCCAGTGTTAATTTAACACTCTGAGTGTGGACACATATAGACACTGAATTAGTGTTAAAAATAACACTGATCAGTGTTGAAGTTAATGAGATAATTGGGTAATTAACAGCTGATGATTAAACATTAGTATAGACACCTGATGATAACAAGCAGAACATTGGTCTCAAACTTAATTCCTGGAGGGCCACAGCTCTGCACAGTTTAGCTCCAACCCTATTCAAACACACCTGATCCAGATAATCAAGACTAATCAAGCTCTTCAGGGTAACTAAAAACTTCCAAGCAGGTGTGAGTTGGAGCTGGTTGGAGCTAAACTGTGCAGAGCTGCAGCCCTCCAGGAATTGAGTTTGAGACCACTGAAGCAGAATCACCAAATGAGGAAGTCAACAATTTTAAGCAATCATTATAGTGGTCAGTGTTTGCATTAGTTGGGATCTTGACCCTTGTATCTCTAGTATTAGAATTTGTTTAGCTGCTGTGTCTATGTTAAAACAGACAGACAAGCCAAGAGCAGCAGTCATCAGGTGATTATGGTTATGTTTTCACATCATCATTGTTTCAACTAGAGTTATTTTTCCTTTATAACAGCCTTGTAAATCAACAACAGTAGATCCTGTATTTTCTATACATTTTGGAGAAATTTAATTTAGGTAGTTCTTGTTCAAAATTCCAAAAAGATTATTTTAGACACACACAGTGTTTGAATCAGTGTTTGAATCTCAACAATGTGGCAATGCATGATGGGAACCACGGATAAGTTTTGATTGGCTACCACATGCTGATTTAATGCTCACCGTTGTTGTGATTCTCATGCTGATTCTTGATGTCTGTGTGTGCCTAAACTATATGTTTTTTTTTTTCCTTTCTCTCAGAACTGCTTGAAAGAAATCTTTTCAAAATGTATAGAAAAAACAGGATCTATTGCTGTTGGTTTACTAGACTGTTATAATCAATAAAGCAAAACTCTTAGATTAGATGCTAGGTGAAATAAATATGATGTTAACACATAATCATGTGCGCCTGATGAGTGCTGCTCTTGACTTGTCTGTCTGTTTTAACATAGATACAGCAGCCAAACAAAATCTAATATTAAAGATATAAGGGTCAAGATCCCAACTAATGCAAACACTGACCACTATAATGGTTGCTTAAAAATGTTGATTTTCTCCTTTGGTGGTTCTGCTTGTTATCATGAGGTGTCTATACTAATGTTTATTCATCAGCTGTTAATTACCTAATTATCTCATTAACTTCAACACTGCTTCAGTGTTATTTTAACACTACTTAAGTGTCTATATGTGTCCACACTCAGAGTGTTAAATTAACACTGAGCGTTTTTGCTGTGCAGGTTTTCACCAAACTGCACGTTTGGTCCACTCTGGTCTTGTCTGTTTAAAGGACATTGTTCTAGGAGTCTTATGGTTTTTTCAGAAGCAACTTTGCAAACCTAAACCATGCTGCCTTGTTTTTGTTTCTTTTAGATAGAACAGGTTTTCTTCTGGCAAGCCTTCCAAAAATGCCATACTTGTCATACTTGCTACTATGAGATGGATAGCCTAATTGTTATAGATCATTGTAGATAGATAATTTAGAATTTATTTTTATGGTATATCAAAAAGTGTGTATTTATTGTGATTGTTGGTGCATTTGACCAGTATTTACTATACTTTCAAAACACAAAGGGATAATATGCAATATAAAAATTATTTAAGCTTTTTTTTTCTTAATAAAACGCAACATTTGATTTTTAAAGTGTTTTTTTCAAAAGGTACGTCTTGGAAAAGGAAGGGTCTATTGGACGTTTCCTATCAGATGTCAAATAGATGTCTATTAGATGTCTTTAAGATGTTCAAGATTGTTTAGAATATATGTAAAACTGACATCTTGCAGACGTATGTGTGCTATCTGGGCTTATATTCGGGTGAATATGGTACTCTTCAACTTATGAAAAGAATTACATTGTTCTTTAAGACACAACAAACATTTTGATAACAAATCACAAGGATTTTGTATAGAAGTGTTTTGTCCATACTTTTGAAAGAGCATTTTACCAAAACTACATGATTGAGAGTTGTCAACAGCTGAGGTCTTTCTACTATCAGTGTGTTGAAGTGTTGTTTTCTCTCTCTGCTGGAGTTTGTGTTCACTTGAGTGGAATAGAGGTTTTTGTACGACCGTTTCATTAGATTGTATCACTGTGGTACACGTTCGGTGGAGGAACTAAACTGGTGCTCGGTAAGTCTGTCTATTTTAATTCTCAACTGCTAACATACAATTTAGATTGTGTATGATTTTATTTTTAAATTGAAGCTTTATTTTTTTTCTAACAATAATATTTTTGGTAACACTCTACAATGCTTCATTTGTTATATTAGTTCACTACATTAGTTAACATGAACTAGCAATGAAAAATGATAGTAAAGCAGTTATTAATCTCAGTTCATACTGATTGCGCATTGACTAATACAGTATTAAATTCCATAGTTTCATCTTTTAATATTAATTAATGGACCTGAACATGAAGTAACAATGTTTTACCTTTATTAATCAATGTTAACAAAGATAAATACCTACTGTAACAAATGCATTGCTTATTGTTCGTTAATATAAGTTAATGCATTACTTAACGTTAATTAATGAATTTTTTTGCAAAGTGTTACCCGTTTGGTAACTTTATTTTAAGGTGTCCATAATACAAAGTAATTAGCTAGTTAAGTATTTAGTAGTAACCGTTGTACTTACATAAAACAAATGCACTTCCCATGTAACTAAGTTAAGTGTAACATAAGTCTGTTACAGAGCTACTTATGTTACCAAAAGATTAATAGATGTTTGCAGACTTTATACAACGTAATTATAAATGTAAGTACACAGACAAACTTAAAATAAAGTGTATCAAGATTGTACTTAAGTGTAGTTAGTGTATCTATACTGTGCACCTTGTCCAGTTGCACCTTAGATCGATTTAACCCACTTGTACACAGCCTAAATACATGTAATACAATTCAAAATACATTACAATTACATAATATTACACAAACATAAGCTACTTAAAATAAAGGGTATCAAGATTGTACAGACTCAGTCTGTTACATATGTGTAACAGTGGCTGTTTATTACATCTACATAACTGTAAGTACAGGCTGTTCCATAACTTAGTTACATGGTAAGTACATTTTGTTGTATGCAAGTACAACGACTACAACTAAGTACTTAACTAGCTAATTACTCTGTATTATGACACCTTAAAATAAAGTGTTACCTAAAAAGGACATGAAATGAAAAAGTAAAATGTAAATGGAGGTACTTTCTGTAGATTGATCAATGATTTTGAATCTCCTTTGCTCATGTTGTGCTTATAATTTTGTATTTGAAATTGAGTTTTGAGTTAAATATCTTGCATAATTAAAATGCAAAAACATTATTTAGGAATATTAAACAACTGGGTTAAAGCAGTAAATATCTTAATATGATATAAAATAATAGAAATGTATGTAGTGTTTGTATTTTCTTTGTGTTTGTGAATGTGTTGTGTTTGTCTCCTGCAGCTGGTCCCACAGTGAAGCCCTCAGTGTCTCTGCTGCCTCCCTCTTCTCTGCAGATCTCTGGAGACTCAGCCGCACTGCTCTGTCTGCTCAGCTCTTACTCTCCACAGGGGGCGCAGGTGAGCTGGACACTGGACGGGTCAGTGGTCACAGAAGGGGTTGTGACCAGTGACGAGAGCGAGCGAGACGGCCGCTACAGCCGCAGTAGCGTCCTGACCATCAGCAAAGCACGCTGGGAAGTGGTAGACCAGTACGTCTGCAAAGTAACACATGATGGATCTCCTCATGAGGCCTCGTTCCAGAGGAGCCGCTGTTAGTCGCTCGGAGTGCTGATGTTTCTCCAGTGAGCGCTGCTCTCTGCTGAAGATGAGCTGTATCTGAGTGTCCTGTGTCAGGCAGGATTCACATGAGTCTAGTGCTGCAGCTGTAATCATTTGCAACTCAATACTGAAAGAGAGCTCTAGTGTCAAAGCACTGGCTGATCTTTAAATCTGCTGTTTTTGCTGCAACATTCAATAAAGCTTCTCAACAAGCTCCATTTGTGTCTGACAACATCATTTAACTAACAGATGAAGATGCATGTAGTGTTTGTTCAGGTGCTTTCCAGAAGTTTGATCAGTAGCAGTAAATCTAGTCAAATAAAGCTCTTGGGGTTTGAACATGGTCTCTGGAGACAGAGCTGCTCTATTCTGAGAGGATCAGAATCACTTCACCCTGACAATGCAAATGGGATTTTCAGCCCACACTCCCAGTGTCACTGTTTGATTGATTACATGATCTGGACTGAAACAGACCAGTTTCACTTCTGCTGTAGTCAAGCTACACACAGACAAACTCATTACATTTATAGGAGATAATCAAAATATACTGTACATATATGAAAATGCCATTAAAAGCCTTTAAAAAGCCATTCTGACAACAATTCATTCATGAAACACGAGCAGAACAAATTTTTGTGTAAATCGTTTGTAAAATTGTTCTGACATAAACTTTTAAATCATGAAAATGTTTGTATTTTCAAAATGTTAGTAGGAAAGAGATGTACACCTGCTCCTTACTGTGTGTAAATATGTGTGTAAAACGTCTTGCGTTATTTTTGGGAAACTGATGGCACTGAATTTTGATGCACTGTCCTAATAATTAGAAGCTTATTTGCCCTTGATCTTGTTTTACACGCAAATTTCTCAGAAGTTACTCATATGTTTACACAAGTTTCATGAGGCCCAGTGTGTAAAGAATGCTAATCTTTCTGTGAGTCAAATGGAAAGCATCACATCCAGACAACAGAAGTGACTGAATGCAGTCTGTTTAGTTTGATTGACAAGATCATATATTACACCTAAAACATGATGATCATATTAAAACAATGACTCATTCTTTTCAGAAGTACACTATTTCTGTTAGTAGCAATGATATTGCAATGATATTGTGTTATGTGTGTTTATTCACTGATCAGTGTTGTGTGTGATTGTGTTGTGATTGTGTTGTAGAGCAGTTCAGTCACTGTGACTCTGACTGACGAAGGTTTTTGTATGACTCTTTATCACTGTGTCAACACCCTAGTGCTGCCCAGCCAGTGTAAACTCTGACAGTAATAATCTCCTGTATCTTCAGTCTGGACTCCACTGATGGTCAGAGAGAAATCAGTGCCAGATCCACTGCCATTGAATCTAGATGGAGTTCCTGACTGAAGGCTGCTTATGTAATAAATGAGGAGTTTAGGAAATGCTCCAGGTTTCTGCTGATACCAAGACACACAGTTACTACAGCCAGAAAGTGTCTGACTGGTTTTACAGCTGAGTGTAACAGTTTCTCCTTGTTTGATGGATTTTATTGCTGGATTCTGAGTCACTGTCATCTGTCCCCAGATCTCTAAAATAAAATATTTTGATTGTTTAGTGCACATTTTGATCAAATAATATAACTAATGCATCATAATAGTGCATATTATATGCGATGTTGTGGTATAGTTTGTGATTTATTCTAAAATATGTACCCTGAATTCACAAATAAGACATTTTAATAATTTAGTGGTTATTGGACTGTACATAAGATGTGTATAATGTTATTAAGTACAAACTATTTACCCTGAATGCAGAGAGTCAGAGTCCAGATGAGGATGATGATGTTGTTCATTGTTGTTGTTTTGTCTTGTGTGATGATGAAGATTCTGTTCTGTTCTGCTCTCAGTCATGAAGTGTTCAACTCACAGCACTATAAACACTCTCATGCAAAGTGTCTCTCTATGTAAATGCTCTTCATACACAGAACAGACAGTTGTCAGTCTCAGACCTCAGATGAATTTATGTATGTTCATGTTCTACAAAATATAATTTTTAATCATTTGTGATGAATATGAACTATAGAAATCAGACAGACACTCTCTACTATAAGTGTTTATTATTTTATCAGGTTCATAATAAACGTAATAAAGGCCATCTGCTTTTTAAATGCATATATGTACACATTAGTCAACATTTGAAGTGGATTAAAAAAGTTAATCAAAGTTGTTCTAAGACAAGAACAGGTATTGTTTTGGTTTTAAGACAACTTTGATGAAAGGTTTTGATCTACTTCAAATGTTGACTAATGTATATACACTGCTCAAAAAAATTAAAGGAACACTTTTTAATCAGAGTATAGCATCAATTTAATTAAACTCATGTGATATTGATCTGGTCAGTTGAGTAGCAGAGGGGGTTGTTAATCAATTTCAGCTGCTTTGGTGTTAATGAAATTAAAAACAGGTGCACTAGATGGTCAATGTTGAGATGACCCCCAAAACAGCTCATCTGGCAGATGAGCTCTGCCAGAGCTCTACAAAATGACCTCCAGCAAGCCATTGTTGAGAATGTCTCTGACCAAACAATCAGAAACAGTCTTCATGAGGGTGACCTGAGGGCTTGACGTCCTCTAGTGGGGCCTGTGCTCACTGCCCAGCACCATGGAGCCCGATTGCCATTTGCCATTGAACATCAGAATTGACAAGTCCATCATTGGCTCCCTCTTTTTTTTTTGCAGATAAATGCAGGTTCACCCTGAGCACTTGTGACAGACATGAAAGGGTCTGGAGAAGCCATGGAGAACATTATGCTGCCTGTACCATCAATCAGCATGACCAGTTTGGTGGTGGGTCAGTGAGGGTCTGGGGAGGCATATTCATGAAGGGATGCACAGACCTCTACAGGCTAGACAATAGCACCCTGACTGCCATTACGTATCAGGAAGAAATCTTTGGAGCCGTTGTCAAGTCCTACGCTGGTTCAGTGAGTCCTGGGTTCCTCCTGGTGCAAGACAATGCCTGGAGAGTATGCATACAGTTCTTGGAGGGTGAAGGAATTGATACCATTGAATGGCCCCCATGCTTGCCTGATCTAAATCCAATAGAACACCTCTGGTACATTCTGTTTTGGTCCATCCGACGCCATCAGGTTACACCCCTTTCGTCACTTTGATTTTCGGGGTGTTTTTGAATTCAGCCCTCTGTAGGTTAATCATTTTCATTTCCATCAAACCATGTGGCATCCTTTCGTTCCTAACACATGACCCAGTCCATATCAGTATAGATATCCATCATGATATATTTTCCTATTGAGATCTGAAGTGTTTTCAAAGTGTTCCACGTATTCTGTTCATCATTATTTACAGGCCTCCAAAATACTCTCCAGCCTTTGTTGAAGAGTTCACAAAACAGTTATCAATGATATCCTCAGAGTTTGACAGTTTTGCTATTGCAGGGGATTTTAATATTCACATAGATAATGCAGAAATCAATGCTACAAAAGAAATTATAACTGTTTTGAACACATTTGACCTGGTTCAACATGTTCATGGACCCACACACAATCGTGGTCACACTCTTGATTTACTCATCAGTAAGGGTCTAAAGATTTCATCCATTGTTATTAAGGACATAGCACTATCTGATCACTTCTGTATTTTCTTTTATATATTGACCTCTGCTACCACTGAATCTAGATCTGTCTCTGTCAGAAAGAGATGCATTAATGAGAACACTAGTTTGCTATTTATGAAGGCTATATCGTCAATGCCAAGCATTTCTGCAGACTCAGTTGATCTTCTCCTGGATTCCTTTAACTCAAAAGTTAAGAATGTCATTGATGACATTGCGCCAGAAAAAAGAAAGATGGCTGACAGACAAAAAGCACCATGGAGAAAATCAACAGCAGTACAGAGTATGAAAAGACAATGCAGAAAAGCTGAGCGGATGTGGCGGAAGACAAAACTTGAAATTCACTATAGCATCTATAAAGACAGCCTTCGTGCTTTCAATGTTGAACTAGGCAAAGCTAGACAAACATTCTTCTCAAACCTTATAAACAGCAACTTAAACAACACTCGCACTCTTTTTGCTACCGTTGAGTGACTGACAAACCCCCCAAGTCAGATTCCCAGTGAAATGCTCTCCGACAGCAAATGCAATGAGTTTGCTTCCTTCTTTTCTGAGAAGATCAATACTATCAGAAAGACGATTAGCTAATCCTCAAGTTATGCTCAGACAAATTCACCCGCAATTTCAAAGTAGTTACCATGTCTGTTTTTGAAGCAATTGCAAAAATTTTGGAAGAAATAGTACAGCATCTTAAACCTTCAACCTGCTACCTTGACACACTTCCCACATCTTTTTTCAAAAGTGTGTTTAACTGTTTAGAAGCAGATCTCTTAGAAGTGGTGAACGCCTCACTTCTCTCTGGGACTTTTCCAAACTCCCTGAAAACTGCAGTTGTTAAGCCCCTTTTGAAAAAGAGCAGTCTTGATAACACAATATTGAGCAAATATAGACCAATATCAAATCTTCCTTTTATAGGCAAGATTATTGAAAAGGTCGTTTTTAATCAGCTGAACTACTACATAAACTCAAATAGTTACCTAGACAATTTCCAGTCTGGTTTCTGACCGCATCACAGCACAGAGACAGCGCTCATAAAGATAATAAATGATGTTCGCTTAAATTCTGATTCTGGGAAATTATCAGTGCTGGTACTACTAGATCTTAGTGCTGCGTTTGACACTGTCGATCATAACATTCTTCTAGAGAGACTGGAAAACTGGGTCGGGCTTTCTGGGATGGTCCTTAAATGGTTCAGGTCATACTTAGAAGGGAGAGGCTATTATGTGAGTATAGGAGAGCATAAGTCTAAGTGGACGTCCATGACATGTGGAGTCCCACAAGGCTCAATTCTTGCTCCACTCTTGTTTAGCCTGTATATGCTCCCTCTAAGTCAAATAATGAGAAAGAACCAAATTGCATATCACAGCTATGCAGATGATACCCAGATATACCTAGCCTTATCACCAAATGACTACGCCCCATTGACTCCCTCTGCCAATGCACTGATGAAATTAACAGTTGGATGACCCAGAACTTTCTTCAGTTAAACAAGGAGAAAACTGAAGTCATTGCATTTGGAAACAAAGATGAAGTTCTTAAGGTGAATGCATACCTTGATGCTAGGGGTCAAATAACTAAAAATCAAGTGAAAAATCTTGGGGTGATTCTGGAGTCAGATCTTAGTTTCAGTAGTCATGTCAAAGCAGTAACTAAATCAGCATACTATCATCTCAAAAACATTGCAAGAATTAGATGTTTTGTTTCCAGTCAAGACTTAGAGAAACTTGTTCATGCCTTTATCACCAGCAGGGTGGACTACTGTAATGGTCTCCTCACTTGCCTTCCCAAGAAGACCATTAGACAGCTGCAGCTCATCCAGAATGCTGCTGCCAGGATTCTGACTAGAACCAGAAAATCAGAGCATATCACACCAGTCCTCAGGTCCTTACACTGGCTTCCAGTTACAATTAGGACTGATTTTAAAGTACTTTTACTCGTTTATAAATCACTCAATGGCATAGGACCTAAATACATTGCGGATATGCTCACTAAATACAAACCTAACAGGCCACTCAGATCACTAGGATCGAGTCAATTAGAATTACCAAGGGTTCACACAAAACAAGGGGAATCCACCTTTAGCTTTTATGCTGCCCACGGTTAAAATCAGCTTCCAGAAGAGATTAGATGTGCTAAAACACTAGCCACATTTAAATCCAGACTAAAAACTCATTTGTTTAGTTGTGCATTTAATGAATGAGCACTGTGCTACGTCTGAACTTATTGCACTGTATTTTATGTATAATCATTTTTATTCCTGTTTTAATTAATTTTAAATCATTTTTTAAAATAATTTTAATTGTTTTATTGTTGAGATTATTACTTTTTATGATTATTTTAACTCATATTCTTATGATTTTATTATTTCCTTTTATTTAAAGCACTTTGAATTACCATTGTGTATGAAATGTGCTATATAAATAAACTTGCCTTGCCTTTAATTTTTTTGAGCAGTGTACACATAAACAAGTATGACACAAAACTGAATACTGAAGTGATATTCCTATTGATCCCTTAAAATTAAAAAAAAAAAAGTGTGTAACTCTTGTTAATTTTTTTGTGGTATTAATGTTTGACTGTCAGTCTGTCAGTATTCTGTTGTTTTTTTAAGTTAAATGTTCATATTTTGATTTAAAGGTGCAATATGAGTGTAAGGTCCATGCAATTGGCCCAATGGAGGTATCCAATGGTGGCTGAAGGTTTTTTGCGTGTGCAGACTTTTCAGTGCGTTCAAGTTCCTAAATTTAGATTATATTAAAATCTGACTCCATTTTATTATCTAATCTGACTCATCTGACTCCATTTTGACCTCACATTTGATGGCAATTGTTATTGACCATTCATAGGATAACTGATCTAGGTATCTGCTTATCCTATTTATTTTTTAATATTATTGTACTTCATCTGGGTGCTCATGTCACTCAAAGATATCGCTTCGGTCGTTAGCATACCTTACTGTCACAATTCTTGTCAGTCTTGGTTATTAGACAGAGGTAATTGACTAATACTTTAGACGGCCGCTTCTATGCTTGCTCCTTCTAAATGTACTTTTATTTAGCCCCCCTTAGATCTGTATACACTTAAAAAGGAAAATTATCTCAGGTCATGACCACTACTATAGATATAAGCCAACCAACATTACTTCTCTGTAGTAGCTTTAGTATGGTCATGCAATGGTTTCCCATGTACACTTAGCTAGAGTAACATTACAATAAACAGAGGTCATGGCTCACCCTATTTAGGTTGGTCGAACAACATCTAGCTGACCTAAACAGAAGTTCCCCTTTCAGTCGTTTCACTATGACGTTACTATGGGAGCACTGCGACCAATCCTCTCTGGGCTACAGAGAAAAGGCCAATGAATATTGGCGAGTGGTTTGCATCAGCCGCCACTCCCCCGTACATACGGGGATACACTCATTCAGACTTCTGCTTCAGAGCCTCGCTGCTGAGCTAGAGAAGAAAACATCACTTGACCAATGGACTGCGCCGTGACCTTCGTCGCCTGGAGGGCGAAGCCAGTCGCCGTGCAGACACCGTCGAGGACTTTTCCCAACAGTTCTCGGCAGTCCAGAAGCGATCAAACACATCTTGCCTCGCCGTGAGTCCTCCCGGGCTCTTTCGAGTGTGCCACCTCCGTCTGCTTGTCGGAGAGGGCGCCCCCCTGCGGCTTTAACATCACCTCCGCCACCCGCTGCCCCCCAGGAGGCAGCCCCTTCAATACCAAACCCACGGCGTAGAGCTGCCCGCAGGAGCATGGCACCCCCGCTGCTCAGGGACCCAAAAAGACCCGCAAAACCACCAGGCTTCCCTGACACAGGCCACCCAGAGATTACAGGGATTGCTCTTCAAGGGACGACAACATCTGTTCCCCCACTCCCGGAGGAGGACCGGGGGCCTTTGGGTACCCACCCACTCACAAAGAGAGCAATTGAAGAGTTCAGATGCAAAAGCCTCTAAATCCATCTGACACATTTCTTCAAAAAATGCATTTTTATCAGGCTCAAATGTATAGGTTTTCTATGTAAATACTGGTACTTCTGACTGAGCTGCGGGTGGGATTTTGGCGAGTTTGTAGTAAAAGTGTATGATGGATGTATAATATGTGTCAAGAGCATTCACTCAGTATCATTATCTCATTTTTGACCGAGATGGCTTTTAGAGGGTTTTGCATCGGAACTCTTCAATTTCTTCCATCTCTGGGTCTAGTACCCCAAACTCTGCTCCTAAGTGATGCTATGCCTCCTCGGGCTCGGACTTTGGGGCTGATTTTGCCAGCGTGGGAACCTGGGAAGGAGGGTAGGGGCTGCTCCACGCAGCCAAACTCTAATTCAGAACGTTCATCCTTCTGTGCTAACTCCCCTTCTCCCCCCAGGCTGCCCCACCGGGGTCACGACGGTCAACGTTCCGATGATCCCACTTGTACATCGTCTGGAGGCTTGGTCTCAGCTTCCCAGCCCGTCTCATTGGTTGATCCGGATGGTATGTCTCCGCTACGCGATTCAGTTCGCCCTCCAGGCGACAAAGTTCAGAGGTATTCGCTTTACTTCCATTCACTGACACAGACCGATTCTCCGGTTTGCGTTCGAAGGTCGGGCATATCAGTACAAGGTCCTCCCCTTTGGCCTGTCCCTGTCTCCCCGCGTCTTTACCAAAGTCGCGGAGGGTGCCCTCAGCCCCTTGTGGCAGAAGGGTATCCGCATCCTCAACTATCTCGACGACTGGCTGATAATAGCTCAGAGTATCTCTTTTCTCGGGATGGAGTTGGATTCGGTCAACATGACGACACATCTCTCAGAGGTAGTGTTGTAGTACTTGAGAGCGGTCTTGGTCTCAAGACCATTTTTTGATGGTCTTGTCTCAGTCTCAGCTGCATTTGGACTCTGTCTTGTCTTGGTCTCAGATTAAGAGGACTTGGGATTTTACTTCAAGACCACAACTGTGTGGATATCACTAAATTGCAAGTGCGTTGTCTTTGTGAACATCATGAGATTGGATCTAAATCTTACAAATGCAATAGCCTAAATAACATTTTTCTATACTGATTTCTATTGTTAAGCTACTGTTGTGCTTGTATGTGATCATATTTATATGTTACATAATTAAGCAATACAAAAGAAAGAGAGCAGTTTTCATAAATATGTGCACAATTGCAAATGTTATATATATACTAGAATTAAATAAACAAGAAGTAATATTAAGTTACTTTATTTTATAGAGAATTTTAAATACAACTATTTATTTATAAATAGTTTCAAAGAAATCCATATTGGAACATATAAGCTGCTTTGAACGAATCTGCTGAATAAATGCACTGCATAAAATGTCACTGCAGTTTGTTTAAACAGCTCCCAGTGAAACAAATTTGATTTTTTTTGATTGAGTCACATGCATTTAGGTCACTAAATGATGTTTTATTAACAAGGTTCAGTTCAGACTTTCAGTGACTGTTCATGAGCCAAAATATTTCACAAAGTGTAATTGTTTTGTTGAAGGAGTTCTCGGGGTATTTATATACACTGGGGGTCAAAGTTAAGAATAATTAAGATTTTTCATATTTCTGAAAGGAGTCTCTTGCTCACCAAGGCTGTATTTATTTGATCAGGAATACAGTAAAAATTTTATTATTGTGACACATTATTACAATTTAAATAAATGGTTTCTATTTTGATAAATTTAAAAAATTAATTGCTGTTATCAAAGCTGAAGTTTCAGCATCATAACTCCAGTCACACAATCCTTCAGAAATCATTCTAATATGCTGATTTAGAGCTTAATTATTATTAAATACTTAATTATTATTACTGAATAATTTTTGCTTTTTTTCTTACAGCAAAATAGTAATATGTTAGTCTTATGATGCACAGCAAAAACGCTCTGAGCAGTGTTGAAGTTAATGAGATAATTGGGTAATTAACAGCTGAAAAATAAACATTAGTATAGACACCTGATGATAACAAGCAGAATCACCAAAGGAGAAAATCAACATTTTTAAGCTACCATTACAGTGGTTAGTGTCTGCATTAGTTGGGATCTTGACCCTTATATCTTTAATATTAGATTTTGTTTGGCTGCTCTGTCTGTTAAAACAAACAGACAAGTCAAGAGCAGCAGGCATCAGGTGCTCATAATTATGTTTTAACAACATCATCATCATCATCATCATTATTTCACCTAGAGTCTAATATTTTCCTTCACTGATATTAACAGCCTTGTAAACCAACAATAGATCCTATATTTTTTTCCTATATTACATTTTGGAGAAATTTCATTTAGACAGTTCTTGTTCAAAATTCAAAAAGATTTATTTTAGGCACACACAAACATCAAGAATCAGCGTATGAATCTCAACAATGGTTCAACAAACTTCAACACTGCTCAGTGTCTATATGTGTCCACACTCAGAGTGTTAAATTAACACTGAGCATTTTTGCGCTGTAAAACAGACAAGAAGCACTGAATAAAGATGGTTGTTTTTTAAATTGATAGTTGTTTTTAGCTTGTACATGTGTATGTTTGCCAATTTAAAAAGAAAATTCCTATAAAATAATAATGTAATTCACCACGGCAATGACTTTTTATTATTTTTTCAAGACATTTCACAGTAAATTGGATCTTTCAAATTAATTTGAGGAGTGCTGGTCGGCCTTGATCTCGACTCGGTCTCGCCCTGCATTGGTCTTGGTCTTGTCTTGGTCTCAAACCCTCGATCTCAAAGACCTAAGTCCCTTAGGCCAGGTGTCCAGGCATGTTGTGGTCAACATGGATGACTCCACGACGGGCTGGGGCGCTGTATGCAATGGGCAAGCTGCCTCGGGGACCTGGACAGGGCCCCGACAGCTGTGGCACATCAACTGCCTTGAATTGCTAGCAGTGTTTCTCGCCCTGTGCCGGTTTCTCCCGGTGCTGTGCAGCCAGCACGTGATAGTCCGCACGGACAACACTGCAACCATAGCGTACATCAACCATCAAGGAGGTCTACGCTCCCGTCACATGTCGCAACTCGCCCGCCATCTCCTCCTTTGGAGTAAGACGTGGCTCAAGTTGCTGCCTGCCGTTCACATCCCTCGTGGCAGCCCCTCCCTGGAAAATCCCCTTGAGGAAGGACCTTCTTTCTCAGGGTATGGGCACGATCTGGCACCCGCGGCCCGAGGGTTAGTCCCCCTAAACCTCTTTCCCTCTTGGTTATCTTTCCGTAGTCCTACGAGGACTTCAAGGTGCTCCCTACGAGCCGCTCGTGTCAGTTGAGCTAAAATTCCTGTCGGCAGAAGGGGAATGCCGTCTCCAAGCAGAGGTTGGCCCATTGGGTGGTTGATGCCATCACCTTGGCGTATGAAGCCCAAGGTGAGCCGTGCCCCCTAGGAGTTTGAGCTCACTTGAACGGAGTGTTGCCTCCTCCTACACGTTGGCGCACGGTGCCTCTATAGCAGACATCTGTAGAGCTGCGGGCTGGGCGATGCCTAATTCCTTTGTACGGTTCTACAATCTCCATGTTGAGCCTGTGTCCTCCCGTGTGTTAACTTAAATAAAATCAGGTTTCAGGCCGGACGGACCAGCTCGGTGTCGGCTTGCTGCACCATTCCCCCGGGATCTGTGTGCCATATTTCCAGTAGTCCCACTTGGCACTCTGGTCCTCCTTGCCCCGCAGTCCGGACTAGGATGGAGTAGTTCGTGGCTGTGCTCCGGCGGGAGCTCCTTTGCCAGCTGGTTGTGGCAGCATGTCTCAGTACGTGTTTATACTCACGGTTACGATCATTTTCCCTTACATATCTATAGCTGGAATAGATAGTAGTTTTGATTTCTTTCTCCATATGACCATACAGCTTGTCATTGTCTCCGCCCCACGATGACTCCTTCTAGCAACTCCGTGGGGCCCTCCCTTACGGGCTCCCGGGGCGTCGGGCAGGTTACGTGTTGATGTCCATTTCCACTGGCATGCTTGCCTGTCAGCAAATCGGACTCTGCGTAACGCAGCTTGGGACTGTGGCCTTTTCCATGGGTGTTCCCATAAGTAACATAAACAACTGAAAGGGGAACATCTAGGTTACGTAGGTAACCCACATTCCCTGAAGGAGGGAAGGAGAAGACTTTACTTCCCTTGCCGCAGTATTTTTCAGACATTTTTAGGCCTTGAACATGGTACAGCCCTTGCTATCCCTAGACAGACAAAAACCTCTCAGATTTCATAAAAAATAATTTAACTTAATTTTTAATTTAATTTAACTTAACTGAAGATGAACAAAGTTTTATGGATTTGGAACTACATGAGCATAAGTAATTAATGACAACATTTTCATTTGTCAACAGTCTAACAATAACACTGTACTGTCACTTATAGATTTCAACACTGCAAGCAGCTGTCTACAATGTCCCACCAAACGAGGAACAGACCTGTCATGCTGCAGATTCCACATCTTCCATTGAGTTAACTGTCCGGGAGACCTTCATGGAATGTGTAAGAAGCAATGAGTTGTAAGATATTAGCTCAAATTATTATTATTATTATTATTATTATTATTATTAGGGAATCAAATGGGAATCATATCTAACGATTCGATTCAGCTTGATTAAATTAACTTGGTTCAGAATCAATAATTTGCACCCATTAACTGTTCGTCCAGCGAAATGGTTAAATTAGTACATCTTACCAATTCTGAGGTTTATAGCACTTCTTGGGCCCGACAGTGCTACAAACAGTTATTTTGTTAACTCTTAAGAGCAAGGTAACAAGGATCTTGGCATATTTGACCTTAAAATACACAACACAAGACAATGCTTCTTTATAAATGAAACACGAATTTATTCGAATTACTCTAAGACACACAACCTAAACTACTAACACATAAACATACACACGCACACACACATTCATACATACTGTTCTAGAGGGTTATGGGGTCAACAGAGCTTAAACGGAATCCCAAAGCAACATTACTAGCAATTGCTACTATAGTTCTTAGATTGCACCCTGGCAGAACCACAAAAGCAGAGATTCGTCTTTAGCTGCTAATAAGGATTTTATGCACCAATTCAGCGAGCAAAGAAGATTTTGTTTACTTGCGTCCTGTTTGAACAGCCGGGGTTTTCCTCCGTGACTTTGCCGGGGGTCCTGATTGGTGCTCGTAGATGATGTCTTTGGGAAACACGTCAGTGATGAGTGAGCTGCTTGGCCGGATGGCTCCGATTGGTTCCCGGGTTACGCAATGTAATGCGCGGGGAGTTTCTTCTGCAGTCAGAGTTGCCAGACGCAAAGTCTTTGAAGAATTCGGCCGGTTAGCGGAGCTGAGTCTTTCTTGTAGGGTTCTGGATGGCACAATCGCGTGATGGTCAGTGCGATGGAATGGCGGCACGCGGCGAAAGGCGCACAGCGAAAGGCAAGCGAAAGGCAAGGCATTGTTAGAAACATAGGGTTTTAAACCAGCCATCTTGGTCCGTCCCCATTCAGGTTTGCTCCAATCAGATCGGGTTGTGGGGCGGAGCCATGCTTCAGGTGGTTCCTCCTTGCATAAATTAACCTGTGTCTCACACATGGTATATCTGTGAGTTTTGTCAATAACTTCAATAAACTTTTGTGATGCGAATATTGTAACCAATAGTAACTTATCATTCATCTAAACATATTGGAAATAAAACAAGCTTCTGGTCAACACCAAACATCAGATATCTTGCATACAGTCAAATACATTGTAGCCTTATCTACTAAGGGAAATATAATGCAAACACATAAAAGGGGAATATATTCACTCATACACATACACTCGATTACACAAAACACACCACACATATCGGAAGGTAAAGAACATACTATTCATCGGTACTGTTACTCTAATTGTGGTAGAAATAGTCCGTTTTAAGAGTTTGTGTATTCTGAATAGCCGTCCACGGTTTAGTAGAATGCAGAAAGGAGGGGGTCTGGGTGACCAGAGTGTCCGGAGGTCATGCTGTGAAGCCCCTTTGAACCTTACCGGCTGGTTCCTATCATTATAAACCTTTCATTGTATATTTGATTGTCAATTCACGTGTACCTGGTAAGAGATACACTGCATGCTCTGGTTGCCTGAATGAGCCTAGATGAAAGGGGAGTTCTTGTCTTCCATCGATTGAATTAGGGTTTTAGCTATTTAAATTCCCTAAGAGATAGTGACCAGGAAAAGGGGGAGCTGGTCTGGCCCATTTTACAATAGGCACATGGCCGGGGAGATGACTCTTTTAGATTTGACTGGAATGTGGTGATCTCTGCAGTTTGATGATCTGTTCGACCGAGGTCCCACAGAGTCTTATACTTTCACAAACCTTGCAACGAGAAACTACAATGGAAACCTCAGTTTAATGACAACACGACAAACCACAATTGAACCTTTGAAGACACCAATATTGTCTACAGCACCAAATAACATCATTCCTCAAACCATCTCACTAAACCACCTGACCGCACCAGTGGAAAGTGCTGCTGTACACATTATGAAACTTTGCCCAAAGTGCTACACACCAAGTTATCTGACAAAATGCAACAGCACTCTGACATTCATGTTGGGAAAAGAAGAACTAGCTCCTCTCTACATTCATTAGAACACAGTGCAACCTTAACCTAATGGATGGTCAAGAAATTTAGGAATTCCTCCTCACCACAGGACCTTTAACAGTTCAGTACACCTCGGAGAACCAGATCACCTCCCTTTCTAAACTAAATGAAACAGACCAGCAACAAAAAAACAACAAAAACAATGACAGTGATGAAGAACAGTGTGCTGCAGCCAGTCACCATTTTCCTGCTCCCCCACCATCTATGCCACAGTTCACAAAAAGACAGCAGAGTCCACAAACACCACAAAAAGAAGAAGAAACATCAGACTGCCCAACACTAAAACAAGATCATGAACTTTCAAACCCCACTGTTGTCCCACTAGCTGTTCTACAGGCAACAAAAAAAGAGCACACTACCCAAACACAACAGAGAAGACAGAAAACAGAGACAAGCTCCAAAAAACAAACCAAGAAAGAAACTACTCCAGCATCAACAAAAATACAAAACAAAACAAAACATCAGACGACCCAACAAAAGGCAAAATCGAACAAACAAATGTTTCACGCAGTTCTGTAGACTTTGACAACATTACTGAACTGTTGCTCTAGTGAGCCTTTCAACAAAATTCAGCATGAATCAGGTACAGTCTATTTCTTAAAAAAACACACTGCATTACTTTTAAAGGACCAACACCACAAACACCTTAAAAGAACTGAACATATACACGTAGCCAAATGTCTTAAAAAAAACAACAACACTACAAGCATATCAAAGAACTGAACTTATAACCTAAATTCTGTATCTTTACAAACATACTATACTAAATTTGTATATGTAAAGCTAAACACTGTTTAAAACATCATACACAACTCATACACAACTACATTAGTTGACATTGTATTGAAAACCATCTTACTGTATTCTTTTTATTTTCACAGCTTAACTTTTTTATATCATTTTTTTCTATATGCATAATATTTGAATTTTTACTTTCCAAAAATGTAAATATGTTCTAAACATTTCTCAAATGCACAATTGAGTAACTACATTTTTTCATTAACCAATCTTCTAGCAGTCTAACAATAACACTGTATTGTCACCTACAAATTTCAACACTGCGATCAGCTGTCTACAACATCCCACCAACAAGCAACAGTGTTAAAACATTTCTCAAATGCACAATTGTGTAACTACATTTAGATTTTTTTCCTACTACATGTGCACACAGTCATTGAACTTTTATGCAAATGCAATACTCAATGACAGTTCACTCTTTGTTTACAAGTTAAAAAGAAAAAGTATACTTGATGGGTTACTGTTCACGTTAACCAAGTCTACAGCCATTTAAAACTACACAGTAATACATTTTAGTTACGTTTTCTATTTTATTTTTTTTATATATAGTTGTATACTTAACAATACACAATAATTTGTTACAGCATACTTTTTTGCTTTTCAACTATTATTTAAATCTCATTTAAGTGCACAAATGTGTAACTTTGTTTTATGTTTTGCACACATAGATTAAACTTTTACACAAATAGTCAAACACATTTCATTATTGAAATAGTTTATACATTACAAACAATCTATACTTGATATAGGGGACTATATTCAAGTGCTGCGTAATATCATTGTGCCTGTGCAACCATAGTACAGCAGCAAATTTTCTTGATTATTACGCCAGAACGTGAGTATAGTTCTTAGTCATATCAGCCTAGAAAATCACAAATTTTCATTTTCTGCTGGTCTTAGTATACAACGTAACTACAGAAGTGTCAAGTTTTAAATAGGAAAAATATCGAAAGTCTTTGGTATTATTTTTGAGTGCGATGCTTATGGTCTAATCCGATTCAATGATTTATGCTAAGCTATGCTAAAAGGGCTACCGGGAGAACTGGAGATCAGCTGAATGGATTCGAAAACAGTAAAACTTATCTGTTTAACTCTGGGGGAGTTGGAAAATGAGCCTATTTGTACAAAAAAGTGAAGTTTAGATGCAAGTATCACCTCTTTTTTTGTTCTTTTACTTGTCTTAGTTTTATCCAATTTGGAAAAATTCTCTATGTACAGTATATAGACATTCATGACAAAAAGTTATCACATATTACATCTCCAGCTTATATTTATTCTAAAATGCTTTCATAAATTCAAAGTCCTAGGTTTTAAACTCAAGGTCAGTAACATTACTGCAGTACAATTATTTACACTCTCTCTGTCTATACTTATCAAAAAAAAAAGTTTACATTTACCTTTGGACAGCTTCATCATGGTCATTTTAATGTCATTGATACACTGTATCCAAAACCTTATTGATCCTAAATCAAAACTCAAACCTTCATGAAAGGTGAGCACATGTGTCTGATTGTACAGAAGCATACAAAATGCAACATTTATATAGCTCATATATTAGTTGCCTCTTAAACAGTTTAAAAAATAAAAAAAAGCAGTACATTTAAATGGTAAAATTCCTGTAATTGCCTTTATAATCACTAGATGGCAGGATGTCCTCAAAAAAAAACACTAATGGCTCATTCTTCTCACAAATACAGCTTCTTTTCCATTAGTATTCATGTCTGTCAATTATAAATTCATGTGGGACCTCGGTCGAACAGATCATCAAACTGCAGAGATCACCACATTCCAGTCGAATCTAAAAGAGTCATCTCCCCTGCCATGTGCCTATTGTAAAACTGACCAGTAGACCCAATGATGCCAGACCGGCTCCCCCTTTTCCTGGTCACTATCTCTTAGGGAATTTAAATAGCTAAAGCCCTAATTCAATCAACTGAAGACAAGAACTCCCCTTTCATCTAGGCTCATTCAGGCAACCAGAGCATGCAGTGTATCTCTTACCAGGTACACGTGAATTGACAATCAAATATACAAACAGAAAGGTTTATAATGACAAGAACCAGCCGGTAAGGTTCAAAGGGGCTTCACAGCATGACCTCCAGACACTCTGGTCACCCAGACCCCTCCTTTCTGCATTCTACTAAACTGTGGACGGCTATTCAGAATACACAAACTCTTAAAACAGACTATTTTTACCACAATTAGAGTAACAGTACCGATTAATAGTATGTTCCTTACCTTTCGATATGTGTGGTGTGTTTTATGTAATCGAGTGTATGTGTATGAGTGAATATATTCCCCTTTTATGTGTTTGCATTATATTTCCTTTTAGTTGATAAGGCTACAAAATGTATTGACGGTATGCAAGATATCTGATGTTTGGTGTTGACCAGAAGCTTATTTTATTTCCAATATGTTTATATGAATGAAAAGTTACTATTGGTTACAATACTTACATTACAACAATTTATTGAAGTTATTGACAACTCACAGATACACCATGTGTGGAACTCAGGTTAATTTATGCAAGGAGGAACCACCTGAAGCATGGCTCCGCCCCACAACCCGATCTGATTGGAGCAAACCTGAATGGGGACGGGCCAAGATGGCTGGTTTAAAACCCTATATTCCTAACAATGCCTTGCCTTTCACCGTGTGCCTTTTCGCCGTTCGATTTCCACCTGGCGCCTTTCGCTGTGCACTGACCATCACGCGATCGTGCCATCCAGAACTCTACAAGAAACAGACTCTGCTCCGCTAACCTGCTGAATTCTTCAAAGACTTTGCGTCTCGCAACTCCGACTGCAGAAGAAACTTCCCGCGCATCACATTGCGTAACCCGGCAACCATTCGGAGCCACCAGGCCAAGCAGATCACTCACCACGGACGTGTTTCCCAAAGACGTCATCTAAGGAACCACCAATCAGAAGGACAGGCAAAGTCACGGAGGAAAACCACTGCTGTTCAAACAGCACGCAAGTAAACAAAGTCTCCTTTGCTCGCTGAATTGGTGCACAAAATCCTTATTAGCAGCTAAAAGCCGAATCTCTGCTTTTGTGGTTCTACCAGGTTGCAATCTAAGAACTATAGTAGCAATTGCTAGTAATGTTGTTTTGGGATTCCGTTTTAAGCTCCGTTAACCCCATAACTCTCTAGAACAGTATGAATGTGTGTGTGCGTGTGTTTGTTTATGTGTCTTAGAGTAATTTGAATAAATTCCTGTTTCATTTATAAAGAAGCATTGTCTTGTGTTGTGTATTTTAAGGTCAAATATGCCAAGATCCTGGTTACCTTGCTCTTAAGAGTTAACAAAATAACTGTTTATAGTACTGTCGGGCCCAAGAAGTGCTATAAACCTCAGAATTGGTAAGATGTACTAATTTAACCCCTTCGCTGGACGAACAGTTAATGGGTGCAAATTATTGATTCTGAACCAAGTTAATTTAATCAAGCTGAATCAAATCATTAGATATGATTCACATTTGATTCCCTAATAATAATAATAATAATTTGAGCTAATATCTTACATTCACTATAAAAACATTAAATATCACATTTTGTCCATGTTTACCACTTCATTAACATTGATGAATCACATTTTACAATTTTGACATATTGACATTTTAACATTGCATTATAAACACAAGACTCACAGTAAGCATTTTGTTATCTACCGTTAACTTAAAATCTCTATATCTACAACAAAATGTTTGCATGTAAGCATGCTTACTTTCTGTTAAGTATTATACTTGTGCTGCTTGCATGTACATGTATGTGTCATGATGTGAGCCCTTAAAATTGCTCAAACCCCGGTAATTGCTGCTTGCAGCTATATTTATTATTATTATTCCATGTTAAAACTGCATTTGTGCATTGCTGGATTAAACCTTGAAGTAGTATGATAGCTTATGCTTTCCGCTTATAATTCATGATAAGTAAACATCATGAAGTGGTGTATTGACTGACATTCTGTTATTATTGAGCTATAATATGAATATATTTATACCAATGTATATAGAATGTATTGCTCAGCTTTTAGACATGAACACTTGTCATATGATCCTCAACAGTGGTGACAATAATTATTCATACTGCAGTGCATGATGGGAGTTTTTACTATGTTGTTGCCTAGCATTGCAGCGTGAAGCATTTTGTTGATTATCACCATTGTTGAGATTCATATTCTGGTTCTTGATGTCTGTGTGTGTCTTAATAATACTGGGGTTTTTAAATGTATTCACTGTAACAAATATTGCTGTAGTTTCACATCACTTGTACAAACTTAAACATATATAGTTATTTTGATCTTTGCCAGATCATGATGACTACCTCAACATCTCAAGGGTCAAGAGCCCAACAAAAGCAAACGCTGATCTCCAAGATAGTGGCATCATTCTAACCAATTAAACATAAACACCTGCTGTTCTTGAAAATTACAGAGCTTCAGGTGTTCGCACCCGATTGTAGTTTACACACCTGCACAATTATCATATGTAATTAGTCAATTAGCTCATTAAATGAGAGAATTTGAGACTTGCCTGTGATTTTTCCGCCATTCTGAAATTTGTCCAAAACCTTTTGCGAACTAGTCCTAGGTTTTTCACCCAATCAGAACCAAACCAGTGCAGAAATGTTCCCTGGACAGTGAAGATTAATAATTATCAAAAAAAAATTGACTCATGTTCGAAAGGGGGTGCCAAAACGTTTGAAAGAGGCAGGGCCACTTTTATTAAATGGCTATAACTCATGAATAGAATGAGATATCGTCACCAAACTTGGAACACATGTGTACCACATCAAGCTTTGGTCAAATCAAAATAAATTGAGGAGTTTGACCACTTGGTGGTGCTATAAGGTGGACAAAACCTACAAATAGCTGCAACTACGCAAGCTTTAGTCCAATTGACCTGAAACTTAGTATGCAGAGTCTTTGTCCAATGTGCCACAAGGGTCTATGAGGACATTGGCGTATTTCAAAAAACATGCCCGCCATTGGGCATGTTTTTCAATAAATATTGAGCACCTATTAGACAAGGTTAATGGAGGTTGATCCGAATGAAACTCATTGGGCATGTTCGACTCATGGTCCTAAAGGTCTGTAAGAATTTTGAAAGAAATCAGCCACTAGTTGGTGCTAACGAGTTTTATGCCTCAGTAATCACGTTTCACTTATGCACACACTATGCATATCATCAGATAGATCTCCTCATACCGAACAACTTTGCCTCAAGAACCATTGCTGCCAATCAAATCCTTCATTAATTATTCACGAATATGTTATAAAACCTACTTTTGCAAACTAGTCCTAGGTTTTTTGCTCAATCTTGTTCAAACCACTGCAGCACAATTCTCTGGACACTCTAGATCAATAATTATGAAAAAAATGTTGAATTTTGTCCTTTGGTTAGCTGTAACAGGGTAATTATGAAAGGGGGCATGACTGCATATACACAAAAGCCTATAAATCGAATGAAAAGTCAAAATTTTATTAAACTTCTAGAATATATGTGTCAGCTGACTCTTAACATGCATGCAAAGTTTCTTGGAGATTGGACCATAGGTGCACAGCAAAAATGCTCATTGTTAAATTAACACTCTCAGTGTTGATTTAACACTCTGAATGTGGACACATATAGACACTGAAAGTGGAAGCTATTGGCATGCAGGCGCCAGCGCCGTCACTTGCACTTTTTTCCAGTGGAAACAATTTAAAATTATCCATCAAAACAATACATGCCTTACAGGCATGATAAATACATATATGGAGAGCTTTAATTTATTGCTTAACAAATTAAAACAAATCAAAACCAAAAACTCTTTCATAATGTAGCTAATCTGTAAAGATGCATTTCAAAGATTTCTTTGAGTGGAGATTTCTAGTCAGGATATTTGTGACACTGATTCAGAATACACTAGTTTATTCATAAATAATTCAAATATCCCCTTACCCTCTGACACATGCATTTGTTATTTACAAGGAATACACCTTGATGTAGACTAATATAAAATAAAATAACGTATATCGTTTTAATAAATACAGTTCAGCACACACTGTGGAACCAAATAAATATGAAATTCCACTATCTTAGATAAATATTTAACTGTGAGTTAAGTTTTTCAGATCAGAATAGTGATTTTAGTGACACAGGAAAGGGTTAACTGACAAAATTATACTTTAAAACCTTTATCAGAAAATAGAACCCAAGGACTCAAGGAAATGTATAACAATCAAACTGTGGAAGGTCACAATCAAAATACAAATCGCGATAGTCACAATAGTCTATCAGTCTATCAGAGCTGGGTATGATAATGGCTTGGAAACCATTATTCACTGGAATGGCAAACATTATGATACAAGAAAATGGGAGCAGTGCAAAGACAAGCGATAAAAACTTTTCACAAATCAGGTTTGACCTAAAAACAATGTTTTTGTATTCGAGAAGCCTGCGTGTTTATTGATATAGAACACCTATCTTTCACATTCCTTCCTGGCGGACTTACCAAGGGGTTTACGGACAAGAGCTTTGCTGCAAAAAAATTCACAAATCAAGCTGATGAAAATGACACCAGTTTCAATCTTCTAAGTGTCCAACTTTCTGAGCAATAGGCATTATACAATTAAAAGTATCAATGATTAAAACATTATTTCGGCCAGGAGGACAGAAACGAAATGCCATACATGCAAAATGGAACTGTTTTAATAGCTGAAACAATATCTAAACGTTATGTTTTGTTATGTTCCGTCTCTAAATGCATAAACAGAACAGCACAAATTCTCTTCCGTGCTTTTAAAAACAGACATCAAATAAACATTAGGCTAATAGCCTAAATCAAGCTGTCACCGTCACAACGGCCATTGTTTCCGCACGGAAGTATTTCGGAACATTTCGACTTTATTCTCGGAACATTTCGACTTTATTCTCAAAGTATTTTGACTTTATTCTCGAAACATTTCGACTTTAATCTCGTAATCTTAGATTTTTTTAATTTTTTTAACATGGCACTAAAACGCCGTCGTATATTAGTGATGCTGTTATTGCGGTTGATGTTTTATTGGTTAAAATTATGGCAACGACATGGAGATCAGTGTTTGCTTTTGGTGGATTCTTGACCCTTTTATTAGTTAAGAGTAATTTGCTTTTAAGCAATAGCAATTTTGTTTCACTGAAAGCATTTGTGCATTGCTGAGTCAAACCTTGAAGTAGCAGGATAGCTTATGCTTTCTGCTTATATCTCATGATAAATGAACGTCATGAAGTGGTCTTTCAGTTCGGTGTATTGACTGACATTCTGCTATTACAATGATTATTCATACTGCAGTGCATGATGGGAGTTTTTACTATGTTGTTAACCAGCATGAAGCATGAAGCATTTTGTTGATTGTCACCATTGTTGAGATTCATATTCTGGTTCTTGATGTTTGTGTCTCTAAATAATTCTGGGCTTAACTTTTTTAATATGCATTAAATAGTTTTAAAATTCATTTACTGTAACTATTCCAGCAATATATTGTTTGCATGCTGCAGCTTCACAGGATAGATTGTACAAAATCTAAACATATATGTACGTCTATATACATACATAGCTAGCTAGCTAGCTAGCTACTTTGATTGTAAGTCAGCCAGATCATGATGATTACCTCAAAATCTCAAGGGTCAAGAGCTCAACAAAAGCAAACGCTGATCTCCATGATGGTGGCATCATTTTGACCAATAAAACATCAACCTCAATAACAGCATCACTAATGCACAATCATCATTTAATTAGTCAATTATGGGATTTGAGACCCACCAAGTCCCACCTCTGGCTAGAGGTACAAAATTGTACCCTTCAGGGTACCACCCCAGCGACACCACTGTACCTTAAAAGGTACAGTTTTGTACCTTTTTTTCTGAGAGTGTACATTATAAATGAACTATAAAATGTGGTTTTGTTTTTAAGGGGAAAATCCAAATACCTTAATTTTCATGTCATCCGTCTTAATCGTTTTGTTAATAATAGTTAATATATTTAATACAAACGAGTGTTTATACTGTTTAAACAAACCTACGCGTTTATTATCTATAGCTATTTATCAACATTTTACTCAAGCGACTAGTTGTGCACACTTATTCCTGGCAAAATGAATGGCTGTGATACAGTACAGTAAAAATTAAATTCTCCATCGTCGATACCTTCAGTTGATTTGTATCATGCTATTTATACTGACCATCGCTTGTCCAAAATTGAGCATAATGTCTAAAAGAAAACTTCTGACTGCTTATTGTATTTACACACTGCTTTGCGCTGTCTAGCTATATAGCGCACCTTCGCCGCTCAGATTTATATCCATACAGAAACATAAAACCGGCTGGATGCAGATTAGGCTTCTGAAATGGCAGCACCGGCAGCCATATCACCCTGTAGCCCAAGACCGGTTGCCCACTGAAGCTAAGCAGGGCTGAGCCTGGTTAGTACCTGGATGGGAGACCTCCTGGGAAAACTAGGTTGCTGCTGGAAGAGGTGTTAGTGAGGCCAGCAGGGGGTGCTCACCCTGTGGTCTGTGTGGGTCCTAACACCCCAGTATAGCAATGGGAACACTATACTGTCAAAAAGCACCATCCTTCAGATGAGACGTTAAACTGAGGTCCTGACTCTCTGTGGTCATTAAAAATCCCAGGATGTCTTTCGAAAAGAGTAGAGGTGTGACCTCGGCATCCAGGCCAAAGTAGTCCATTGCCTCTTAACCATCCCCATACTCTGATTGGCTTTATCACACTGTCTCCTCTCCACCAGTAAGCTGGTGTGTGGTGGGCATTCTGGCGCAATATGGCTGCCGCCACATCATCCAGGTGGATACTGCACACTAGTGGTGGATGAGGAGACCCCCCCCCCCGAAATGTAAAGCGCTTTGAGTGTCTAGAAAAGCGCTATATAAATGTAACGAATTATTATTATTATTAAATGCATATTTCTGTGAAACGCGTTTGGTTGTACAGAAGAAAGCACAGTCAGAAGACTATAATTTTTAAAATAGAAAAAGGTTGTATACATTAAAAGAAACTACAAAAGTACAAATGCTGTAAATTACTTTAAAGCCTTAAACATTTATAACATGAATAATTTGTAACTATTTGTACTTATGTACATGTGATTTTCTTATAGCCTTTCCTGTTTTATTATTATTATTGGTTTATTTTAAAGTAATGTATGTTATTGTCCTTGCATGTTCGTTGTTCTAAAGATTGCAATTTAAAAGAATGAAAATAGCCTAAATAAATAAAGGACTAGGCTATTTTGTTGAATGGAATAGGTACAACTGATGATGCCACCGGCCCAGATTTGGTTGACCAATCGGCGAAAAGGGGCATCTCGTGTCCGATACGAAAAGTTTACTGTATTTCTGTAATTAATAATTAAGTAGTAATTTATGACATAATTAATTAAATTTAGTTTTCATTTTTTATAAGTTTTCTTTTCATATTAAACATATTAACAATTACATATATGTGGATCAATGACGTGACGCCTGAATTTTTTTTCCACTGCATTTTTCCAGTAAAAAAAAATTGGGTTAAATTTATTTATATATAAAAAAGATGCCATATATAAGAAGTACCTCTCCCACATATGTACGAACTTTAACTTTTCAAAAAACATTAGTTATTGATAATTTTTCTGTTATTCAAAGTGTCAAAAAATCGTGTGGTGTGACCATCTGGCCATAACTTTTGTTTTGAAAATTTGAAAATCTTTGAAATTACCCTAAATGTATTCAGATAATGTTTTGGCACTAGTTGGCATGTTTTCCAAAGTGTTTTTATAATCCTATATAAAATGGCAAAGCATTTGCATTTATATTTCCATCATAATATTCAAGCAAGCTTTGTCCGATAATCTCAATTTTATGAAATATCATGTGGTGTGACCATCAAGAAACTACCATTTTGAGACTTTCGTTGAAATTCATTCAAAGATAGGACTTTTCATCATATACCAATTTGCCAAGGACCCATAGATGCATCAAGCAGGTTTATAACTCTCTTTCAAATATGGAAAGAAAAAAATATTTTTTTAATGGTGTGTATGTAGGTATCAAATTTGGATATCATGTGGTATGACCTCAAAACAACAAAGAAAATGTATTATTATTATTGTTATTATTATTATTATTATTATTAGTAGTAGTAGTAGTAGTAGTAGTAGTATTATTATAAGTTATTTCTACAAGTAATTCATTTCATAGTGACCTTTCATGGGAACCTAGCTTTGTTTTATTTAGGTGGCCAGTTCTGTGCTTGTAAAGTTTGACTGAATTTGGAATATCATGTGGTGCGACCACTGCAGAATGTTTTCCATTACAGATATATGTCCCAGATTGGCAGTTTTTATACTTTTATATTAAATTGTTTTATATATATATAAAATACTTTATTTTATTGTCATTTGGAATAGATTTTTATGCAATTTTAAGGCAGTTTATGTTTAACCTTTGAGCAATATGAGAAAAAATGCAAAAAATAATAATTTAGTGCATGTAATTTTAGTTGGGTAATTATGCATTAATTAGTAATTGATTATAAATTCATGAATAACTCATTAAATCTATTTTACCAGATTCCACTGCCAAGGAAAGTAAACTCGCAGCATGTTAATTCTGACCCTGCAGTCAAGCACAAAATGTAAATTTAATTTTCTAATGTAAGAAAGATGTTTATGATTTCATCTCAGAACCTGAGTCAGCAACCTTCCACTACTTTAAATTGACCCTTCGCAAAGACCTGTCCTCCTTAGTTACTGTTGCTACGTCCAACAAACCATGGCACTTTTATACCACACATCATGTTCTCATGCAGTAAAAAATACATCACGGGGAAAATGACACTGAAAACGTGCAGACATACAAGACAGAGCAGATTATTAAACAAAGTCTCACAGTTCAAATCGTCATTTTTTGAGAAATTCAAACAACAAATACTGTTTTGTGGCTCTTTAATGTGTCCTGACTCTTTAATGTGTCCTGCTGTACACAGCAAAAACGCTCAGTGTTAAATTAACACTCTCAGTGTTAATTTAACACTCTGAGTGTGGACACATATAGACACTTAAGTAGTGTTAAAATAACACTGAAGCAGTGTTGAAGTTAATAAGATAATTGGGTATTATATATATGTATAATTAAAGTTGTTGTTTTTTTTTATTTTCGATCAAAATAAATTTTAAAAACCTCTGTCTGTTTATACTGGAAAGTTCAGATCTTATGTGGTCCACAGTGTTTATGTAATCAACTAAGAAAACCTAACCCAGTTATTCAGGTCACTACATGATGTCAAAACATAACTACCACCACTGGATGACTTTTGCTCTTGGCAAAAGCTAGCTGTTACAATCCAGTTACAGCAGCCAAATTTAATTTTATTCTAAAAATCAGACCAAAAGCCCAACCAATACAAACACTGACCACTATAACGATGACTTAAAATGTGATTTTCTTCTTTGGTGATCCTGCTTGTGTGTGTATTTGGTCCCACAACAGAGTGTTAAATTATCATTAACTCTGCTTCAGTGTTACTTTAACTCAATCCCTGAAGATTCTCCAAATAACCCTTTACTCCAGAGAAGAACTCCACATCATCATGAGAAACATTTCCCTGTTAACATTTTAACAGGGAAATCCATATTCCTGACATGAGTGATCCACATCATCCACCAATGAAAAAAGAGCCATGAACAGCTTGTGCAGTGACATAGACAGCAATGTGATTGGATGATATTTAACACATATTGTGTTGGACACATTGTGTTGTTTCTCTCTCTCTTTACACATGATCAACTAAAAATGACACAAAATGTGTTAAAATGACCATAACACAAGAAATGTGTTAATAATTAACACATTTGTTATAAGAGTGTAATAGCAATAACTGTATTAAATAAAAAAATAAGTCATCTAATTTCTGTGGCTGAAATATGAATCACTGCTACAGTATGTTTAAGTGAATGGTGTTTTTAAAACGTTTTTTATCAGTTTTATGCAATTTACAGAAAAATAAGTCTGCTAACTACATTTAAGAAGACAACTTTGAAATTACATATTAAAAACTCAAAAGAAATAGACACTTTGTTTCTAAACACTTTAATTACTTAGAATATCTAAATAAAAATCTTAAGCATGTTAAGAAAATTAATTTTAATATAAATCATGGTCGCACCACATGACATTTTTTAAGGATATGGCTGATTTATCTAGATGGAAAACCACTAAAAAAAAAAAAAAAAATTACACAACATTCTTAATGTTTGAACAACTACAAAAGATATTGCTATTTTTTTGTATTTTAAAATTTGCCTGTTGAAAATCCTCATACATCAATGACCCATGTATGCAATATAATGTGTTTTTCCATTACAGGTTTAGGTCTTAAATTTCATATAAGGTGGTATTTAAAAAGTTACAATTTCACTTGTTCATATTTGCAGAAACCCTGTGTACTGATAAGTAAAAGTAGTCATGGTCCTTAACTTGACATTTATTTTTAGTTCTCAGGGAAATGCCATTCCATTTATGTGCACAAGTATGCAGTTTATCTGAACATTTACAGATTTGATTTTGTGCCTCTGTGTTTTAATCCAGAGTTTTGTAATGCTATATCAACAATCTGCATATGAATTGTGCGAATGGTAACCCATCTATTGCTGTTGTACTAAACTCAAAACATGATATTAAAAAAAATAGTGCATATATTGTTTCCACATCTCTTTACTTTACAAATGTATGCAGCAGATAAACTAGTGGATCTTCTTAAATCAGATTATAGTGATTATCATGACATCAAATGTAACTGTTTTTGTTTTCAGATGCTGTGATTGCTCATTTTCAATGGACAACTCCATCTCAAGTCAGGGCTCTGCTTAGGCAGAAGTGCAACAGTGAGAGCTATGCTAAAAAAAAAAATCAGGAAAGTGGTGTTGTTAAAGGTTATGATGAGAATTAATTGACCTTTATGTAACAGACTCAAGAGACCAACCAAAGGGGTAGTTCATTTAAAGTTCATGTAGTTCTGTATTTGTTGTTTGTAATGTTAGTAGTTCTGTCTGATGTTAAAATGTACAATTCATACTTGTAAGTTAACTTTTTTACTTTTATTTTAAGGATATAACTGTAAGTTTAATATGCTAGTTGTAATTTTACAATATTGTAAAATTACAATATAATGTTTATTTATGTATTTTTATCTGTTTTTGGTGCACATTTCTTAATTTAAATTTTACAATAGAATTGTTGGGTTCATACTTTTAACTAACAAACTTTGTTTTATTTTCAGTACTGAAAGCATTGTGGTTTGTGTTTCTTAGCAATTCATTCAATTGAAATTAAAATATTTTAATTCACTATAATTGATTTTCATTATTTTACACCTTAACTACATTTAAGAAAGTACATAGAAAGATTAATTAAAGTCCCACTCACATGGGTAAAAAAAAAATCACTCGTAAGTTGAACTACGTATACTGAACTGCGCTTAATATACATTTAAACTGTGGTATATTTGAAATCAACTACAAATAATATACTAATATAATGTAAAATGTAGGTAGTCAAACACATTACATTTAATTCACACTTAAGTGTATTGTTAAATGATATTAAAGTATATTTTCAGTACATTGAGCAGTGCATTTAACTGTATTTTATATATGCTAGAAACAATAGTAAAAGTACATCTAAAGATATATTGAAGTCCTACATAAGTGGTTTAAAAAACACTAATTTGTGATACATTTGAATTCAATTACATATAATATGCATTTAGTATGTCAAAAACATTACATTTAATTAACATTCAAGTGTATTTTTAACTGATATTAAAATATGATTTTGTTCACATTAATTGCTTGTCAGTATCCTGATCAGTGCACTTTAACTGTATTTTAAAGACACTGGAAGTGATTATAAATGTACATATAAAAATGCACTAAAGTCCCACTTAAGTTTAAAAAAGTTCCACTAATTGCATTTAATATGAATTTAATCTGATACATTTGAAATAAATTACAAATAAAATGCATTTAAACAGTGAAAATAGCATATTTAATTCATACTTATAATAAGTACACTTTATAAAAGTATACTTAAGTGCACTTCTTTTTCACAAGGGAGTAGTGAGTGATAGTGTTTGAGCAGCTGCAGAATCAGTTCACTGTGACTGTGACTGATGGAGGTTTTTGTACGACTCTTTATCACTGTGTGAACACCCAGCTACTACTGATCACTCCAAAACAGTAATAATGTCCAGCATCTTCAGTCTGGACTCCACTGATGGTCAGAGTGAAATCAGTCCCAGATCCACTGCCACTGAATCTAGATGGAGTTCCTGACTGGAGGCGGTTTGCATAATAAATCAGGAGTTTAGGAGCTTCTCCAGGTTTCTGTAAGTACCAGGACACACATGGTGGGCTGCAGGGTGAAGGTTCACTGAGTTTACAGCTCATCACAACATTTTCTTGTGGTGTGGCAGGTTTCACTGAAGGAGTTTGAGTGACTGTGATCTGAGCTTCACACCCTGAAAAACAAAAATGTATCCATAAAAATTAATTATTTGACATATTCTAAATTTATTTGATTAATACAGTTTATTTAAATATACACTATTCACCTTGCAGTATGAAGCAGTATAAAAGTGTCCAGATGAAGATGACGATGAAGGTCATGTTGATGAAGTTGTTGTGTGTCAGTGATGAAGTGTTAAACTCACAGCTCTATAAACACTCTCATCATCTGATGAATATGCAAACACACTCACTGTCATTTACCTGAACACAGTAGAGAAAAAACATTTTATTTCTTTAATATCTTTGCTAATATTTGATCACTTTTTCCATGATACTCTATAATAGATAAAAAGTTCACCCTATAAGGAATAACCAATTTAATCTTGCCATAAAATTTTATTATTAAAGCAGTTAAATATAATTAAAATCACATGCATACTAAAAATGTGAGGAATAATTTTTTGGGAGTAAGTATTAATTTTCTACACATTTTGTGCTGTTTTTTATAATAATCCATCGCTGATGTCTCATATCAATGTGTGTTAATGTCGTTCTCGCTTTCTCTGCTGAAGTTCGTTCAACAAACTGACCATCAGGAGTCTTTGAAATACATGACACAAAAGTTTAATGATACAGACAAAATAATTCAAATTTTGTAGGCGTCATCATCAGACAAGAATTAAAGGATTTTATTTAAAATCTATATTTGTTGGTGTTTAAAATTTTCAGTCTCAAAATACATTAATGAAATGGTCGTTTGAATTTGTTTTCTATATATTAAATCATTAGTTTGCATGTGGACCGTTTTTTTTTTAATCAGCTTGAGATCCTTATTTAGAAAAGATCAAATTATTATATGGTTTGCTGTAGATCATGTCTGCTTTGGAGAACTGATTCATATTTAGAAGTACATGATAATGATACATTTAGTAGCATTGAAAATTTATTTAACTGAGAATATTTTCATACTTCATTCAGGATATATGTGGAATGTGAATGAAAGCAGTGATGTGGTGTTACAGTAAAATTATGAACTAGTTGTGATTTTCAGTTGAAGATTGTAGATGAAAAATTAAACATTTTTTGTGTGTGTTTGTGTGTTTCAGCTGGTCCCACGGTGAAGCCCTCAGTGTCTCTGCTGCCTCCCTCTTCTCTGCAGATCTCTGGAGACTCAGCCGCACTGCTCTGTCTGCTCAGCTCTTACTCTCCACAGGGGGCGCAGGTGAGCTGGACACTGGACGGGTCAGAGGTCACCGAGGGGGTTCAGACCAGTGCAGAGAGCGAGTGGGACAGACACTGCAGTCGCAGCAGCGTCCTGAGCCTCAGCAAAGCAGCCTGGGAAAATGCAGAGCACTTTGTCTGCAGAGTAACACATGATGGAGCTGATCAACAGGCCTCGTTCCTCAAGAGCTCTGAGTGCTGATGTTTCTCCAGTGAAGAGCAGCAGGATTCACAGCAGTCAGTGATTTACAGCTCAATACTGAAGCAGTGTTTCAATGTGCTGCCATTGCTGTTCATTCAATAAAGCTTCTGAACGCCTTACATTTGTGTTCGACTGCATCATTGATCAGTGTGTCCTTCCTTCACTAAAGTTTGAGCTGCTGTTGATGGATTGTAATAGTTGAGAACAGCTGCATTTAGCAGTAAATGTGAACAGAGGCTCTTGGGGTTTGAACATGGTCACTGGAGACAGAGCTGCTCTATTCTGAGACGATCAGAATCACTAAAGCTGCCAATGCAAATCTGACTTTCACCTCAAACTTACAGTTTCACTTCTGCTCATGAGATATGGGTTATGAGTAATAAATTCATTATCAGCTGGAGATGAAGGAGCTGCTCAAATCTTTGTTACTTTTGATACACAATGACTTTGCCATACAGTTTTAATGTACAAAAACAAAACAGCATATTGCACCATTATTATGTGATTTGTTATCGGTTTACACACTTTAGTTTCTGTGTTTGGTCTCTGTGTGTCAGTAGTGAGTGATAGTGTTTGAGCAGCTGCTGTATCAGTGCAGTCACTGTGACTCTGACTAACGGAGGTTTTTGTACGACTCTTTATCACTGTGTGAACACTGGACCACTGTGCCAACTCTGACAGTAATAATGTCCAGCATCTTCAGTCTGGACTCCACTGATGGTCAGAGAGAAATCAGTCCCAGATCCACTGCCACTGAATCTAGATGGAGTTCCTGACTCAAGAGTGTTTGTTAAATAAATCAGGAGTTTAGGAGCTTCTCCAGGTTTCTGTAAGTACCAGGACACACATGGTGGGCTGCAGGGTGGAGCAGAACTGAATTTACAGCTCATCACAACAGTTTCTTGTGGTGCTGCAGGTTTCACTAAAGGAGTCTGAGTGACTGTGATCTGAGCTTCACACCCTGAAAAACAAAAATGTATCCATAAAAATAAATTATTTGACATAAAATTATTTCATTAATATAGTTTATTTCAAATATACACTATTCACCTTGTAGTATAAAGCAGTATAAAAGTGTCCAGATGAAGATGATGATGAAGGTCATGTTGATGAAGATTGTTGTGTGTGTCAGTGATGAAGTGTTAACTCACAGCACTATAAACACTCATCATCTGATGAATATGCAAACACACTCCAGATCATTTACCTGAAGACAGCAGAGATACACAGTTATTTCTTCAGAATCTTTGCTAATACATTTTTATTTACCATTTTCAGAAACAGACATATATAATTAACTCCATGTTATTTTGGGTCGAGCTTCACCCTGCAAAATGATCAGCTTCACTCAAACTTTGATGCTGGGATGATGTTTAATCATGTCTGTATAATATCACTTCTGCTCATGGATTGATAAGACAGTTATATAGGTTTAGTGGTAGTTTTATAAGAATTATACAAATAATAAATTAACTGTAGAATTTTCACTGGAAGATGATAAACAAACTATTCAAGCAGCAAAATCTTTATGTCCTGCTGATGCTTTTTGGAATATGAATGTATAATTAGAAAGAAACTACACATTATAAAAAATACCTAATCTAAAAGATAACATTAAAAAATGATTTGAGAGTAGGAGAGATAAACCATAAATCATCTGAAAAAATATCAGAATATTGAAATAATTTTAATAATCTTCAAAAAGTAATTATGAACCTCAACAAAATTTATATTAAGATCATATTTATGTTTCTGTATTGTTGAGTGAGTGATAGTGTTTGAGCAGCTGCAGTATCAGTGCAGTGACTGTGACTCTGACTGACAGAGGTTTTTGTACGACTCTTTATCACTGTGTGAACACATAGTCACTGTTGATTTCATGTACACTCTGACAGTAATAATGTCCAGCATCTTCAGTCTGGACTCCACTGATGGTCAGAGTGAAATCAGTCCCACCTTGTGCTCCATTCGCACTGAATCGATGTAAGCTGCTATCATAGAGATCATTTACCATATAAATGATGAGTTTAGGAGTTTCTCCAGATTTCTGCTGATACCAAGCTAAACCCCAGTCATATATACCAGCATCAGTTTTACACTCTATAGTGGCCGTTTGTCCTTTAGAAACAGTCACAACTCCAGGCTGAGTCACAGTGATTCCTCTGGATGCTGCTGACAACAACATTATATGTGTTTAAACAAATTAAATGAACAATAAAGAGTCAAAAATGAGCATCTTTCACTTCTGTTACCTGGAATAAAAGCTGTCAGAATCCAGATGAAGCTGGTGAAGAGATTCATTGTGTTTGTTGGTTTTGTACCGTGGTAAACAGCAGTGTGTTATAAAGTGTTTGAGTCTGAATGCTATAAACACTCGGAGCGCTGAAGCATGTGCTGATGCAAAGTGACTCTCTGTGGAAAAACCCTCCATCAGTCAGTCGACTTACAGGTCTATTTCTTCATATGGCTCTCTTCACTGACACAATATAGGAAAACTCAAAAGCTCATTGAGAATCACAAGTCTGAACATTCAGTAAATGTGCAGTTAAGACGCTGCTCTTTTACACTGAATAACTTGTTTGTTTGAATGTGTTTGATGAAACATATCAATCAAAAATAAATATGATCACATGGAGATGAAAGCTGATTTATTTTATGGTCTTGTGTTTTGTGATAAAATGGCATGTGTTTTCAAGTCATTGCAGTTTTATTTTTCTTTAGCCACTGGCGTGAAAAGATGATGTTTGTGCAAATAATAGATGGAGCTGAGCGCTAAAAACAGTCTCTAGATCTTCACTGGTAGACACATGTGTGACTGGACTAGGGGTGAATCTTTAGGTAGAAATGATTTGATTCAATTCATAATTCATGCTTTGTTTCTTTTTTAGGAATGATTCGTTTCACATTAAGATTAATGATTTGATTTTGTATTTTTTAAATCAGAAGTACCCAGTCCTGTTGGAGATCTTATTCCCTGTAAAGTTCAGCTCCAAACCTGATCAAACTCAAATGAACCAGCTAACATAAACTACTTTACATCATCTGTTGCACCAAGTAACTTAAAAAGCAAACATACAGGTTGCTTGAAATGTAACAGAGTGTAAATATAACAAATGTGCAATTCACTCTCATTTGTCACTTTCAGTGGTGTTTGCGCTAAATCTTGGGTAATTTGTTATTCTGGTAGATGATGATCTTAACAGCTGCTTTATGGAAGATGAATAAACTATTCAAGCAGCGACAGCTTTAATGTGCTGGTGATGCACTTTATAGTGTGATTGTATTAGAAAGAAAAAATCTCATTATAGCAAAATAGTTTCTAATTATTTTGAAAAACATTCATGAAATACAACAAAACTGATATTAGGATCATATTTGTGTTTGTATACTGCTGAGTGTGTGATAGTGTTTGAGCAGCTGCAGTATCAGTGCAGTCACTGTGACTCTGACTGACAGTTTTTGTACGACTCTTTATCACTGTGTGAACACTTCTTTACTGTTGATGTAGTGGTAACTCTGACAGTAATAATGTCCTGTATCTTCAGTCTGGACTCCACTGATGGTCAGAGAGAAATCACTGTTAGATCCACTGCCACTGAATCTAGATGGAGTTTCTGACTGGCGGCTGCTTGTATAATAAATCAGGAGTTTAGGAGCTTCTCCAGGTTTCTGTAAGTACCAGGACACACATGGTGTGCTGCAGTGTGTAGCAGTACTGAGTTTACAGCTCATCACAACAGTTTCTTGTGGTGCTGCAGGTTTCACTAAAGAAGTCTGAGTGACTGTGATCTGAGCTTCACACCCTGAAAAACAAACATGTATGAGTTCATAAAAATATATGATTCGGCATATATATCTATATATATATACACACACACACACACACACACACACACACACACACACACACACTATTCACCTTGTAATATAAAGCAGTATGAAAGTGTCCAGGTGAAGATGATGATGAAGGTCATGTTGATGAAGATTGTTGTGTGTCAGTGATGAAGTGTTAAACTCACAGCTCTATAAACACTCTCAGAGCACTGAAGCATCTGATCAATATGCAAACACACTCCAGATCATTTACCTGAAGACAGTCACTCATTAACAGACACAAAATACATTTACTGAAATTAGACTTCTTTCATAATATTAAATCATCTAATAGCCAAGATCATTCACTAATGAATACATCTACAAGACCAAATCATTAGTTAAATCCATGATGTTCTTGCAGGTTTTTACAGACATGAGGATCATCACACATGTGTCTCTGTCAATCAACATAATATAAAACGCTCACTTTTATAAATTGAGTTTGTAAATTAGAAACAATGCAGACTGCATAAAGCATATCAAATACATTTTTTAAGTAAATCAAAGTAATTTGTGCTGTGAGTGGATGTGTTTGTTGGAGACTCAGTTGATGTGTGTTTGTGCAGTTAGTGAAGTGTTCAGGAGGTTTTTGTTCAACTGCTCTATTAGTTTGTATCACTGTGGTGGACTTTCGGCAGCGGCACCAAACCGGATGATGGCAGTAAGTAAATCATCATTTAATATTAATAATACAACTACTGACTGTTCTACACTTTGTTGCTCTTTGTTGCCACTTATTTATTTATAAAATTTTATTTTTTAGTTCGCACTGAATCAGGGTTTCCATGGTTCATGGAATTTCTGGAATATCATGAATTTGAACATTTGAATTTGAAAAGGTCTCTTCCAGACATTGAAAGTCAGGGAAGGTTTTTTTGTCGAAATGTCATGAAACATCAGGGATTTTTTGTGTGCTGCTTTAAATTTTAGTTTCCATTTATCAAAATGTCATTTTTCTGTATCGTATTTTTTTATCATGTTGTTTCACACGTTTTTCCTGTTGTTATGGTTAGGCTACTTTTCAGTGCCATTTTATTCCCTTTCTGCTTCTCAGCTGGCAGTCACTTAAGTCAAATGCAGTCACCAGGTTTTACCTGTTAACTAAGACAAATTAAAGGAAAAATAAAATTTCAAAAGCTTTGGCTACACAATGACCACTTCAAAGAATAAGGGCCCTATTTTAACGATCCAATCGCATAGTCTAAAACGCATGGCGCAGGTGCACTAAAAGGGTTGTCCATATTTTCTTAATGAGTCATGGGTGTTTTGGTTGTAACATGCATTAAACCAATCAGAGCCTCATCTCTCATTCCCTTTAAGAGCCAACTGCACTCGCGCCATGGTGGATTTGCTATTTACACAGTGGAATTTGCAAGAGCAAAGACTGAACAGGGGGCATTCGTGGGCCGTGCATCCCCAAACAAGTTATATGCGCCCCCTTTCCATCCTCTCCCCTTCTTGCTGAACATGGTCGTTTTCAAAAGCGAAAGTGAAACTGTTGATTATAGCATTTTTATATTTGTGTAGCCTACACAATAATAATATTTTACATTGTAATCCTTTCATGTTTGTGTGCTTCTGTGGAGACTGTATGCGCGTTGTGCACCTGCCTATAGGTAGGGATGTAACGATAACCGGTTTGATGATAAATCATGATAAAATTCTCCACGGTTAGTATTACCGTTTCATCTTTTAATTATCATTAAAACCGTATTTGATTACCACGATTTGAACAACTTATGATAAATATATACTGTACAGCGTAAAGCAAAGTTTAAATAACAGTCTCATGTGCGCAGAGCACGCAGAGTAACAGTTAGTTTCGCTTTGAATGAAAGCATGACGGAAAGATGGGAGGGTTTAAAAGGTTGCTGAGGGAATATACAAATGAATATAGAAATGAATGAAATATATGAATGTACCTCTGATGGTTCTGACTGTCTTCAGAAAAGATTCGATGGCATTGTGTTTTGATCTTCATTCCATGTAATACCTAATAAAGCAGTGTTCTTAATCGCAATGCTGCATTGTCCACAGAGTTTACGGAAACAGCTGTAACTTTGCTCTTCCATAAGCGCCGCCTAGTGGCAGAGAGTGGATTTACATTGACTTACAATTACGTTCAGCCTGTTTGCAGTTTTTGTCTAGCTAAACCGGACCGAAGTTTCATGCACTGCTGTCATCTAAACTAAAAAAGACTAAAAACAAGGATTCTATAAATTTAAACAATTCACATAATACATCTAGAATTATTTTGATAAAATAGGCTACATATAACATTTATTGATTTGACTTAACCATTTTCTTTATTTAAAGGCTGAAATGTGAGGTTTACCATTTTATAAAACCTTTTCAAAGCTTTATTTGAACATTTCGAACATGTTATTAGGTAATGTTACTGTTTTAGTGTTTGTAAAAACAGAAGTCATTTTATATGTTGTTTGTTGATTTTAAATATAAAACTTTGAGAAACAATTTATGTGTTAGTACTTTTTAAAAACATCCAGCATATTTTAACAATACCGTGATAATATTGATAACCGTGATCATTTTTGTCACTATAATCGTGATAAGAAAATTTCATACCGTTACATCCCTACCTATAGGCACATATACTACCGTACTTAAATAACAAAAAAAAAAAATACTGCACCATTGGCTTTAGACCAGGTTTTAATTGGTCAATGGCACAGTCTTTTTTAATTGCCTCAAAATAGCAATGCGCTTGAACACACCAGCACACCCATAGGTGCACAAATGGGCGCAAATTTGTTAATTAGACAACGTGGCGCAGGACGTGAAAATGATAACTGTGTCGGGCTGAAACTAGCAAAAGTCACTTGCGTTGCGCCTGGCGCCGCATTGCAACAAGTGTATGATAGAGTTGTAAGTGTTAAAAGTAGATGACAGAAATACAAAAACTAAATGTGAAGAAATAAAAAGAATGAATGATGAACAGAAAATCCATCAGAGCATTCAACCCCGGAAAGCATAAAAACCATCAATTAATTTCTTTAGAAATAGTACAGAAAAATATCAACATGCATTTAACAGCGGCCTGTTTTTCCGCTCATTAGAGGTCACTGAAATTTAGATTTTTAGTCACTGAAAGACTAAAGAGTGGCTTAGAGTGGGAACCCTGTTGAATGTTTGGCAGTCCACATTGTAAAGATGGTTTTCACTGTCATGGAATCTTTTGATATTATGACTATAATAGTGAACTATAATCATTTCTGTTATTTTCTTCATTGATGATTAAATTCTAAATTTTTACAAATGTGCACTGAAATAAAATGTTGGGAATGATGGATGCTTAAATGTATTTTTGTTAATATTTGTAGAAGTTATTTTAAAGTTATAATAGACATGCTAAATAAAATTTATATTTTCCATTTTTTTAGAACACATTTTCTGTCATCAAACATTGTAATGGAGTTCTGCAGTTATTATTTTTGTTCACATCTGATTTTTGATTTTAATCAAAGTGACTAAGTGACTTGTAGAAAACTTTTTTCTTTGTTGAAGCAAAAACCAGGAGACTCTTGGGTATCTTTTGCAGAGTTCTTTATTGAGACGCACTGCGCATTGCTGTAGTTCATCAAGATGTCTAAATTAGGCAACTGATACATTGTATTTTATAGGCATTCAGTGGGCCCTTAAAAGTGTTGACCTTACAGAAGTGACCACTTCTAAAGACAATACAGGAAATCAACCCCTGTAACCAGAATGTTCCCAGCCTTGATCTTATCAGCACAACAGTGTCATTCAAATGCATAGGTTACAGTATCGCCCATACCTTCAAAGGCTGTGCTTTGAACTTCACGTGGGACCCTGCCCAAATGGTCAGGACGTACATAAAGACAAAGGTTAATGTCTCAGATCCCTGAGCTGCCTGACTTGATCTTCTTAGAAGCTAATTACAATGTATTTCACCTTATTTTTCCGTGTGATGGTATGTCTGAACATAGGATCAGCATATCTTAAACAGATTCTTAAATTTGTAATCCTACAATCCCCCATTTGAGAGTTCTATAAAAACTCTCACATAACACAAATTTAAACTTACATAAGTCCATTCTATGGTGTATGTTTGTTAACATAAGCCCCATCTTCCATTCGTGTAACTTGAAGAAGTTACAGGGAAATATATCTTATTCTGTGTCTTATCCTAGATTTACTTAGGTGTAATAGTTCTTTTCAGAACCATAAATGTTGACACATATACAACAAGGTATGATAACATATTGTACAATCTACATGATGACACAAAAAATCATGTAGCATAAGTGTGGAAGTCCTGAAGTCCATGGCGCTTGAATAGCTGTGAAGTCTGTTCTGTGAAGTCTTCTGTAGTCCATTTCTCATGTAGATTCACTCAGATGATTCTTGGTTGTCATGAAGGCATGAATTAATATTCCTGCATTTGACTTTGAGATCATAGGTAGTAATTTTGCTATGTTTTTAAGATGGAAAAATGCTGTTTTACAAATGCTAGAAATGTGGTGTTCGAAGGAAAGATTGCTATCAAATAACACACCTAGGTTCCTAACTGATGATGATGAATTTACAGAGCAGCCATCAAGTATTATACTGTGTTTTAAGTTATTACTTACTGAGGTTTTTGGCCCAAAAATGAACACCTCTATTTTTTCAGAATTAAGCAATAAGAAATTACTTGTCATCCAGTTTTTAATATCAACTATGCATTCCATTAGTTTTTCAACTTTGTATGTTTCGCCAGGCCTTGAAGAAATATACAGCTGAGTATGATCAGCGTAACAGTGAAAGCTAACACCATGTTTTCTGATGATATCTCCTGAGGGTAACATATAACGTGTAAAAAGTAATGGTCCCAGTACTGAGCCTTGAGGTACTCCATACTGAACTTGCGATCGATACGATACCTCTTCATTTATTGCTACAAAATGATAGCGGTCAGATAAGTACGATTTAAACCATTCTAATGCATTACCGCTAATGTCAACATAATTTTCGAGTCTATTCAAAAGAATGTTGTGGTCAATAGTATCAAACGCAGCACTAAGATCCAGTCGCACTAAAAGAGAGATACAACCATGGTCGGATGATAAGAGCAGGTCATTTGTCATTTGTGTTTTTTTAATGATAGGCTTAATAACAGCCTGTTTGAAGGTTTTGGGGACATATCCTAATGACAGTGATGAGTTTATAATATTCAGAAGAGGATCTAGGATATCTGGAAGCACCTCTTTTAGTAGTTTAGATGGGATAGGGTCTAACATACATGTTGTTGGTTTAGATGATTTAACAAGTTTATTAAATTCTTCCTCTCCTATAGTAGAGAATGAGTGGAATAGTTCCTTAGGAGATCTATAGCACACTATTTGATCTGCTACTGTTCCTGACGGCTGCATGGTTACAATTTTATTTCTAATAGTATCGATCTTTGTTGTAAAGTAATTCATAAAGTCATTACTACTGTGCTGTTTGGAAAAATCTGTTGGTGCTTTATTTTTGATGAAAAAATTTTTAAATTCACATCCAGCTGACTTTCAGTAGAAAAATCAGAGACCAGCAGATAAATCCCCCACTAGATACTATATGGAATCTAATCGGTACATAGGCGCCATTATGTTCACATCAGGTGCCTAATACAATGTAGATCGTTGTACGATATTAGCTCAAATTATTATTATTATTATCAGGGAATCAAATGGGAATCATATCTCACGATTCGATTCAGCTTGATTAAATTAACTTGGTTCAGAATCAATAATTTGCACCCATTAACTGTTCGTCCAGCGAAAGGGTTAAATTAGTACATCTTACCAATTCTGAGGTTTATAGCACTTTTTGGGCCCGACAGTGCTACAAACAGTTATTTTGTTAACTCTTAAGAGCAAGGTAACCAGGATCTTGGCATATTTGACCTTAAAATACACAACACAAGACAATGCTTCTTTATAAATGAAACAGGAATTTATTCGAATTACTCTAAGACACACAAACTAAACTACTAACACATAAACAAACACACGCACACACACATTCATACTGTTCTAGAGGGTTATGGGGTTAACAGAGCTTAAACGGAATCCCAAAGCAACATTACTAGCAATTGCTACTATAGTTCTTAGATTGCACCCTGGTAGAACCACTAAAGCAGAGATTCGTCTTTTAGCTGCTAATAAGGATTTTATGCACCAATTCAGCGAGCAAAGAAGATTTTGTTTACTTGCGTCCTGTTTGAACAGCCGGGGTTTTCCTCCGTGACTTTGCCGAGGGTCCTGATTGGTGCTCGTAGATGATGTCTTTGGGAAACACGTCAGTGATGGAGTAGGGGGAGGCTGCAGACCTGGAGCAAGGCAGATCTACGGCCCAGGCAGTTTTACGGCCCAGGCAGTTTTACGCCCCTGTTGTTCCTGATGCGTCCAGTAGGGGGAGGCTGCAGTATATGAGCCATCAGAACATAATCAAATTAAACTAAATCGAGAAGCAACACAAAAGAGATGTAGTATATTAAATATTCGTTACAGTTGTTGTTCTGCGACCGTGCAACAAGTATAAATTATAAGCGATTAGCTAAAGGTCGTAACTAATTAATTAATTTCTGACAAGAGACATCCGGCTCAATTTTAGCTAACCATGTGTAAGCTTAGCTGCTCAAATTCTATGTAGGCCTGTTCGCTCTCCCTCTTTACTTATTTAAATGTTTTTAATTTTTGGTTTTCTGTCTCCAGTTTGCATGAGATGGCCTTTTCTGGTAAGATATTCTTCTAACCCACACCACATGGACTTTGCAGCAACTTTAGATTGCATGCTGGATATGTACGAACATACAAAAGACATTTTTATAATAGGTCTGTATGTATGTAAATGAAAGTAAGGATAATTTAACTGCACACTCATGTATGTTTATTACAGCAAACAAACAAAAGATTATTTCTTAAGTTTATATTAAGAAAACAAGTTGGTATCAGTAATCAGTAATTGACCACAACAAGCACAAACATTATAAGTCCCGCATTAAGATATGATCTAATTAATGTTTATTTGAACTTAATGTGAACTTATTTTTTTGTCATGTTTGTTATTGGTGCTCAATTATTTATGGTGTATCTTGTTTTATTAATGTAAGTTAAGAAAGTGTATTTTAATTGTTTGCTGCCAAATTATTATATGTTAATTGTGGTGTTGATGTCAAATGTGATTAATTGTTGGTTCTATTTGTGGTGCTCTCCATTTTATAGTAAATTTTGTCTTGACAAAGGCTGCTTGCCAGGTGAAATGTTGGAAATAATAAAAAATACTTGAGTGAGCGAGCAGTTATACTCTTTCTTCATGTGTTCTATTTTATTTGCATCTCACAAAGGTTTGTGGTTTCTCTAGCTTTTGATCTACTTAAGGAATTGTAAATCTCTCTCAACTTGTATAAACTATAAACACCTATCTATTCTTTTTTTCCATCTAATGTAAATTGTATTCTCTCTTTAGGTATAAAAATCCCATCAATACAGAGAGGTTGTGAATTACCAACACTTAACAAATGCACCTCCTGCTGTTCCCTGTACCACTGTCCATTCTGTACTACTACTTTTTACAAACCCTCAAAGAAAAGTAAAGTACAGGCTCATCTTCAGCTTCACCTTTCTAGGGCAGTCATCCATGAAGGTAACATAATTTGTGAATGATTTTTGATGTTTATGTTAAAAGAATGATTGATTTGCTTTGGTATTTCTGAAACAAAACACTGTCAGCATTGTCAATGTTGCTTATGAGTTTTACAAATAGTTTACAAATACAGTGTGCTGGGGGTATTGTTTCTTTCATTATGCTGACATAGGAGTGTCAGTAAGGAAGTGATTTTTTTTATTTTATTTTTTTCCCAGATTATACAATACACCGGTGTGGTCTGAATTGTAGGACAAAACTACACTACCATTGTGTATATTGTTTTTCAATTTTAATCCGACGTGACAACTTTTTGGTCCACCTCAAAGGATGTAAGATCTGCAGTGCACCATTGACCAGCACTACATCAGCCACCGTTCCTGATGATGAGCCACCCTTGACCACTACTGCATCAGCCACCGTTCCTGATGATGGGCCACCCTTGACCACTACTACATCAGCCACAGTTCCTGATGATGGGCCACCCTTGACCACTACTACATCAGCCACCGTTCCTGATGATGGGCCACCCTTGATCAGCACTACATCAGCCACCGTTCCTGATGATGGGCCACCCTTGACCACTACTACATCAGCCACAGTTCCTGATGATGGGCCACCCTTGACCACTACTACATCAGCCACCGTTCCTGATGATGGGCCACCCTTGACCACTACTACATCAGCCACCGTTCCTGATGATGGGCCACCCTTGACCACTACTACATCAGCCACCATTCCTGATGTTACACCCTTAACCGCCAGTAGGTCCTTTGTGCAGCTACGGAACAGTGCATCTGTTAAGATAAAATGCCCTCATTGCCATATTACCATTCAAAAAAAAAATTTAAGAAAACATCTGGAGAGGAAACACACAAAATATAGGGATGACATTACAGCAAGCCATCACCTTTATTCTGACTGCATAGACCAAGCTAATGGTGTCTATGCTGTCCAGAAACATTTTCTTTCTTCAAGTGTTCCAGTCCACGTTGTTTACAAAGTCTGGGGAGCAGAGCAAAGCGTCAGGTGTGAGTTGCCATCCTGTCAAGTGGACATTGACTTAGCCAGGAGGAGTGGACTAAGTCACTATCGATGCTATCACCTCCGGTCACTAGACTATTGTGGATCCTTTGCTGAGGCTCCAACTCTGTCAGAAAGTACCCTAACAGACATGGTTGGGTTAAAATGGTTTGGTAGGGAAAGAAAAATAGACTGCCTACAAAGACAAAGCCTGGCCACCCAAGATAACAAACCCTTGTCTGTAGCAACAAAGGCTACAACACCATGTTTTAAGAGGTGCGTTTCAGTCTATGAGCCACATGTATCGTATTATGCCCAACTTGGTAGAATAATAGTTACATATGATGTAAAGCAGAACACCTGGCACTGTCCTTGTGCTAGATCAAGAAGATCCTGCCTCCATAAATACATTGCAAAATGGCATCTTTTCCAGACTGAGCATCAGCTATTCCGGACAGTTCAAAGCACAGAACAGACCAGTCCAGTTCATGAAACTGTAGATGATGCAGGCCTACTGTACCCCCCAACAAAAGAGCTTAAAGCAATGATTCAGTACATCATGAACAACAAGAACATCCCTGCAGCTCTTCCTGACCACCTGCGCCTTCCTTCATTTTCAAGCACATACCCAACCAGCCTCATTCCTGGTGAGATGTTCTGCCAGAGATGCGCTGGAAATGTACCCTTATCAGACCCTCTTCTTATCACATCAAAGGCCAAAATTCTTACAAATACAAGAGTTATCCATGGCAAGTACTTATGGTTCTTAGAGGGATCTATAAAATACATAGAAATGACATCAGATCTGCAGTGATGTTGTAGTACAGCTTAAATTTTTAACATTGTGTTTTTCAGATGTTGCCACCTACTCAAAATGTTGCCACCAATGTGGAATCCACTACAGGTATCAAGAGTGGAAAGATGGCCTGCATAATTTTAATGACAGTATTATTCTTGACCTTCCTCTATGCCTACATATTCGAAACATGTTGCAGGTCAGGTTATCTTATTATCTAATTTACCATTACCCCTAGTAAAAATATAGTAGTGCTTTGTAGGATTTTAACAATTGAATAGCAATTATTATTTGTGTTATGTTTAATGATAGGCCCACACTGCTGTTGGAAGAGTGGTTCAGTGTCTGGAGCTTACCATAGGGGAACAGTTTCCTCCAGCCAAAACAGTGCTCCATGCCTATCTTCATTTTGAGGCACTCACAAGTGACGAGTATGAATACTCTTGTGTGACATGTGGGGATCATCCGCCCATTGTCATCATGGATCTCCACAGAAAAGGAGCATTCAACATGTCATGTAAGTATGTTGGCATGGATCATACTGATATTGTGTTCTTTGGGCAAATACTTTCTGAGTGATTTGACACTTCTTGTGCATTTAGCCACAGCAGGTGTATATCTAATGTTTTCTATTATGTAGGTCCATTATATAGGTCTTATTAATATTTTGACTTTCTGTATGTTTTTAGTGAGTGACATCAAACCACCTCCAAAAGAATTCAATGGGAATGTGAATATTGAAGACTTTTGGAGGAAACTTTCACTGCAGATGATTGGCCGTGGCTTTGTAAAAAGTAATTCTCTTGCTTCTATGTGTCTCTTCTTGACAGTTGGTATGATACATGCTATTTACTTTTTGGTATGATGTATAATAATTTATTTTTTTTGCTTTTTCTGTTATTTAAGAACAGAGTGACAACCCCTTCACTGTCGACCCCAGTTACCACCTGTGGGCACCGTGGATTGGAAGAAATACACGCAAGTCCAATCAATGCCTCAACACAGAGTTCCAGAAAATCCACCAACCCAAAGAAGCTGAGCTTTGCGAAATAACTGTATCTGAAGATAGGCTTAAAAATGAGCTTTATAAGAAAAAGGTACAATTAATTTATTTAATTTCTCATGGGGGCAACTATTAACTAACAAGAAACTGATAAACATAATTGCACTCTTAAGAAAAATGGTTCTAAACAGTACCAGAAAAGGGTTCTTTGGCTTGTAACAATAGCAGAACCATTTTTGGCTCTAAATAGAACCCTTTTTATAGGGTTCCATAAAGAACCATGCTTTGAAAAATGGTATATAGGACCTTAACAGTGTTATAAATAACATTTTTAATGAAAGTTGATTTTAATTAATATTGGTATATTAATTAATTATATTAATTATATGTATATAATTATTAATATTATTAGAATATTCTATTTATTAATATTGATTTCATATTCTAACTGCCTGGTATCACAATGTCTTGTAGTGTCTATTAGGGTTTTACATAACAACATGTCAGTTAGGTACTTTTATTTTTTTTAATGACATAAATATTGACAAAATTGACAGTTTTATTACAACAGTTATTAGCAGAATATATTGATAAAAGACAATTGAGATTAAGCATAAATACTTCAAGAAGTAAAACAAATAGAAAATACTGAATTTGTTAATATATAGAAGTTAATTTATACCATGTTCTAGTGAAATATGTATTTTCATAATTCTCTATGATGCCTCTAAGTCTCATTGTGTATTTTGATGTGACTAAATAGCAGTTTTTCTCTGCAGATGACAAAGTTATATGATGTGACAGCTTCTAAAATACACAACTGAGTTTACACTTACAATGCATCTCCTTCCATTTGTTTTTGTAAACAAAAAAACGATAAAAAGACCATGAATTAAATGTTTTTGTTACTTACTTAGTGGTAAAGAGGAGAGAAGTATCCATAACTGAACAGGGCTGGTCACACTTACATGTTTTCTTCAACTGAAAAGGAAACAGCTTGGTTGAAAACTAGTTACAATATAAAAAAAATAGACATTATAAGAAATAAATAATTTACCTGATGAGAGTATGTTGACAGTCAGAGATCAGTAATGAGCCATCTTTTTTTAGAGTGTGGCCTCTGTTAGTAATAAATAACTAATTTAAAAAATATATGTATTGTAAATTCAGTGCTAATTAGTGGAAAAAGAAGTATCCTCCAGTTTCATAGAGCTGCTCACACTTTCATGTGATCAAAAAAGGAGAGAAAAGAACAAGTTTGTTTGGAAACCAGATACAATTTCAAAGTTAATTTTGCATTTAAATATAAGAATGAAATCATTTACCTGTTGAGAGCATGTTGACAGTCTGTGTAGTTGGATCACTGAGCTCCGGAAAATCAGTAATCAGTAATCAAAAAGTGCTTTGACAGTTACAGATTTGAAAATAATAAATTCTAAACTCTAACACAAAGAACCATTTCATCATTAAAAGGGTTAAAGGGCTAATCAGTAACTACTATTTTTCATATCTCCTGGAGAGCTATTAAGAACTACTATATAAATGTTAATAGTTAATGTAAATAAATTCAGAAGGTCATGATAACTCATTAAAAATTATTGAGGTTTTTGTAAGGTTCTAAATAGTAAAACTTCTGATGGCTTTGATAACACTTAAGTCATTGCTAGTGTGTTACCATGATCTTCACTTTAGAATTAATTATACGTTTTGCATTATTCACATCAACCATTAACATGTATTTAGTAGTTCTCCAGGAGATATGAAAAAATAGTTACTGATAAGCTAATAGTGAACTACCACGTTCAGCTGAGTGCTATTACTTATTCGTTAATCAGAGTTTATTGTTAGTTAATAGTAGTTACTAGAATGTTAATAGTGTATTAGTCATTTGTTCCTGTGAAATTATTCATTAATGACGGAACCATATTCTAAAGTGTTACCATATTTTTTTGTTGCAAGTGTATTTTGATTTTGTTTTTTAGGTATCAGTGATACGGAAACTGTGCAAGGAGTGTGGTGTTGATTCCATTGGATCAAAAAGTGACCTCCTAGAGAGACTTTCATCTGAGATGAAATCTAGACAGACTTATGACAAAGTATTTGAAAAGATTTGGGGTGCCTCAGGTGAGAAGAAAATGCTTATGTTTTGTCATGTTTGTGATTGTCACTTTAATTTTGTAGGCTTTATTGCTGCTGCCTAAAATATATATTTCTTCTAGGAGGGTGGGCTGTGGTTATGTGCCCTTGTGGAATTGTGTACAGCATAAAATGCTGTTTGCGGGCCGAGAGCCCTAGAGACTTTTCAGACATCCTTCTCTCATGGAAACACATACCCAACATAGTCATCTATGATTTTGCACGTGGACTGGCCACACATACCAATCTTCGCTATCCGGAGGCGTTAACCTTCACGCCCCATGAAGGGCGTCTAGCTGACCCAACAGATGACAATATAAAGATGGCAAAAGAGGGAAAGCTTAAGATCTCCTTGCCATGGCTAAATGTAAAAAAACAAGTCCCAGACAGCCATGGACACCCAATTACAGGCTCAGCAGAGCACTATGCCCTCAATGATAAATTTCACGAGGAGAATTCAAAAGACAAACGAGATGTTCTCCGCAAGATTGGACTTGTAGCCCAACTTGCTGGTAAAGTCAATAGCCAGGTTGCGGAGCAGTTCTTCAGCAAATTGAAGAAAAATAACTATTTTCTAAATATGACCCTTCCATCAACCCATGTCTTCCTCATGAGAAGTATCATACACCACCACAACAGTCAGAAGAATTTGAGAAGACTAGAGGCCTTCAGAAGAGTCTTTGGGACAGAAGTTGTGCTGAACATCAACCACCAGGCCGTTCTTGGTAATGTTTTTATTACAGTCATACCACTTTAGAATTGGTTCAAAATATTACTTGTACAAATGTTGTTATGTACCAATGCTTTGTGTTCATCCAATTAAGCTACTTCAGAGATTACAGAAACCACTAAATCTGGTGCCACAAATGATCACCAAGTGACCAGTAAGTAACACAGATGATCAAGCTGCTTCATGGCACTTATTTAGTCATTTATGGCTAAGAATTGTGAGGCACAATGTAATGATTGCTTATTTGCTTGTGGCCCATTATTTTGTAATTATTTTATATATTAATCGCATTAATTGGCTTTATCTGTTATTTCTTCTTCTCAAACTCTTATACACACTGTATTTGATTTTATTGACATATATATCTATTATTTTGTTACTGTGTTGCATTTATTGTATTGCATTTTTATTATGTGTCATTAACTAATAATCTAATTTTGCATGATGTGCAGACCTTAGTGGCTCAAAGGCAACAGTGGATGTGCTACCATTGGCAGACTTTGTTGCCCCTGTAACAGGCATGGGTATAGATAAAGCAATTGCACTAACTATTATGTTTGGTTTTTAACCAGTTGTTATGAACTATAACATTTTCCATTCCAATTCATTATCTAACAAATATGCATTTTATTTACATAGAAACCAATGCAGATGTGTCCATTGAGGAAGAGGATGAGCCTATGATTGTGGAGAATGCAGATGAGGAGTCAGCTCAACCTTGGAAGACGCCCCATAATTCTGTACAAGAGAAATTGGTAGTCCTTCATGTATTCATCATCAGTGCTAAAACACACTGTCCACAGTAGCCTGTATCACAACATCCGCAATTTGTGCTAGTACTGAAGCATCCATTTTATCAGTAAATGTAGATTGTCTAAACAAAATATTTAACAATTTATTTATTAATTAAAAACATTTAATTATATATAATAAGTGTGTCCCTTCCTTCTTTTGTCCTTTGCAGCTTAGATACATCCTGGACACGGAGCGGCTGGCTGATGAGGTTATTGTGAAGGAGGGAGCAACATGCCTCACAAGAGCAGATTTTTGGACTTTGGGTTTGAGAAGGGAAATGGAGTCTGATGTAAGTAGTAACACTTGCATGTAGGTATTTTTTGATGCACCAAAAAAGTTAATCAATGGGTGCAATGTATTTATTGTTTTTTAAATGAAAGAACTTCGACCTTTGAGTATGTGCTAGCTGTGTTAATACTTTTTTTCCAGATTGGAAATGCCTGCATGAAACTTATCTACGAAGAGGCTCGAGCGCATGTATTAATTTATTTCACATGTCTTTATATCAGCTATTTGTAGTTTTTAACTTTCTTCGAGAGTTTCTTTACTTTATACAATATTTGTTTCTAACTGTCTTAGAGTGTTTCTTAATTTCATATATGAATGCCAAGTGGTCTTCTGCTCAATTCCCTTTGCTCTCACAGGGCAAAGACATATACATTGCTGACATGTATATTGTTGCCACATGGAAAAGTGGTAAAAATCCACTAGCCTATTTTCCAGTGAGTATGGAACAATAAATCATAGTATTTGACATAAACCTTTATAAGTCAGAAGTAAAATAAAAAGTGTTCTTTGCTGGTGTTATGTTTTTTAGGAAAATTCTGACATGAAGGATGCCCTTGTGTTCCCTGCATGGACACAAGCTGCCGGCCCAGATCATTATCTCTTATGTGTAAGAATGTTTTTTTTTTTCCAAGTCATTTTTTTTTTTTTTTTTTTTTACATATGACACATATTACACATTTTATACAGCTTTGATTATTTTGTGGGTTGGAGGGATTGTTCTTTTGTACTGGTTTTAGAGTGGGCTGTTTTTAGCCCAGTGTCATAAGGCAAAGGTAATACAAACATGAAATGTATTGTCCTAACACCTTTTATACTTCCTGGCCACAACCATTGCTTATGTATCCCTAAAGGTGCTGAAGCCACTTTTAAGAGAGATCCTACTATTAGACTCCCTTTATAGTAACCACGAGTCCGGTTTTGGAGATGACCACTACAGAGACATCTTTAGGTCCACAGCTAAGAGATAATTGCCATGTTCCTATAGCATATATGTACAGATGCGGTTGCATTGTTCCAGCAGTCTATTTGTTTATTGAATACAGTTGCCACGTTCCCATGGCATATAATGTAGATATGCAGTTGCATTGTTCCAGCATTTTGACTTGATTTAATTCAGAGTTAGTTGTTTTCATATTAACAGTTTGTGTTTGTAGTTTGTGTATTGTGAATATGACAACTTGTTAATAAGTAAAAGTTTGGACTTGATAAATTAAACCAGCAAAGCAAAATCATGGGACTTTGTGGATGAGGATGTCCATGTTTTGTGGTAGAAAGTAGATTGAAATGGGTCTGAGCATGAGGAAAATGCTGGTTTAATTTATGGCCATATGCGGGTGCATAAGCTTCGTAACATAGGTCTCCCCATGGCTCTTTATGTTGATTTGTGTCTTTTTACCCTAATCTTAGGAGAATTGCACATCGTCTTGACCCTGGACAGTGGACCGAAGCCACAGGATTGGATATTGGGGTGACACAAAACTACAATTACATATTTTTCAGCTCTGTGTATTAATTTATTTTTTTTTTATTTCAAATTCTTACCTTTGTATCCTAGGTCCTTCCTCAACAGACCAACAGCAATGACTGTGGTGTCTTTATGCTCATGGTAAGAAAATATGGGAAGGGGGTGAGGGGTTTGTCTTGGAAATTAATCTTTACTTGGTTTTTTTTTAGTATGCCCTCTACACTGTGCTAGACATTCCATTCAACTTCTCTCAGGTGAGCTTCAATTTTTTTTTCTTAGAAAATTGCTATGAAATTGTTGAAAGTATTTTAGTGCTGGTCATTGGATGAAACTTGAATATACATTTAGTTAACTTTCAATTTCATTTTTCTGTTAGCTTGACATGCCTGCTATCAGGGAGTGGTGGTGTCTACGTCTAATTGAGCGGTTTGAGACAGAGGGGTGTGTATACTAGGTTCTGCACATTTCAGTGTGGTTTTGTTCTTCAGGTTCCTTCCTTACCAACAGAAATAACTGACCATACTGACCAGACAAAAAATGCTATAATGCAAAAATGCTCAGCCTAGTCATAAGTCATCATTTATGCCATGTCATTTGTTTATGATCAGCATCAACATGACAATACCCCCATTTCTATTCTTGATATTAAAATATTAATATTAAATATTAATATTAAAATATTAAAATAATTAGTGCAGCCTTTTCACTTATGGGTCATATTGGGGGCCAACAAATTAGATTTTTTTCCCTTATACTTTTAAAAAGGTACGGGAAAAGGTTTGCCCACTGGAACAAGGAGGCAAGATGCTTGTGTGAAGGGACAGTGCGACCACTTTATAGGGGTTTTCCGGGGCTAACCCATGACTTGCCACAACATGTTGTTGCCCAGAGTAACCAAATGTCATCCAACCAGGCGTTGGTGGACTTTATTGTGGCACAAAAGGGAGCAGATTACCACATTCAGGCATGTGTATCAATAATGCATTTCAACCCAATAACTTGTCTAGTATATAAAAGACTTGCAGAGACAAATATGGTAATGTTTTTAATGTCATTCTCAATTTTGTCTTCACAGTCTATCATCAGTGGCCAAAAGAAATCAAAGTGGCTTGACACTTTTTCCAAGTGTTCTGTTAAGACGGTGCCTGTGCAAGTGTACATTGACAATCAGGAGCAAGTTGATGCAATTTACTCTCACCTGTCTTCAATTCTGGACAGCACACCCATGCACATGCACAGTGATAAGGTCAAGTTCATCATGGATGTCCTTTTTCCAGAGGTAGGTCTCATGTGTTAGCTGTGTTATGCATGGTGTCAGATTCACTTTTGAGTTTGTTGTAAAAAAAAAAACTTAACATGGCAAACGATATATGGCTTATACAGGGTGTGCTTAATCTCTATTCTTTCTCTGATAGTCAATCATCTGTGCTCTTGCTTTTGTTGAAAATCTGTCTATCCCGGAGGCTGAGGAAAAATTTCTGAGAGGACCTGTCATTGACCTAAGGTATTGCAGGGATAATATAAAGGAAAATGATTAAACATGACACACTGCCATTATTTACAATTACGTATTTTCTGTACAACTGTCCAACTTTTTCCTTTTTTTATATCAGTGAGCGGGAGCATTTTGACAGGAGGATAGAACAACACTTAAAGAAGATTGGCAAGCAGGTCATCAATCAGTGTCATACATAAATGATGTTAATAAAAATTTTTTTTTTACAAAAGTTGTCTTTATCTTCTCAGATGACTAAATGACCTTGGCATTTTAGGAAAGGTTGAAATTTCCATAGCTGTATGACAACCAATTGTGAATACAACATATGTTATCAGTGGTCCATATCATTGCACTGTGTCTGATGGGATAAATTTGTTTATTATCTGAATGTAACTTTAAATGCAAATAGACGCATATCACACAAACTTTCTATATGAAATTCCAAATGAGTTATCCTTTGTGGGCTTTTTAGTATGAATACCAACAGTGATCATTTTTATAAGTAATATTTATTATATCTATATAACTAATATCATTGGTGCCTCATCATTATACTGTCTATCTGCTATGTTAATGTAATATTTATATTTAAATTCACACCAAAAAAAAAAAAAATCTATGAATGGGACGTTTATTAATGTGCAAGTTTCGTACGTTGATTTGAATGATGTTATTTCGCCGTATATCGTCCTCCCCCTACTGGACGCATCAGGAACAACAGGGGCGTAAAACTGCCTGGGCCGTAGATCTGCCTTGCTCCAGGTCTGCAGCCTCCCCGTATAGGAGTAGGGGGAGTATAGCAGTGATGAGTGAGCTGCTTGGCTGGAGGGCTCCGATTGGTTCCCGAGTTACGTAATGTGATGCGCGGGGAGTTTCTGGTTGCCTGAATGAGCCTAGATGAAAGGGGAGTTCTTGTATTCCATCGATTGAATTAGGGTTTTAGCTATTTAAATTCCGTAAGAGATAGTGACCAGGAAAAGGGGGAGCTGGTCTGGCCCGTTTTACAATCGGCACATGGCCGGGGAGATGACTCTTTTAGATTCGACTGGAATGTGGTGATCTCTGCAGTTTGATGATCTGTTCGCCCAAGGTCCCACATCGTCTTAGTTTTTCATATGATGTTACATCAGGATATTGGATCTTCTTAAACAGATTATTAAATTTCTAATCCTACACCCATTAGACACGAGACTGAAAACTGAGGTGATGTTCCTATTGATCCCTTATAATAAATAATTTTTTTTGTGTAAATCTTGTGAATTATCACTGGCTGTCAAACTTTCAGTATTATGTTGTGATTCTGAGAGTTAAATGTTCAGATTTCGAAGTATTTAATGATGGTTTGGTGGTCTGGTGGTTTTATGGGATATTTGTTAGATGAGTATTAATCTGATTAATATTTACGGAAGTAAACAGAAGCACAGATGGATGTAATGATATTTAAATCTATATATTAAAACTTAACTTATATATTTCACTGAAATAAGGCCAAAAAACAGATACAGAACATTTGTTCACAAGACCTTTGAGAACTGGATCTTGTAGCTTAGAGTTTTTGCTTCAAAATGACGTGAAAATTATTATTTTGTTCACTCGTTCTCAGAAAACAATATATTGATGTAAATGTTCTTAGTTACTTTTTGTTTCAGAAAAGAATATGCAAGGAGGTGTAAATGATCATGAATAATGCTGTGATTCACACCTGAGAAGACAAAGACCTGCATAATGAGCCTTTCAGTCAGGTGTGTGACTGAGAGGGAATTGCTACAAAAATGTAGTAGGGGAATGTATTTTTTTTAGTAGTTTATTTAGAATATATCACACAAAATAAGTTGAGATTCACTTCCAGTTATTAGGAACCAACAAATAAATAAACAACACAAGAATCAAGATGTTATGGGTGAATATCAACTGGGGAAGATATAAGGTTGCTGTAGAAAAAAGATAAGCCGTTCCATTGATTGAGAAAGGATATCCATAGACTGAGCTTGTTATGACATGAATCACTTAGGGATATTTGGTCCTCCAATGCGTGAACGGAGGATGCGAGAAAGAGGAGATGGGAGAGATGAAAGGGCGGCCTTGCAGAACAATGCGCATCGCAAAATTCAAATGGCCTAAAATGGATAACAGCTAGCGTTTGAAACAGCTAGGTTTAGTTAGGAGAGTGGAGGCTACCAAAATGATTCTATCGATTATTTATTTGGGTACAGAGGCCTGGCTTTTTCAGGAATCCAAATTAATGCCCACAAATTCAAAAGAAGTGCTAGGGCCCATAGTTTTGTCTTGGGTGAGGGGAATCCCGAGCTCTGCGAAAAGCTTTTGGGTTGCCGTGAGGTGAGCAGCTGGGAAGGAGTTGGGGGGCGAATGATTAAGAAATTGTCTAAGAGATAAGGTGTGTCATAATTATTGGAGAGGATCCAGCAGCCGGCCTGGGTTGCTGCTTGAGATGCTGCAGGATCTGCATTTTCGAAAGAGTTATCCTCTGGAAATAGTTCAATCTCTGACATTTTCACAGAGGTTGGATATACCAGTGCAGAAAAGACAAGAGATAATGAAGGTAGGACTGCTTTGGATATTTATAGGGAATTCCTCTGAATGGATAAGTGGTGTGATTGCTGATGATGAATTGGCTGTGTTAATTATCTACGCATGCTCCTCCCGAAATTTGTTAACAAAACATCACTTATGTGAAATGTCTGTCTCCATGTGGTTTATGTGCTGGAGTACTAAATGCCACATCCACAAAAAATCTAATCATAATCTTACCATGGCTTGTTTTGATGTAATGGCAAATGTCAAAACATATGATAAAAATGAAAAGAGTCCAAAAGAGTGCCATACCATAGTCCAAACTTTTCCCACACTGATTTGAAGAACCTTTAATGACACATCAGTTTTTGAATCTCCAAAGAACCAAAATAAATAATACAATAAATGTGCTTATTCACATCCTCCCATCAGCAGCTGGAGTATCTCTCAGCTGTATCAATGCAGTCACTGTCATTCTGACTGATAGAAGTTTTCGTACAACTCTTTATCACTGTGTGAACACATCTTTACTGTTTGGGTAGTGGAAACTCTGACAGTAATAATCTCCTGTGTCGTCAGTCTGGACTCCACTGATGGTCAGAGAAAAGTCTTTTCCATGTGTAGATCCACTGCCACTGAATCTAGATGGAGTTCCTGACTGGAGGCTGTTTATGTCATGTATGATGCGTTTGAGAGTTTCTCCAGGTTTCTGCTGATACCAGGTTAAGTCATTATCGTATAGTCCAACATCCATACTACACTCTACTGTAGCTGTTTGACCGAGCTGGACAGTTTTAACTTTAGGCTGAGTCAGAGTGATTCCACTGGATTCTGAATGAAAGAAAATAAAACCAATCAATGTCTAAATCTCATTTATAGAACAATATTGATATATTAAAATGCTATAAGACAACAACAGTCCAATATTATTGTTAGAAATTGTCATTCCACCTTGAATAAAAACCGCCATGGTCCAGATGAGGATGATGTTGTTCATTGTTGTTGTTTTGTCTTGTGTGATGATGGAGATTCTGTTCTGTTCTGCTCTCAGTCATGAAGTGTTCAACTCACAGCACTATAAACACTCTCAGAGCACTGAAGCATGTGCTGACAATGCAAAGAAGTGGGCAGGAATTACAACAGCTGATAACAAACTCATATACAATAGAATTATAGAATACATCACATTACATTGACTAATGTAACTGATGAGTAACAATTCTTCAACCATTTTGATAAATGAATCATTTTTGTTTATATTTTACTGACTGATATGACTTCATACTGATGCGTATAATCATAAACAAAGCATCACACAAAAGCTGTTGTAGCAATATCCTCACCACACATATATTTAATCCATGATTTATTTATTCTGTAACCAGCAGTGTGTAATATGTTTCTGTATAACAAAGGAGGATGACAAAGGAGTTGAATTCAGCAGTCTTTAATAATAAATCCAGGAAAATGCACAACAGAAATTCAAACACAATACTTATTAGCATGCCTATTATTAACATATTAGCTGTTTATTAGACTTATAAAGCACTTATTCTACATGACCATATTATACATCCCTAATCTATAAACCTAACAACTATCTTACTAACTATTAATAAGCAGCAAATTAGGAGTTCGTTAATGGCAAGAATTAAACCTTAAAATACAACTAAATTGTATGTTGTGATTTAGTAGAAACACATCAGTTGTTGACAACACTATGTTGTATTTTATCAGTGTGTTTAAGTGTTGTTATCTGTCTCTCTGCTGGAGTTTGTGTTCACTCGAGTGGAATAGAGGTTTTTGTATGACCGTTTCATTAGATTGTATCACTGTGGTACACATTCGGTGGAGGAACTAAACTGGTGCTCGGTAAGTCTATTTAACTGTCTTGTATAAAAAGTATTGATATTTACATTTATTATATTTTGAAAATGTTAAAATAGTTACAAATGTATAATAAATGTTTAATTGAATTGTCTTGTTATTGTCAAAATAAGACCTTTAAAAGATCTGAATTATTCTTTACGATCAAAAAAAAAAAAAAAAATGCACAAATTTCCATAATGTTGATGAATTTGATTTTTATGAGTTATCACAGGTTTATTTTTTACTTTATTCATTCATATCATGTTGTTCATATAGTTCATGTTATATGAGGCCATATAAAGTCAATCTTCATAGAAAAAAAAAAAACGATTTTCAATCTCTTTTGCTCATGTTGTGCGTATAATTCTGTTTTATAATGCCAGAAGAAAATAAAAAGCAAAATATATGAAGAGTTCAGATACAAAAGCGCCTAAATCAATCTGATATCTTTCTTTAAAAAAAATGCATTTTTATCAGGCTCAGATGTATAGGTTTCTATGTAAGTACTGGATAAGATTTTAACAAGTTTGAAGTAAAAGTATTTGATGGATGTGTAATATGTGTCGAGAGCATTCCCACTTTTAACTGGTTTTGCATCTCAACTCTTCATTTGTACATTTAGATATTATGTTTTGGTTGTTTTTGAATAACGATACAATTTTCATGTGGACTAAGCTGTAAAAAGCTGTAAAATAGTAGTGTGTTATTTTTCTGTGTTATCTTTAAATTAGGATAATTATTGAAAAGTCATATATAGAAATACTAGAAATTACTTTTATGCCAAAAATCATTAGGATATTCAGTAAAGATCATGTTCCATGATGATATTTTGAAAATTTCCTACTGTAAATGTATCAAAACTTAATTTTTGATTAGTATTATGCATTGCTAAGAACTTCATTTGGACAACTTTAAAGGCGATTTTCTTAAGATTTAGATTTTTTGTACCCTCAGATTCCAGATTTTCAAATAGTTGTATCTCGGACAAATATTGTCCTATCCTAACAAACATACATCAATGAAAAACGTATTTATTCAGCTTTCAGATGATGTATAAATCTCAATTTAGAAAAATTGACACTTAAGACTGGTTTTGTGGTCCAGGGTCACACACACACACACACACACACACACACACACACACGTATATATATATATAGATAGATAGATAGATAGATAGATATAGATATATATTAGTATATTTCACAAAAGCTTGATACATCACATTTTTAAGATGTTATAACTTTGTTACTTCATGTGTATGTTGTATGTTATATAATACAAACTATGTGTAGTTTTAGATTATATAATAACAGAAACGTGTTGTGTTTGTCTCCTGCAGCTGGTCCCACAGTGAAGCCCTCAGTGTCTCTGCTGCCTCCCTCTTCTCTGCAGATCTCTGGAGACTCAGCCGCACTGCTCTGTCTGCTCAGCTCTTACTCTCCACAGGGGGCGCAGGTGAGCTGGACACTGGACGGCTCAGAGGTCACCGAGGGGGTTGTGACCAGTGCAGAGAGCGAGCGGGACGGCCGCTACAGCCGCAGTAGTGTCCTGACCCTCAGCAAAGCACGCTGGGAAGTGGTAGACCAGTACGTCTGCAAAGTAACACATGATGGAGCTCCTCATGAGGCCTCGTTCCAGAGGAGCCGCTGTTAATCGCTCAGAGTGCTAATGTTTTCTCCAATGAGCGCTGCTCTCTCCTGAAGATGAGCCGTATCTATGTGTCCTGTGTCAGGCAGGATTCACATGAGTCTAGTGCTGCAGCTGTAGTCATTTACAACTCAATACTGAAAGAGAGCTCTAGTGTCAATCTGCTGTGTTTGCTGCAACATTTAATAAAGCTTCTTAACAAGTTCTATTTGTGTCTGACAATATCATTTAACTAACAGATGAAGATGCATGTTGTGTTTGTTCAGGTGCTTTCCAGAAGTTTGTTCAGTAGCAGTAAATGTAGTCAAATAAAGCTCTTGGGGTTTGAACATGGTCTCTGGAGACAGAGCTGCTCTATTCTGAGAGGATCAGAATCACTCCACCCTGACAATGCAAATGGGATTTTCAGCCCACACTCCCAGTGTCAATGTTTGATTGGTTACATGATCTGGACTGAAATAGACCAGTTTCACTTCTGCTGGAGTCAAGCAGCATACAGACAAACTCATTACATTTAAATATATACATATTTTATGCATATCTATGTTAGTATGTGACATACTGTATTGTTACATACAGTTGTTTACTACATGAATGAACAATGAATACATTTATTATGCTATTAATTAATCTTTGTTAATGTAAGTTAATAAACCAGGGTGGACCCGGCAGAGGGAGGAGACAGGAGGGACTTGGAGCAAGAGGACCCAGGCAAGACCCAGGCCACAGCCATGATGACGGCCCACAGTGGAGCTGACGGAGAGAGGAGCCATGGAGGAGAAAGGGCTGACTTTAGGAGGTGACATATTTAGGAAATATGTTCATTTCTGTTATTTTATTTCTCCTATAGCATCCAACAATCGACAGACTTCAAGCCATTATTAACTGTTAACCGACAAGTTTATGTTCAATTACAGTTAAATTACAATTAAATTATGTGGCTGTGACCCATTAAATACACCTAAATTTGTACTGTATGTGTGCCTTCTCAGCATATACCATATTACTATTAATTACATTTTTGTATGCAAGGCCAGGACTGGGGAAAAGTGAAAATACCTTCACTATTTCGAACCTGAAACAGTAGGCCTATTCTAAAGTTAAAATAGAGTGAACCCTTTAGAAATTAATAAATAATTATCAGATAATCTGCAAGAATTACTTAGAAACTGAAACAGTATTCTAAAGGTAAAATATAGGGGACCTATTAGTAATTAATAAAGGGTTAGGTGTTAACACAACAAAAACTACCCAAGACTAAAAAAAACAAATATTACCCAACAGCGTCATCCCAGTGTTTCAGTAAATAAATAAATAAATAAACTAACCACTATTTTACAGTTTATCTGTAGTAAGTTGGATGGTTATGGCAAGACAGTAGAGTTGGGGTTCCTTTCCAAAGCAGATTTCCTATAGAACTTGCACAAAGCAATTATCTAATCCAACCTAAAAAATAAAAAAAACAGAGCTTTAGCTAATATTTTATAGATAAACATTAACCAAACCAACAATTGCAGAAACAGGACTGTAGTCAGATTATGAACATACGGCAGTCTGGAGATTTTTTTTATATTATTAATAGTTTTTGAAGTGCAAAATGTCATGTGAGTCACATATCAGGCACATATGTGTGCTTTAGTTAATAGTTCTTGCATCTGTTGATTTAGATACTGGCTACACTTTACAACGATCACAGAGTGAATGAATGATATGATGTATTGCATATGCCTAATAAATAAACAGAGTTAGTAAGTACATGAATAAATAAATATTTTATTAATGTCTAAATTTTGCTATAATCTTTGTGTTGTTTGTCATCCTCCCATCAGCAGCTGCATTATCTCTCAGCTGTTTAAGTGCAGTCACTGTGACTCTGACTGATGGAGGTTTTTGTACGACTCTTTATCACTGTGTGAACACCCAACTACCACTGATCTGGTGTTCACTCTGACAGTAATAATCTCCTGTATCTTCAGTCTGGACTCCACTGATGGTCAGAGTGAAATCACTGCCAGATCCACTGCCACTGAATCTAGATGGAGTTCCAGTGTTACGGTTTGTTGCATAAGATATGAGGAGTTTAGGAGCTTCTCCAGGTTTCTGTAAGTACCAGTGTAAATAACTACCACCATATACACTGCTGCTGGTTTTACAGTTTATTCTGACTTCTTGTCCTTGAGCTGCTGATATTGATGGACTCTGAGTTACAGTGATCTGTCCTCTACACTCTGAAAGAAAGGGAAAAGGGACAAGAATAAAAAGTATGTATATTTCACATATTAAAAGAAATAGTGTAATTGTTGTTATGAAAGTCTTACTACAAACCTTGAGCAAACAGTGTGAGTGTCCAGATGAGGATGATGATGTTGTTCATTGTAGTTGTTTTGTCTTGTGTGATGATGGAGATTCTGTTCTGCTCTGCTCTCAGTCATGAAGTGTTCAGCTCACAGCACTATAAACACTCTCAGAGCACTGAAGCATGTGCTGACAATGCAAAGAAGTGGGCAGAATTTACAACAGTTTGAGCTGCTACTAAAACCCATATTACGGTATATTTGATTTTACATTCTGACTAATGTTATGTTGTTCGTGCAGTTGGTTTTGTTTTAAATGAGCCACTACAAGAGGATCTTTTCTATAGAGTTTACTGACCTTGTAGTTATACAGTTTGCATGTCGTTTTTGCACAGAATGACCGCCAATAGGAATAGTAGCAGAATAAACATAAGAAATAGACTTAAAGGGACTGTGCTCTTTACTACAGGTATTTTTAGTAACTAAAGTGGAAATTTGTTTTTAAATATTTCACAGGGTTCCCACGGGTGATGGAATTTCTGGAATATCATGGAATTTTAAAAGGTCTATTCCAAACATTGAAAGTGAGGGAATTTTTGTCCAAGTCATGGAATATTAGGGATTTTTGTTTGTTGCTTTAAATTTTAGTTTTTTTCAGATTAATTTAATTTTCAGATACCATATTTCTTTTTTTATTTTTTATTGCGTTTTGCCTGTACTTTTGCCTCTACTGTGTCACTTGTGTATGCGCGTTCACAAGAGTACAAAAATGTGGAATGAAGTCGTTACTTTTTGTTACAGTCAAACTACAGTTGAAACACTGATGTCACATGGACTACTTTGTCAATCATCTTGATACTTTTCTGGGCCTAAAAATATAAAATATCTTAAATTGTGTTTCGAAGATGAAAGAAGGTCTTACGGGGTTGAAATAACTGCGGCTGAGTGATTAATGACAATTTTCATTTTTGGGTGAACTAACCCTTTAAATCAAATGCAGTCAATAGGCTGCACCTGTTAACTAAGGCAAACGTGCCAGGAAAATGTACATTTCAAGAGCATTGGCTACAAAATGACCACCTCAGAGACTGGGTGTTAAAAGTAGACAATAGAAAAGCAAAAACTAAATGTGAAGAAATAAAAAGACTGAATGATGAACTTGATGACAAACAGAAATGAAAGCTGCAAGCAGCGTTGAACGGGCCCTCGCACCTGGGCTCACCACCGACCGGTGGCTTTAGAAACGGCAAACGTTGACCAATTTATGCATTTAAAGTGGTAAATATAAATGACTGACATATTCCTTTAATATGTACCCAACTTCCTGCTGCCAGATGGTGGCGCTATCACTATAACTGGATACTGTCACGTAGATGTCTTCAGGTCGTCACTGTCATCAGACATATGAAGTTTGGTGCAGATTGAACATTGTATGGTTGAGTTATTGATTGATTTTCATGTTGCCAACAGGTGGCGCTATGATTGTAACTGTATATTGGCACATATGTGTCCAAGTCAGACAAAATTTTTGGTTGATTTTCGTGAAATTTTAAACATGGAAAGTCTACCAAAATGGTGTGTGAAAATTGAAAAATTTCATATTCAGTCCAAGATGGCCGACTTCCTTTTGGGCGGAGTCAAATAAAACCAAGTGAACTTTGCCCTTTATGACATCACTAATGACTATACTGACATTTGTGCAGATTGGAGAAACTTCATCCTGACCCTAGCCTCCATTTAATGTCTTACTTTATTTTACCAGTTGGTGGCACTACAACTATGACCTACACTAACTACATCAATGCGATCAGCCCACAAAGCCAAACATGTGTGTCCAATTTGAAGTAAATCACTTGATGCACAAAGAAGACAGAGTCCACTTCCTGTTTCATATTTTTGATGCTTATTTGACGCATTGCCGTGGCAACACTGTTTGAGCTATCAAAAAAAGCTCTGCAATTTAACATCTCCTATGTCTTGACATGATTGTACCGAATTTTGGTGCCATTTACATCAATCCCCTAGGAGGAGTATTTTGAAAACGACAGCATGCCATTTTCAAACAATCCAAAATGGCTGACTTCCTGTTGGGTGGAGCTAAAAAGTTGAATTGAAAATTTGTTTGTCATGACGATGGCGAGGTCCCTATGAACTTTCGTGAGGATCAGACAAAGTTTGTGGCAACCACAGCAATAAATAAAATTTGAAAATTGTAGGGGGCGCTACAGAGTCCACTGGCCACACCCAAAACAAATGACCACAGAATTAAATATTGTGGCTAAGCTTCTACCAGTTTGCCAATTTTCGTGAGTTTTCGTGTATTCCAAAGGTATGAAACATGCATTTACATACTAGGTGGCGCTATGGAGCTGATGAAACACGTCTCTACAAATTTGCACTACTACAGCAAAATACACCATAAGACAAAATTTTCAGTTGACTTTCATGTCATTTTAAACATGGAAAGTCCCTCAAAATGGCGTGTGAAAATTAAAAAACTGCAAATTCAATCCAAGATGGCTGACTTCCTGTTGGGCGGAGTCAGATAAAACCAAGTGATCTTAGCCCGTCATGACGTCACCAACGACCATACCAAATTTCGTGCAGATCGGAGAAACTTCATCCTGGCCCATGCCCGCATTTGGTGGCACTGTAGAGCCCCTCGACCAAGCTCAAGCACTACTAAACATTTACATTTTTCGCAGGTCTGATCTCTGTGCCAAATTTCATGAGTTTTCAACCATTTTAAAGCACTTAAAAATGAGCGAGAAATTTGCAACTGAAAAAATAAATAAAAAATAATAATAATAAATATAGCTGCAAGCAGCGATGGGCGGGCCCTCGCCATAAGTGCAATCGCCACCCTGGTGCAATCGATAACAAAAAATGCCCAGTGGGCACATGGATTTACATTATTGCTCTGGCTGTCTGGATTTAAGGGTTACAGCAATGAAAGGGTTACACTATGACATCAAGAGAATTAAACACACACAGACACAGTAACATAAGTAACAATATATGAAGAGTTCAGATGCAAAAGCCACTACTTCCACTTGGATTTTAGTGAGTTTGAAGTGAAAGTATTTGATGGATGTGTAATGTGTGTCAAGAGAATTCACTCATTTATCTAATGTTTGACTGAGATGGCTTTTAGGGGGGTTTACATCTGAACTCTTCATATACAACTTTAAAGAAACTGTGTGCATCTGTCATTATTAAAATTATGGATGGGTTAAAAGATAACAGGGGAAATGTATTCATTAATATGTGAAATATTTCATTTTAAACTATATGGTTATTCTTTTGTAAGGCATAATTTTAATTCTATTTTCTTTCTGCATCCTTCTCTCTGTCCTCCTGATTTTACACATAAATGAAGACTATAATACCCAGGATGACCACCGGATGGAGACGTAGGCTAAGATTGAAGATGGCTTTTAGGGGGGTTTGCATCTGAACTCTTCATATACAACTTCAGGGAAACTGTGCACATCTGTCATTATTAAAATTATGGAAGTCTCTTGATAACCACTAATGACAGGTTAGCATGGAATAGCAAGGTCATTAATTAATATAAAAGGCTGAATCATCCTATGGTGTGTCCACCAGTGTGATGCTTGTAGTGTCACACCACATGAAAAGATGTCACACCAGAGGACAAGGTCTCTATAAGAAACATTTAAAAAAATGCAATAAGAAACTATATATATATATATAAATGATCTAAAGGCATTTGTGAAATGTGAATTATATACAATCATATTAACTTATTCTAATTAATTAAACTGAGTAATAAACTGTCAGATTTAAAACATTTCTCATCCTATCAGTGAAAGAGTGTATAACATATATAAAACTTTTAATGATTTTCTCTTTAGAATATTTTTAAAAAAATATTTTAATGTTCTGTAAGCATTTCTACACTTATTATATAAAAGTATACTGACAGTACATTACATATCACTTGATTCTGTTAATGTATTTTTCTTTCTGATGGGTTAAAATATATCTTAGCCTACGTCTCCATCCAGTGGTCATCCTGGGTATTATAGTCTTCATTTATGTGTAAAACCATAAGGAGGACAGAGAGAAGGATGCAGAAAGAAAATAGAATTAAAATGATGCCTTACAAAAGCATAACCATACAGTTTAAAATGAAATATTACACATCTTAATGAATAAATTTCCCCTGTTTGTCTCCCACTCAGACTCTCTCTTGCCACCCTCTCCACACTCACATTCCCTTTTTACAGTCACACAGACACCTAGATGAAACACACAAACACAGGAGCAGAGTTTCTACTTGTTTTTAATTTTCTTTAATTCATAAAACCTTGGATTTGATTGAATTCTTGCATAAGTATTGAGAATGACTAGTTCTCTGTATGAAAAAAGTTTGAAAGCGTTTGAATGCTGCATTTTAAAGATATAATAAAATTATGTTTTTCTTTTTTTACTGTCACTTTAATAAATCACCACGTCAACACCGTTCCAGATATCCCAAATCCGCTCGCAATTTAGCATCTTCAGTATCTTGGCATCATGCAGAAAAAGTTTGGTGTGAATTTGTTGGTTTTCCTGAGAGCAGTGTTTAAAATTCCACAGCATGATTTTTCCAAAAATCCACATTCAAACCAAAATAGCCGACTTCCAGCTAATGGATGTAAATTAGAAATCTGTCCGGATTGAAGTGAACAATATATGTACTGAGTTTGGTGACTGTAGAAAAAACGAGCCCCCAAATATTGTCAAAAGGTGGCGCTATAGAGTGCCTCCTCCACGCCCATTTATGAGCTTTTGCCAGTGTCTAACTGTCATTAATGCTGATATGTGTGTTGCGTTTCATGGAATTCTAAGCATGTTAAGTGCCTCAGAAACACAGAAAACTAATTTTAAACTTTGACACGTTGCCATGGAAACAGCATTTAATGTATCAACAAACCGTTTACAGATTCTTATTGGCCGTGTTTTGACAGTATACTGATGAAGTTTGAAGCAAATAGAGTAAAATTAAGATCTTGAATTTAAAGCATTTAGAAAATGACACATTTCCTGCAGCCAGTTGGTGGCGCTATAACTTTGACTCCTAATAGTCACATCTATTTGATCAGCATCATAGAACGAACAAACTGATGAATTTTCATCAGAATCAGACAATCTGTGCAAAAGTTATTAGACACTTCCTGTTTCTCATTTCTCGCCGTAAATATGTCGCCTCGCCACGGTCAAACCGTTCGAGATATCAAAAATCCCCTCGCAATTTTTCATCCCCAATGTCTCTAGATCATGTTCCCCGAGTTTCGAGGCAAATGTTTCAAAAACCTGAGAGGAGTACATCAAATTCCAGAGCATGCGCTTTTTAAACAGCCCTGAATAGCGCACTTCCTGTTGAGTATAGGCTGAAACATAGAGCGCGAAATTTGTTCAGCTCGACGAGTTCTATATGTCTCCTGAGTTTCATTTGAATACACACAAGTATGTGCGCGCTAGACAGCAAGATTTTTGGATTTTTTCCAGGGGGGCGCTGTACAGCCCCTGTGCCACGCCCAGGCCCCAGTCTTTGATACGTCCTGATGGCCGCAGGCCGAGTTTTTGAGCCTGTTAAGGCCCCCAAAAACCCCCGGAAGGTCTAAAGGAGAATACTAATAATAAGAAGAAGAAGAAGAATCCTTACGGGAACAATAGGGCTTCCGCACCTATGGTGCAAGCCTCTGGCTTGCTCCTCGGTGCTCGGGCCCTAATAATCCTTACGGGAACAATAGGGCTTCCGCACCTACGATGCTCGGGCCCTAATAATAATAATAATAGTGAAAAAACATGCCGGAAACAATAGGGCTTTAGCACCTCGGTGCAAGCCGTTCCGGCTTGCTCCTCAGTGCTCGGGCCCTAAATAGTAGTAGAAAAGTAGTCTGTATGTGTTTTTTGTTGTTTGTACTAAAATGTCTGTGAACAAGTAAATAAAGCTTGCAAATGGATGGATCCATTCATGGAAATTCAGCTTTTTAGTCAGGGAATTTGACATTTGGCTTAGAGTGGGAACCCTGATTTGGCTACCATCATGCTGTAAAGAAAGTCCTTACTGCTCCTTACTGAGATACTTTCTAATATTTTTGATCAACAGATTTATCCTTTTTTTTTCCTTTTTTTTACACTGAAACTTGATTTATTTGGTGTTAAAAAATGTGTTTAGGTATTAAGAAAAACTAAATTGTCCATTTTTAACCAAACAATTCCTACCTAAACACTTTTTCATAATGTCTTTCATTGTGTATTTAATCAATTTCTCAGTTTCTTTTCCTTTTATTTTTATGTTGTGTTCATGTATAGCGTATGTTTTTATTGTAGATGTCATACACAGACAAAAAAAAAAAAAAAAAGATTTGATGCTATAATGTAAATGTAGCAACTTTCTGTAATTCAATGATTTTGAATCTCTTTTGCTTATATTTTCTTGTAATTCAGTGTTTGAATTTATTATTTGAAATAAAATTTGAAAAGTATGATGTAAGGGATCAGTGAATCAAACAATTCAGATGATTTGATTAAGAGTCATGCATCCTAAAAGAGCTGGAAACCACCCCCCAAATTCCAGGCCCAGGAAAGACGGATCATAAATCTTTTTAGGAAACTCTGGCACCAGCCTGAAGCAAGTCTAACCAGGAGCCTTGAACAGATTTGCAGATTGAGTTAACACTAAAGAACACATTGATAATCCCAAGGTAGGAGATGTTTGGGCAAATTTGGGCAAGTAACCAAGATTAATAGTTGAAGACATGGCACCTTATGGTCCCCACAAGAGACAGCATATTATGAACATCACATGACAACTTCTTGCCTTCCCCCATCTTAGGAGACCTCTTGACCTGTGGTCTCAGAAAACTCCTCACACATTCACAGAATGTGTCGCTTTTGCCCACAGACTGTCTTTTTTATATATATGCACCATAACCAAATGTGTGTGCCTGCCTGAACTTCAAACAGCTCACGACTCCGCATCATCATCTCCAGCCAACACCCAAGACATCTCATCGAACATCTAGCCAATCAGCAACTTTAGGAAAGCCCTCTCTGATGTCATCAAAGGCAACTCCTTAACACAAAAGGCGAAGCAAGTATATCCTCCAGATTCTGAACTGGTGCATTAATTAATATAAAGTTAATAGACTCATTGAGAAACTCAATGTGAGGGTTGATTAGATGATTGATGGTCTAAGCAATTGCATATTGCTATAAATTTGGGTATTTCATATTTACACTCTTCTAACTTATCCTTTCCTCTCTTTCTGCAACCTGTGTGAATGCGTGTGTTAGATTAGTTTGTGTTAGATTAGTTTATGTGTCTTAGATTTAGTCAATAAAACCTTATTTTTATTGAAAGAGAAGTATCTTGTGTTTTGTGCTTACAAGTTAATGTTTTAAACTGCCAAGGTTGTTACTGTGCTCATAAATATAGTTTTTTTTTTTTGCTATATTTTGGATATTACTATCCAATGCAGAGTTGAAGTTATACGGCTCATTTAGAAAATCACTGGCCGTAAAACAGTGATCCTGTTCAAATTCCCTATAATATCCTAAATCCATTTGAGCTCAATTAAACTGTTAAACCTTACGGTTCTGGTGGAGTATCCCTACACAAATTCATTAAAATGAGCTCTATATCTGACATAAACAAAATGTTGTTTGGATGTAAAAAAAAAAAAAAACATAATGTAGCAGTGTTTTAGTAAGTTTAGTTTTATTTATGAGGCTTGATTTAAATGAATATATAGTGATTGTGTAGTTTGTATATTGTATAAATATATCAGCTGTAGTGATGTTGAATAAGATGAATGTCGAGATTGTTTTGTTGAAATGATGTGAATGATGAGGGCAAAAGAGTGCTGGAGCTGCAGTGTGTTTTCTTTGCGTTTGTGAATGTGTTGTGTTTTTCTCCTGCAGCTGGTCCCAGAGTGAAGCCCTTATGGTGCATTTCCACTGGCACATAGCGAGCGCAGTGGAACGAACATTTTCAATTCATTCTTATGGAAGTTGAGCTTAAATGCTCTCGTGATGCATTATGGGATTGAAAGCGGCACGGAGAGAGCAGCTGAGAATGTCAAAAAATGTTGGGCATTCTTCAACTTTATGCAAATCTCGTGCGAAAAGCGCTGGGTGACAACCAATCGCTGTGAAAAGTAGGCAATGCAAGATTCTGACTTATGTTTGTGAGTGTTTGCGGAACTGATGGTCTCAGCACACTTTTACACGAACCCTAGGGCGGTTCATTTGTGGTGAGAATGTGATCAGATCCAACGGACCAACAAACCATACTTTATCATAATGTATAATGGGTTCCCTGCTAACACACGACGTAACAGTTACGTAATGTATTGGTAATTTTTGGTCATTTCATGACCAACTGACAACGTAACTACGACATTTTATTACCATCAAATTACCAAGTCACAACGTCCTCAGTACGTCCTCCTAACGTCATAATATTACCAAGGACGTCCCAGATACGTACTCTATTGGTAATATATTAGTAACTTTGTTACTTACTGGCAACGTAACTACGACATTGCATGTCCGTAATTTTATTACCATCAAATTACCAACTCACAACGTCCTCACTACGTCCTCCTAACATTGTAATATTAATACGTACTCTATTGGTACTGGTAATTTCATGACTTATAGCCAACGTAACTGCAACGTCGCATGCACGTAATTTTATGACCATCATTTACACGTTCTGTATGTGCTCTGATTACCAGAATTTGCTATTTAAAAAGTGTAATTAAACGCCAGACACAAGACTGAAAGTTCCCTTAAGATAAAATATTATTTTCACCAAGCCAGAATATGGACTGCTAAATATAGTGCAAAACAAAGATATTGAATATATGTTCAATGTTGAGTGTTTTATAAATACACAAATGTAGATTTGTTAGTTTCTCCTTGTTTTATGGCATTTAATTTTTTTTTTATTTTATTTAAATTTATAAAACATTTAAAAACGAAGAGTGCCTTACTTGTTATAATTTGAATTTTGTAGGCCTATTATTCAAATGTTTATTTTATTTTTTATTTTAATATTATTTTGTTTATGTTATTTTGTTTTAATATATGCTTCTTGGATTTATTGTTAATGTGTTTAGCAATGACGGAGCGCGCGCGCCTCCACAACTGACTCACGCGCACAGAATGTTTACAAGCTGCAAGAAAGGAAAGTAAATTTTTCTGAGTCGTGAAACTTTTTATTTCTTAACGAGTTATTAAGATAACGTTGAAATAATGACACGGACCAGGCTACACCATCTCATCTGCCGCAGATACTGAATAAGGACAGCGCTTTTGTCTGAGGCACTTTTTAGCTAACATGAACGTAACTTCAACTGTGTCTGACAGAAGAATTCGTTTTTCTGAGGTGAGTCTTACAATTTATAACAAATATATAAGTTTATAAATATACAAAATACAGTTCTTTAACTCTAGAAGGACGCTAAACCGCCCTTTTTTATTATTATGTATAGTACTGGTGGCGGTTGAGTTACCATGGCAACCGCGGGCACATCAGCCGCTGGAGAGGAGAGGACGGCGTCCGACATTTATCTCCGTTTTTCGTAATTATACCAAAAAACTGCATCAAATTGGTTAAGTAACATTACCCACAGTATACTTTCAGTACTTTTGTTAATATTTATACCTCTGTGATTATGGTATTCCTTAATTATCTGAAATGTCTGCTAGCAAATTGTGATGGGATGACCTAGGGGTCAATAGCAATTTACACAAAAAAAAAAGGGGGAATGAGGTGCCTTTAATCAATAAACAGTCTACACATCTACAAAAACATATCACCAGTCTTTAATGCAAATACCCACATTAAAAGAAAACAAAAAAAAAAGGAAAAAAAAGAGAAAACTATAGATGGCCACAGGCTACCTAAAAAGTGAAGACAGAAATGACACAAGAGCAAAAGTGTTCTCACAGCAATCAAGCTCACAACAAGCACAATGCAAAGCAAAAAGAAATAAACAAAAATAAAGTGATCACACCACCATACAATCCCAGCCACCTCGCCACCGCCATCCACACCGTGAAGGCAACTCCGTGGCCACCACTGTCTTACGAAACCAAAACTGGAAAAAAAGAAAAAAACAACTTAATTAACAGTGGGCAATGCAGACAGTACAAGCACAAAATATCAGAACACAAAATCACAATTAACCCGGTATCTCTAGGGCCTAGCCTCCCCTCTAGGTCCCAAAAATTACAACCAAAAGAAATAAATCAAAAACAATAACACATGTATTAAATATAAAGTAAACGGTAACCCTGCATCCCTGAAAGGGAAAACACAGTCCATTACCACAAAAGAATATAAAAATATAAAAACAAAAACAATTAAATAATACACTTACTATAATTGCTACATAATTTAAAAACAAACTCCCTTTATATTAACCAATCTCTAATATCCACTATTTCTGACTGGAACGGTCAGGCAACAATCAGTCAGGCAATAATCCAGCCACAACGCTAAAACAGAGAAATAATATATTAAAACAAACCCCTAAAACCAGATCATCAATACTACAAAACTACTACCTCCTTAATTGGTGCATTATGTTCAGTTCTCGATGAAACACTGGCAGTATTTAACATTACAGCTTATCTGCTGTCGTTCTTTTGAAGTGCGTCATCTGCGACAACATCAAAATGCAATCAATAAAAGTAGTAAGGAGGTAAGAAAATACCACTCACATAACCAAAGTGAATCTCATTGCCTACCTCAAAACGGCGTCCAACGAATTAAAAGCGGAAATGAAAAAGGGCAAACATCTTCTTCTTCTTCTTCTTCTTCTTGTTAAATGGCCGTTCACTCCATGGGAGTATTACCGCCACCTACTGTATCTTATGCACATGGGTGATGAATCAGTATTTAGAGAAAAAATAGAAAAAACAAAAAAAATTGAATAAAATAAAATAAATAAATAAACGCCCACCCACCTCAAAGGATCAGAGACCAGGCTTCTTTAGATGACGCTGCGTGTTCAGCTCCTTCACCTACCACACTGATCTCCTCAACCTTTGAGACGGGCAGAAGCATCATTCTCCTCACCTTCAGATTCCTATATTTATATCCTTTGATCTAGCCCCGTACTTCCTAAAAAAGTTAAAACCTCCTCATATATCCGCCTATTATTCAAGCCCTGCCCTAAAAGATCCACATTACTCACTGGCCCATTCCTTATACTACTAAAAAGTTTATTACGCTGATTCTCATACTTGCTACAATTAAAAAACACATGCTCTACTGTTTCTAAAACCTCACACTCATCACACATACCATTTCCATGCTTTCCCATTAATGCAAGTGTTGAGTTCAACCCTGTGTGCCCCATCCTTAATCTTGAAATCATTATTTCTTCCTTTCTATACCTTCCATAAAATTGTACTTTTTTCCCCACTGATTTTACAATACTATAATACCATCTACCTGTGCTACTATTTTCCCATTTTTGTTGCCATATTTCTATTAATTTCCTATTTATTACTGACTTTATCTCGCTTCGTCCCAGAGGTAATTCAATATCCACCAAATTTTTCTTTAACGCTGACTTCGCCAATTTGTCAGCAATTTCATTCCCTGTTATCCCAATATGTGCCGGTACCCAACAAAAATATACGATTATACCCTCCACTTTCAGTCTGTACAGTAAAGTATAGATTTCTACTAGCAGGTCTTCTCTATCAGATTTAGTAGATATTATACTTTTAAGGGCTGAAGCGGAATCTGAACAGATTACTATCCTATCTGGCTTCATGTCTTCTACCCATTGCAGCCCTACTATTATAGCAGTTAATTTTGAAGAATACACAGACAGCTTATCACTTAATCTTAAACTTAATTCCATCTTAAATCTTGGAATGTACACTCCTATGCCCACTTTTTGCATTACTGGATCTTTAGATCCATCTGTATAAATCTGAATAAAAGAATAAAAGTTTTCTCCCATAAAAACATTGATTTCATTAATATTAATATAACTTCCTTCAGTTTTTTTCCCTGGCCTCCAATAATCTCATGTCAACAAAAGGTTCAGGAATATTCCATACCGAGACCCCACTTAATGGCACATTAGGGCATATTAATTCATTCTCCAAGCCACAATCCTTGACCCATTGCTCATACTTCCATCCAAAACTATTTCCTCCATCCTTTGTGTATTCCCAGCAATCATTTAATATTGTGCGTGTACGATGGTTCTTATTACTTCCTTGCAAATTAACCCAATAACATTAACGCAAGCTTTTCTCTTCTTAAATCCAATGCCATCTCCCCCATTTCAACCCTATTAGCATTTAGAGGCGTTGACCTTATTGCTCCACAGCAGATTCTAAGTGCTCTAGACCAGAGCTTCCCAAACTTCAGAGGGATAAGGCCCCGCAAAAACATAGCAAAAGCTCCACGACCCCCTAATTTTATAATGAATCGAAAAGCAAGACTAGGGCGTTTAAATGGCATCTTTTGGTTATAAGGGAAATTTCATTCCATCTTAAAAAGGAATCATGGAATCCTAGATGTCCGCCCCGGGGTACTAGACGCTGCTAAATACGAAAACGAAACGAAAGCAAGCTATCCAATGTGTTATTGCATGGTTAAGCAATGTAGCCCAATCACATGCATATCTGTTGATTTCTTGAACGCAATGGCCAATTAGAAACGTTTTTGTCAGAATGCACTCACCACTAAAAGCCCTGGTTTCGTTTTGTGTGCTGGTGAATCATCTCATTAACTAAGTGCAAATGTGATGTAATTAGAGATTCGTTTTGTATTTTAGAGACCTTAATTGTTTATAAAAGGAACTTTCTGAGATCGCAGTGAAGTTGAGTGACGCTTTGTAGTTAAAGGGAGCGCGAGTTGCGCACTTACTGATGTAGTGGAGGGTTTCAGTCGGCTTTGCGTATACCCACTTCTAATAATACCCCCTGCGCACATCATTCGTGTCCTGCATTAGTCACAATCCCGACACTGTAGAGATAGTGATAATGCGGTCAGGACCGTGGCGCTGGCTTGCTTTGAAATATGTTTGATGATTGTGCCTGATGCGCCCGCGCCCGCTCTTTCTCCCGCGCCGCAGATGTTGCTGTTCATAAGCCAAAGCATATTAGGGCAGGCGCGCGACTGGAAAAGGTAATGTTTATGATTGATTTCCTTTGAATCAGTTTATAATAACGAAAACAATACCTTACAAATAAAATAAGCAGGTTTTTACGATCAGAAACTTTTCTGTCAAAGGATCCAGTAAACGAATACGTAAAATAGTAAGTTAAAAACCACTCTAACACAGAGAAAACCCGACCCATTTTATTAGAGATATGCATGTATGCGAAGAGTATGCCCACTTCTTCGGGAACCACACCACTGACTATAACCCATTCAGAGTTTATATGCAACTTTCGTTTTCGGACACACACACGCTGCAATGATTCGGGAATGTCATCCACATATTTATGCTGGATTCATTATTGAAATAGCACAGTAACATAGTGAAAACCAAAGCAATTGAAGGGACAAACAGCCTCAGTGATTTCCAAACTGCCACAGACAGCACGAGTTCTGGGCGAGATCTAGTGCACGGACCAAAAGCGTGTAAACTTGAGACCGAGACATCAACCAGTAGCTTTCGTTTCCAATAACAGACAGTAGAAAGCTCAGGAATAAAAGGTATGCGATTTATGACAGAACAGTCTCACACTCGATCGTTTATTTAGTAACAACGAATAAAAATATACATTACAAGTGGAAAGCGAGGATTCACCTGTAGCAAGCAAGAGACAAAAACTCGTCCAGTTTTGTTGGCAACCTCTTTAAGTTATTCTTGACTGCACTGTACGGTCAGGGCATTGTTTTAACGCTTACCTCCGAAAAATATTTTCTTTTGCGCACCCCATCCCCCATTTTAATATTTTGATTTAGCCTAGCTACGGCCCCCCTGCAATACCACAGTTTGGGAAGCACTGCTCTAAACTGTATATTATCCAGTTTCTTTAACTGGGATTTACATGCTGCACCATACACTGCATACCCATAATCTATGCTGGAACATATTAGAGCCTGGTATACCCGTAACAGCGCACTTTTTCCCGCTCCCCATTCATACTTGGTTATTGAGGTCATACAATCTAAAACCCCTTTGCATTTATTTTCAATTTTCTTAATATGTCCTTTCCAAGTTAGCTTCTCATCAAAGACCAATCCGAGATATTTAAACTCTGTAACTTTCTCTAGTAATTGATCATATAATTTCAGTGCTATATCCTCGATTTTCCTTTTCTTTGTAAAAACCATATATTGAGTCTTTGCCACTGAAAACTTCAGTCCCCACTCTACTGACCACCTTTCCACTTCACTTATTGATTCCTGTATTCCTTTAACTATATTTCCTAGATTCCTACCTCTTTTCCAAACTGCACCATCATCTGCATATAATGCCTTCCCAACACTTGGACTAACTCTTTCAAAAATATCATTAATCATTAGATTAAATAGAATTGGACTGATTACACTCCCTTGTGGAGTCCCATTCAGTATATTATGTGACTCTGACATTTCTTCACCTATTCTTACTTGGAATGTACGCTCAAATAAAAAAATCTAAAATCCAATTATACATTCTCCCCCCATGCCAATTTTGTTTAACTTAATTAACAATCCTTCCCTCCATAAAGTATCATATGCTTTATCAATATAAAAGAAAACAGCAACGAGAAATTCTTTCATTATTAAAGCTTTTTTAACCTCATTTTCAAATAAAATCAGTGCATCCATTGTAGATCTCTTCTTCCTAAAACCACTCTGATTTGGTGTTAAAAAATTTTTCTCCAAAAAATAACTCAACCTTCTTACTATCATCTTCTCCATTACTTTACACATTGTAGACGTAAAAGCAATTGGCCTATAACTATTAGATTTCGTTGCGTCTTTACCTGGTTTCACCACAGGTATCACTATTGCACTTTTCCATTCTTTAGGTAAAGTTCCTTCACTCCATATATGATTATATAAATCCAATATTGCTTTAATGCCTATCTCTGGTAAATTTTTTAACATACTATAGCTGATCATGTCTCTCCCTGGCGTTGTATCTTTTGAACTGTTAATAGCTATTTTTAATTCAAAAGCACTGAAATCCTATCGTTTCCTTGCTTCTTGATACGAACATTCTCATATACTTTACTTAATTCTTGTCTTCTATTTAAGAACTTATCACTCAAATTTCAATCAATACTATGAACTTTAGCCAAAGTATTAGCTAAGACTTCTGCCTTTTCTTTATTTGTTATAGCTACTTTTCCTTCTTCTTCAATTACCGGAATCTGCTTATAATTATTAAAACCATTCATTTTTCTAATCATTCTCCAAACCACATGCATTCCAGTTTCTCTCCCAATTGTATTACAAAATTCCTGCCAAGCCTTCCTTTTTGCATTTTTAATTGCCCTTCTAGCAGCAGCCCTTTCTTTTTTTTGATATTCTACAACTGTATCTTGATTTATTATTCTTTTTAAGATCCGAAATGCCTTATTCCTCTCTCTAATTGCCACTGAGCACTCTTCAGACCACCATGGCACATTTTTCCTTTTCTTTCCACTACTTCTTATTAACGGAATAGATTGATTTGCTGCTGAAATAATTCCTTCTACTATTTTATTATATTTCTCCTCAGTGCTCCCTTCCATCTTAATATTTTTTAAATTTCCTTCACAAAGCATACAAAATTCCTCCCATTTTGCCTTCTTATACAGGTCCTTCTCAAAAAATTAGCATATTGTGATAAAGTTCATTATTTTCTGTAATGTACTGATAAACATTGGACTTTCATATATTTTAGATTCATTACACACAACTCGGAGTAGTTCAAGCCTTTTATTGTTTTAATATTGATGATTTTGGCATACAGCTCATGAAAACCCAAAATTCCTATCTCAAAAAATTAGCATATTTCATCCGACCAATAAAAGAAAAGTGTTTTTAATACAAAAAAAGTCAACCTTCAAATAATTATGTTCAGTTATGCACTCAATACTTGGTCGGGAATCCTTTTGCAGAAATGACTGCTTCAATGCGGCGTGGCATGGAGGCAATCAGCCTGTGGCACTGCTGAGGTGTTATGGAGGCCCAGGATGCTTCGATAGCGGCCTTAAGCTCATCCAGAGTGTTGGGTCTTGCGTCTCTCAACTTTCTCTTCACAATATCCCACAGATTCTCTATGGGGTTCAGGTCAGGAGAGTTGGCAGGCCAATTGAGCACAGTAATACCATGGTCAGTAAACCATTTACCAGTGGTTTTGGCACTGTGTTGTGCTGAAAAATGAAATCTTCATCTCCATAAAGCTTTTCAGCAGATGGAAGCATGAAGTGCTCCAAAATGTCCTGATAGCTAGCTGCATTGACCCTGCCCTTGATAAAACACAGTGGACCAACACCAGCAGCTGACATGGCACCCCAGACCATCACTGACTGTGGGTACTTGACACTGGACTTCAGGCATTTTGGCATTTCCCTCTCCCCAGTCTTCTTCCAGACTCTGGCACCTTGATTTCCGAATGACATGCAAAATTTGCTTTCATCTGAAAAAAGTACTTTGGACCACTGAGCAACAGTCCAGTGCTGCTTCTCTGTAGCCCAGGTCAGGCGCTTCTGCCGCTGTTTCTGGTTCAAAAGTGGCTTGATCTGGGGAATGCGGCACCTGTAGCCCATTTCCTGCACACGCCTGTACACGGTGGCTCTGGATGTTTCTACTCCAGACTCAGTCCACTGCTTCCGCAGGTCCCCCAAGGTCTGGAATCGGTCCTTCTCCACAATCTTCCTCAGGGTCCGGTCACCTCTTCTCGTTGTGCAGCGTTTTCTGCCACACTTTTTCCTTCCCACAGACCTCTTGCTTGAGGGTGTCGATGGCCTTCTGGACAGCAGTCAGGTCGGCAGTCTTACCCATGATTGCGGTTTTGAGTAATGAACCAGGCTGGGAGTTTTTAAAAGCCTCAGGAATCTTTTGCAGGTGTTTAGAGTTAATTAGTTGATTCAGATGATTAGGTTAATAGCTCGTTTAGAGAACCTTTTCATGATATGCTAATTTTTTGAGATAGGAATTTTGGGTTTTCATGAGCTGTATGCCAAAATCATCAATATTAAAACAATAAAAGGCTTGAACTACTTTGAGTTGTGTGTAATGAATCTAAAATATATGAAAGTCTAATGTTTATCAGTACATTACAGAAAATAATGAACTTTATCACAATATGCTAATTTTTTGAGAAGGACCTGTATCCCCATCTTGCACTCTGACTAAAATTTTGCCTTTGAACTACATTCTGAATATCATGTATTACAGGCCAATGATCACTACCCAAATTATCTTCATGTACACTCCAAATACACTTACCAGCGAAAGCAGCCGAAGTTATGGTGAGATCCAAACACGACATGCCACCTTTTACTATATCCATCCTTGTTGGTTTCCCATCATTTAAACACACGAGTGAATGCTCTTCTATAAATTCTTCTATAATTATCCCATTGTTGTCTGTAGTTTTACTACCCCACAAACCATTATGTGCATTGAAATCCCCACAAATAATAACTTTACCCTGAGTATCACCCATCAACTCTTCTAATATTGCATTATCAATTTCTTTGCATGGATTATAAAAATTTGTGATTCTGATTCCTTCATGAGTTCCCATTACCTCAATGCTAACACATTCTATATTGCAATTTTTGTATATTCTTGTATATGCTATACCCTCTTTAATAAATACTGCACACCCACCGCCTCTACCACCATCCCTATCTTTTCTTTCTACTACATATCCATTGATCTTAAAGGCCAAGGAGCTATTTAACCATGTTTCTTGAATACACATAATGTCTGGTGCCTTTTCCATTTCTGTGATAAATTTTTTAAATTCTTGCCCATTTGCTATTAACCTCCTAGAATTCCAATGTAGCAGAAGGAAAGACATTATAAAACTATGTATTATTACTCTGAGTCATGTCCATGGCTACAGTTCCTTCCTTTGCTTTCAAAATCCCATGGACCTCCTCTGCTGTAACTCCTGTTATCTTTAAAAATTTATTAGCACATCCCACAATAATCTTTAACTTATTCGATTTCCTTTCCACTTGTGACGTACCATTTATCACAGCGCAAATGAAAGCCACAAAGTCAATTTTATTCATCACGATTTGCTGATCTGTAACATTCTTCACAGCATTTGCTCCTTTCTGATCACAGGGTTTCAACCTAGGTCCTTGCATTTTAGTTATATTTGTTTCAACTATACCTTTAACCTTACGAACAGCTTCTGCATATGTTACATTTTGTGCTGTTTTTACTTTTTGTACTTCACGCGCTTCTTGTTGTACAGGACATCCTGCATATGCTGCGCTATGCCCCCCTCCGCAATTACAGCACTTAATCTCTGCTCTCTCCTCACACTTGCCATATTCATGTTCTCCCCCACATTTCGCACAACGCATTTTCCCTTTACAGAAATTCGCAATATGCCCCATGCATTGACATTTGAAACATCTCAAAGGTGGAGGAATAAACTCCCTCACCGGGAAGCTTACAAATCCCAACCTCACCCTTAACGGCAAAGTACACCCTTCAAACTGAATCACTACACTCAGGCTATCACATCTTTGATTGTCTTTCCACATCTGCAATCTTCTAGCATTTATAACCTTACCTCCACTCAAATTTTCTTTAATGTCACCCATGCTTACATTAAGGGATACTCCCGAGATAACTCCTCGAACTTTATTACCTATTTCTGTGCATGTTATCCTTCCTCCTGCTAGTGTTTTCAATTTCAGAATTTTTTCCTTTTGCTTTTCATCTTTACATTTAATCATCATTCTTCCATTGCTAAGACAGGATACAGCTCTCACTGCTCCTATCTCCTTCTCAATAGCTTTCGAAAGTTTAATGGGATGAACTAGCTGTTCTGACTGCTTAGCAAAACAAATTATCACTTTTATTTCTCTTTCTTCCACTTCTTTAGTAACTTAATTTCTCATATATTTAGTTTTGTCAACTATTTGCTCACAATCAGATTCATCACCCAAGCTACTCTCTTTTTTTTTCCTTTTATTGTATCGTACTTATTGAAAAACCATGTCTTGATCGTTGTCGTCCTCATCCGCCGAAGGATCTCCCCACGCCGCTCTCCCTTCCGCCATTTTCAAACCTTTCCAAAAGGGCAAACAGACTTCACGTCTTCCTTATATAACGCTGGGGCTGCTGGGACTTGTAGTGCCCAAACCATATCCCATTACAAAATGTTACGTTAGCATAGCATATCTATTTCTAATGATGCTGAGCACGGAACGTCTTGAATTCTTTCATTCATACTTCGCTGTATATCCTATGTTTTTATTAATAATTTGAGTGTATTTTACTGTTCATATTTGTGTGTTTTTCAAAATAAATCAGATGAATTCATTTCGAGTCTGTATTCGTCATTCGCAGCTGTTTGAACAGCCTTAGTTTGGGCATATGAGAACATAAATTAGGTTAAACTACTGCATGTCCGCCCATAGAAAATAAATAATTATGAAACATTACCAACTGGTTACCAGCCCACAACTAATGATCCACGACGTTGCCACAATGTCACAGGTACTTACTGGCAATGTCACAAAGTTACATTGTTCACTTTTCCGGTTGCCACGATGTAACTAGTTACGTCGCCACAACGAAACTTTGGTCACCAGATTACATTGCAGTTACGTAACAGTTATGTAATTTTGTTAGCTGGGTTATTACAGTTCCGTGTAGCTTTGTTGTTTTGCCAATAACATTAACTCTTAAAATGAAACTGTGAATATCAGTGGATGAGCACAAAATAAAAGCGTACCTTTTCAGTTTATAACTATCCTCTTTTTCATAGTAGGTGCATTTTCAGAATGTTTTCCCTTACGAATCCTGGATGTATGGAGCCCGGGAAGTCACCTGTAGGAGAAAAAAATAATAATCTGTGGCGACTGTTTTGTAATTCTTCCCCTCAGTTTATAAACCGTACTCACGAATTCTTAAACTGTTCCCTCGGATTAATAAACCGTACCCACGAATTTCCAATTCGTATGCTCAGATTTAGCAAACTGTACTTTCGGTTTTTGAATTCGTACTGTAGGATTACAAATTTAAGAATCTGTTTAAGATATGCTGATGGTGCCGTGACCCGGATAGAGCTCTTCACTTGAAACCAGATTGAAACTTCAGCTCAACAAAAAGATCTGACTTAATTCCAGACTGAATTCCAGAACCTTTTTTCAGCTCAACAATTTGGTGAGTGTTACTCTATCCAAAGAACCACTAAAGACCAGTAAAAATGGCTATCCTCTGAGAAGAAAAGAGTTAACAAACAGCTGTAGGGTTTGGTTAACTTCTAAAAGGTTAAAGTTATCCTCTAAAAATAGTTTTAGAGATGTGTCAGGAAGTTTAGCAACACATGCTAAAATTGTCTATCCTCTGTTTTCAGGCAGGGAAGAATTAGCATAAACTGCTAGTTGGTTTATCCTCTGTGTTTGGCAGGGAAGAAAAGTTATCCTCTGTTTCAGACAGGGAGGAATTGGGTTATCCTCTGTTTTGGCAGGGAAGAATTAGCATAAACTGCTAGTTATTTGTGTTTATCCTCTGTATTTGTCAGAGAAGAATTAGCATCAAGTTATTTGTGTTTGTCTGCTGCTTAGCCAGGAAGGTTAAGTTTTAAGTGTATCCTCTGCTTGCCAGAAGTGTTAAAGTGTCCAGTTACAACAAAGAAACTCACAAAATGTCTAGAAAGCATGCTAGACTGATTCCAACAACTGAGAAAGGTGGTCTTGCCACTCCGTTATGGTCAGATAATGAATTCAAATCACTGTTAGGAGAGCAAATGAACCTAATAGTCACTGAGAAAGTTAGACAAGAACTAACTAAGAAATATGAGATCCATCCAGACAAAACTTGGTTGGTAGATGAGTGTAAAAAGGTACTGGGAGCATGTATTCGCAAGAAAAATCTAAAAGGCATTATTTGCTGCCACAGAGAATTTGGTTTAGCGTTAGCTACACAGCAGTCTCAGCGTAACTCAGAACTAGAGGAACAGAACAAAGAGCTTCATGCTAGAGTATCCTCTTTAACTATTATACTACTACTACTATATATTACTACTATAATTGAATTGCAACAAAGCTGCAGCAAAAGCTGATGTGGAAGAAGTGAGTCAGTCTAGTAACATTTATCCTGACTTACAAGCTTTCTTTGAAACGGATGTAACCATCCAATCAGTAACTGATGTGCCTATAGATTCAGTGAAGGTATGTGGAGCTAGGAGAAGATCGCAGGGAATTGAGGGAATTGAAAGTGTTCCTCCAAACTCTTCTGTTGTCCAAGTACAAACTGTTGCCAAAGCGCTAGGACCTAAAGATATAGAGAGACTATCCCAGAGCTTACCCTCAGCATGCTCAAATTTTTCTGAATTTAGAAGAGCATTGATCAGTAAAATGCGTCTTTACAACATGTCGTTAACAGAAGTAACACAAGTAAAACAACAAATTTTAACTGAATCTGAATTCAACAGTTTTGAGTCGGCGGTTACTTCTGAACTACAACATGCTAGTAAAGGCGATCTGATAGAAGGAGTTTTGAAAATTCTAAAGAATATTTTGGGTCCCAAAATAGACTGGTCCAGAATCACGAACTGTGTGCAGAAAAAAGATGAAACTGTGAGTGAATATACTGAAAGATTTTGCCAGTCAGCAGTAACTTACAGTGGGATCGTTGATGATCCTGAAAGTGTGTTAGATGACAAGGGACCCCTAGTCCGCATCTGGTCAGATGGTCTTGCAGCTGAGTACAGAAAAGCTTTGCCATTCCTAGATTTAACTTGGTCTAACAGAACGCTCAGAAGTAACCTAGACAGATTATCTACATGGGAAAAAGATTCTGATGTTAAGGCAAAAGTGAGAGTAGCAGCAGCTACATTTACCACAAGAAAACAAGACAATAGATGGCCTAAAAGAGAAGGCAAATGCAATTACTGTGAAAGACCAGGTCACTGGGAGAAAGAGTGTAGGAAAAACAAGAAATATGTAAAAGAAATGAACAATTTAAATCAGCTTCTACGCAGTCTCTTAGAAACACTGAAACATACCCTCCCCGCTATGACACACTCGTGGGGCAATTTACTGAGGTGTTAACTGTAAGGCTGTGAGTTTTTAATCCCCCCCCCCCTAATCTAACACAAAAATGAAAGAGTTCTTTGTAAACAAAAGAAGGTTGACTAACACTTCTTCCACTTGGGGACACTGATTATGTAGACTCACAGCCGTAAAGTACAGATTATTTCATTCAGTCACTCATCCTCTGTTATGATGTCTAATAGGACTGATGTTTCATTAGAGGATAGAAATGTAACAACTGCAATAATTTGGGAATTTTTGGAAATTCCTGCATAAGAAACTTGTGTCTATACAGAATATATAGTGTGTACACTAAGTAAAGGGACAGACTAGGACACACAGATCAGTGGGGAACCCAAAGGAAGAACCGAAGTGCAACAAGCCTTGGGGGCCAACCTTTTTTGGCGAAGATTTTCCTCATATTCCCCTTCCATAGTTTTGTCCCCACCCACTGTTCTATAGGTGTCAAATTACTTTAAACTAGGTTGAGAAAAACACTGTACAATCGCTAGACTTAAAACCACTATACGATCAACTGAAGTCTAAAAAACACTATACAATCATTAGATTTAAACCCACTATACGATCAAGAGAAGTCTGAAAATGTCTATGCATGAATACTGCTGGTCTGCTGTTTCTTTGTTTTCTTGTGTGCAGGTATGTGTATATGCCAATTTATCTTCATAACCTGGACCCTGGTGAAAAGCATCACTTCAGAAATCCATGAACAAGCTTCATGAGGAACAAGAATCATCTGAGTGAATATACAGGAGAAATGGAATACAGAAGACTTCACAGAACAGACTTCACAGCTATTCAAGCGCCATGGACTTCAGGACTTCCACACTTATGCTACATGATTTTTTGTGTCATCATGTAGATTGTACAACATGTTATCATACATTGTTGTATATGTGTCAACATTTATGGTTCTGGAAGGAACTATTACACCTAAGTAAATCTAGGATAAGACACAGAATAAGTTATATTTGCCTGTAACTTCTTCAAGTTACATGAATGGAAGATGGGGCTTATGTTAACAAACATAGGCCACAGAATGGACTTATGAAGGTTTAAATTTGTGTTATGTGAGAGTTTTTTTAGAACTCTCAAATGGGGGATTGTAGGATTACAAATTTAAGAATCTGTTTAAGATATGCTGATCCTATGTTCTGATGTAACATCATATGGAAAACTAAGATGAAGTACACTGTATTTAGCATTTAAGGTCAATATGCAGACAAATGATTCTCTTAAGCAATGTTTGTAGCAAGATGTTCCTGCCAGTTCCTGTTCTCTTATTGTAAATCAAATGAGCCAGACTACTGAGACTCACACCTTTTGTTTGTAAGGGCTTTTGGTGCCTCTGCCCTAGTCTTTGAGTAGATATGATGATTGGATTAGCACCTACGCATTTGAAGGACACTGTTATGCTGATGAGATCAGGGATGGGAACAATCTGGTAACGAGCAGAAACCTGTACTACATTTGCATGCTTTGTTTAGATTTGTCTCCACCTATATGTAATCCCTCCCCCTTGAAAGGTATAAATTACTTTGTACCACTGCCTAATTCAGACTTGGATGGACTACAGCAAACACACAAGCAAGGTTCTTCAATAAAGAGTAACTTCTGCTTGAAAGATATCCCAAGCCTCCTGGATCTTTACTTAAAGAAGAAATTAAGTTTTCAACAGTACCCACAAATTCATAATCCGTGGGCACGCTTTCACAATGCGTTCCCACGGGTTTGTAAACTGTACTCACGGATTCATTAGCCGATAGAAGAACAGCAAGATCCTGGCGAATCATATTGTATATTGTTTTATTGCATATTATTATGTGGAATAGACCTACATCAAATTGTCTTTAGTGATTTGTCTTTAATTGTCTTTCAGTTGTAGCGAGAACGTGGTGGAATACGATTTAATAAGAAAGATGTGCGTCAAAAATGTGTTTATTTGTGATCATCTTAGCACATTATTTTTATTGTATAATAAACCTGCCATTGTTTTATGACGGGCTTTTGACTAATTTGTATCCCAGCAAACAGAACGTTGTGACGACGTCGCCAGTTCGTCCTCTTTTGGTCAGCGCGACATTACTTTATGGCGACGTTGTGAGGACGTCGTGTTAAAGTTCCATTTTTAAGAATGTTGGCTAACGTTCCACAAACGTCGTGGTCACGTCCTCAAAAGACGTCGCTATTAAGTCCCATGTGGAACGTTGTGGCGACGTGGTCAGCTGGTCTACAGATAACTTTTTATATTATTGCACTACGTGTATTAGTCCTTATCTTTTTATGGTGTATACCATTTGTATAGCCTATAATATGGGAAATATACTGAATTCATCAAGCATTTTGCATGATGGCATGAATTATTTTATAAATAATAATTCATGCCATCATTAAAAAAAAACAATACATATATATATATATATATATATATATATATATATATATATAGTCATCAAATGACAAAACAAAAAAACAAATACTTTGCGTAGTAAATAGAGATAATTTATGGTTGTGAATGACAGATTTATTGAAAGAGGGCACGGGACAAATAAACATTTAAACCAGCGAACGTCACTTTCTGAGCGTAAGTGCGCGTGCCCGTCATTTAACGGTCGACTTCCAGAAGACGAAGGAAACGAAGACACGAATGAAAAAGAGAGGGTGCTCGCTGCAGAGCCAAATGGGAGGAGCTAGAGCTCTAGCTCCCCCTCGCTGGAGCTCCAGCTCCCCCTCGCTGGATCTAGGGGGCGGGGCTTGAGACGCCATAGGTCCAGACGTACTACCGCGCACGCAAATAGAGTCCATTCAAACAACCTGTATGAAAACTGTACCTTAAAAATAAACTGAATTTGTGATGTATACAACAGGGCTCTACAGTTTGATCATTTCAGACGCATTTGCGACTATGAAAAAAATATGTGAGCCGATCAGCATATTTGTGTTTGCACTGAGGGGAGCCTCAAAGGTTTCTACGTGTTTTGCAACGTTGAGTAATGTATCACGGACATACTTCACGAATCCTTTCATAAACAAAGTGTAGAGAGAGTGTAAATAAGATATTGATTGTGCAGTGTATAGAGCTTCGTTGATTATGGAACTTTGTGAAATTGCTATTAACAATGATGAGTGACAGCTTTTAATGATTTTAAGGTAGTTTGTAAATGAGATATTATTTTAATACAACAGTTAAACAAAAAGTTAATATTAAGTAATTTACTTTGTCTGACTATAACACTATTGCCTGATGTTGCTCTATTTTGTTGCCAAAAATGGTCTGAAAGAAGTCAAAACTGCGCATCTACATTCAAACACAGTTTCGTTTCGTTTATGAAGGAATGTGCGTTTATAAAGAATAAGCCGTTCAAACGAATCAAATGAATGATATGATTCAGTAATTAAATCAGTGGCTTTATTTTAATTTTTAAATGATCTTTTAAGTTAGCCTATTTAAATCATTTAATATTTATATATTCAAAATGTTATATATACATTTTTATTATTTATATATATATATATATATATATATATATATAATATATTAAAACTGACATAAAAGAAGACATACTTTTAATAAAGTTAAATCACTTTAAGGAGTTAAATATCACCTCGTAATCTGAAGGCAAATGTTTTATGAGATTATTTGATTATTGATTAGAAGGTGTTCCTAAAATTTTGACTCTGTAAAATTTTTTATGTGTTCTTGAAATATATTTATTATTTTATTGTTATACCATTAAAATGTTGTATGAAAGAAGTGTTGTGTTCTTGAAATATATTTATGATATTTATTATTATTATTATTATTATTATTATTATTACATTTTATCTAGATTTAAGGTTTATTTTATGTTTAGATGCACCTTTTGCACATTTGGGTTAATAGAAACAAATAAATCCAGTGCAACACTTGTAGGACAGTGTATGTGAGTATGTGACTATTAAATTACATCTTACATCTTATCCCAAATGTTGTTGGAGAGGACGCATCACTAATCTCAAAACAAGTCTATCTAAAATTAGTCAATATTCCATTTAAAATTACAATAAGATTAAAAAAAGCATCTTGCGCATCAAAACAAGCATTTACTTCCATTACGGATGAACTCGCAATAACATTAACAGCCACTTGGTGGCGCTTGATAGCACCTCAAGCCCCGCCCCCTAGATCCAGCGAGGGGGAGCTGGAGCTCCAGCGAGGGGGAGCTAGAGCTCTAGCTCCTCCCATTTGGCTCTGCAGCGAGTACCACTTGATGAAAAAGGTAAGCGCTATAAATCTACTTTTATTCATCGTTTGTTCTGATATAATGTTAGATGTCACATAAGAAGAGTAGTGTTTTGTGTTTTTGTAGGTTTTCTATGTAATACATAAATGCCCTGTTTGGTTAACATTAGCTCAGGTCTCATGAGGCGGTCTGAGGTAACGTTAACTGTTAAAATCCTAAAATAAATTGTTATACTTTATTTTTTGTTTAGTTAAACTATACAATATTCACTTTCAAATTCTTTAAAGTTCAACTGTTGTAGTTTGTTTGACTGGCTGCCGCTCGCACTTGATGATGCTCATGCTAGCCACAGATATGATGCTAGCCATATTGTAAACTTAAATATAAACCACTAACGTTTAATTAGACTGAGGCTGCCGAAATCACATTCATTGTGTGTGGGATTAATAATTTCCGTCTTTCCCGTCGAGACACAGGCCTGTAAATTGTCATTTTCTTGTTGTTGGTGTTAATGATGATTTTACATGCATGCATGTTATGCTAGTGACTTTTCATTCATAAAAGACCTGATACTTTAGTTTTAACAAATATTTAATGAACAAATGGTTCACTTTTTTAGGTCCTGACTGCAAGTGAACCAGTTGTCAATGATTCAGTGAGTTGCTTATAAAAAATGATGCTCATTTGTTACCACCTAGAAGTTTGAATGTTTTATTCATTGCTGTAAAACTAACACACTATTTATCCACAGGTGGAGAGAGTCTGGGCAGCAGCAACAAGACCTATGATTATGAGTAGGGATGGTTATTGAGAACAGGTAAGTCACTCTTTAGGTTCCTGACTTGTTCAATTCTGAAAATTGATAAAGCAACAGAACGACTGGTGCTGCTATTGCAGGGTTGCCAACTCTCACGCATTTGGCGTGAGACACGCTTTCAGGCTCAGTCTCACGCTCTCTCTCTGCCCATGTAAATCTCACGCCAAATAAAAGATCCCATCTCGCCTTATTTTGCGCTGAGTTTTGGTTTCATTTTTGTGAATCGCTGCTATTTAAGTAAGGACAGAAAGCGCATCATGTTTGTTTTCTTTATTTTATAAAGCCACTGTTTGTAGCGTTTTGTTGATATTATGAGTGCACACAAATAAAAGTAGACCCTTTACATTTCTGAATGATGTATTACTCTTTCCTTTGTGAGCAAAAATGACGGATAAATTTAAGTAGTTTCTGCTGAAAAAAATGCGAATGATTGCGCTGGCGCCTCCACAAAGCAGCTTCAGCTTCCCCGCTCCGCAAAAAGATTGAATATGCCACTAATAGCACACATTTAGCCTATCTGTTTAACATTTAAACTAACATTGTTTTATAGCTACTTAAACTGTTTTATAACTATAGATTTTATTTTAGACAAGTTGTTGGATGATTTGAGAAGGTAGGCTAAATTGATCAAACAGACTATGAACAGTCTTCCGCTGGCCGCTGTTCGTTTCTTTAAAAAAACAAAAACATATAGGCTATTTAACGAATAAAATAAATGCTCCAAACGTTTTTCTAAATTAACTTAATAAAATAACAAAACGAAATATAATCATTTCACTGCATACAAAATGTAGCCTAACTATTTTAGATGAAACAGTAACTTAACCATGCTACAGATATGAGCCACCAGTTCAAATGATTAAAAACTCATGAAATGAGACGCATGAAATGTCTGAAAAATGTCAGTTCTTTTCTGCTTTAAAATACAAGCAGAAATGGCATTTGTGTTCCGTTACCCTGCATACAACAAAGAGCATGAATCAAAATAAAATGGAAGTTCTATGTAGTTTTCATACTGAATGTATAAAAACTACATGTATAACCCCCCCCCCCCAAATCTCACTCCAAGCACAATTCAAAAGTTGGCAACCCTGCTATTGGTATTTTAGACACAACCACATATCATTCAATCCATCTTTAAGTGGATGCAGGATCAAGAGATCATCCATCATGAAGACTGCACAACTTTAGATTTAAATTGATTTCACTGGCTTTTCAGTTGTGCAGTGGTATCCACACATACAAGCATCCTTCCTGGACCTACACAACAAAATGCTCAGGAGGAGGAACGGGTAATCCACAAGGTTGGATTTCACAATTCAGTTACTCATAGCTAGATGGATATCAATAGTCTAATTTCAGAGCCTGTCAGTGATTTTGTTTTTTCCTCAGTCATGAGGAATTTTGTTGAAGTAGGTGATTCATGTATGGTCGTCTTATGTCGTGGTACCTTATGAAAGTGGTTTTCAATCATGACCTGGGGACCCACAGTGCTGTTTTTTTTTTTTTTGGTTTATTTATCCAAAATTTGACAAATTTCATGATATTTCTCATTATACAGTTTTCTGTTCCTATGACTGGATTCAGAGCTGCAAATTAAATCTTGGCAATCCACATGAGGCTTGTGAGCTGTGCAATGAGTAACACTGTCATAAAGAGTATTGAGAATAGGTTTTAAGCTAAATCTCCTAACTAACCTAGTAGTAAGATCAAATTCTCTGTGAATACAGGCCCAGATTCTGCCTTTCCTTTAGAAGCTGGAGAACCACTTAAGATTTCAGAAGGAAGATTCATAGTTTGTGGACACCATCAAAAAAAGTCTGTGGCTTATCCAAAATGTCTATAAAATTAATTGCTTATTTTTATGTCGTTTTTTTTGTGTGTGTAGATTCAAGGGAAAGGTGAGGAAGTCTGGGAAGAACTGAAGAATGCAGACGTGAGGAAAAAGGAATCATCAGAATGTAAGTTCTTTGAGAATGTGTGCATTATTTATTAAAAGGTGTTTTAATTTGAATGTAATAATGTGCACTGCTGGTCAAAACCTTGAAATTTATTTAAAAATGTGATAAAAGCTGAATTTTCAAAAAAGTTTTCAAAATAATTCTGATATGCTGATTTGCTGCTCAAGAAACATTTCTGATGATTATCAGTGTTGAAAATCGTTGTGTTGCTCAGTATTTTAGTGTACACCATAGTTTGGGTCATACGCTCAATTTTCATATCGTCCTATCGTCAGCCTGTGAGATCGCCGATACACGATGCTATTGTGCTAAATTATTTATCTATGTACTAAATTCCATATTCTTTTTGTAATATTAATCTTGTTAATGGGCATGTGACTTCGTTGTGCTTGTAAAGAGCACTGACGGTAGTTTAGCTGGAGCGGTTCCAGTTTGCTTTCAGTCTCGTTGTCTGCGCTATATCTCTAAAAAAGCCGTGGATCCCATTGAATACTATTGTATGTCTGACTGACTGCCATGGTTTGAGTTAAAAATCTTTGTTTGTGTCACCTACACCTACATCTTGACTCCTACATCTTGGATGCCCTGGGGATAAGCAGATGAACATCAAAATTTAACTTTTGGGTGAACTATCCAGTAGCACAGCTGTTTTTAACACTGATAATAATCAGAAATGTTTCTTGAGCAGCAAGTCATCACTTGAGAATGATCATGTGACACTGAAGACTGGAGTAAAGGCTACTTAAAATTCAGCTTTGCCTCACAAGAATGAAATTCATTTTAAAGTGTATTTGAAAAACAATAAAAAATGTACAATACTACTTTCCTGCTGTAAGTTTGAATATATAGCGTAGGTGAGCAGAAGAGACTTCTATTACAAAAAAATGCAGATCTTCTGACTAGTTGTGTACATACATTAACAACATTAACAAGGTGATCCTCCCTTTCAGCTGCCAGACAAAGATGTTGACAGTACAGGCTCAGGATGTGGAAGAGGAGGAAGAACATGTTTGACATGATTTTCTCATATGGTTGGCATGTGTTATAATAAAAACAATAAACCTGACTACAGTAAAATGGGTAACTTTTATTAAAAGTTGTTAAACTTGTTTGCAAGGAAACTGGAGTCTCTGACTGCACTAGAAGAACTCCCTTAGTAGATCAAGAATGAAGTGTCACCCTTCTATACTTCCCTCAGAAGAGCCTGCCTTCTGCTGCTGGGGTAAGAAACACTCTTCTTCTTCTCCTCCTCCTCACAGCTGTCCAGAATCTAACTCTGGCTCCACAGCTGGGGACAGAGGCCTCAGATTTTCCTTAGAAAGTCAACATGTTAATTTTCAGGGGGGTTTTTTGGTGTGTGTGTGTGTGTGTGGGCCTAATACAGAGAAGATGTAATCTCTACATTGTTCTATTTACATATCTTTACTATTTATGAATGTTGATATTTTCTTTGTTTCTAGTATCTTATGAGAAGCTTGAGAATTATGCTCCTTTTGGTAATTGTAATATTGTTTATGTTTTGCTTCTGATAGTGAAGCAGCATTAAATCACATCACCACCAGATATTTGTAGCAGGTGTTTCATACACAGAACATACACTCAGGAAACAAATGAAAGAAGTAGCTACTGAATTGTTTCTTATCTTCTTATCAATATTTTTGTACTAAATTATGGGGTGTTGTGAATAAGAGTAATGATATTGATAATTTTCACAGATAAAATCGGTTAGCCATCATTAATTAGAATGAATATATTCACTAAAACACTTCTACAACAATTACAACAATTACAACAATTACAACAACATCAGAATTTAGTGTTTTATTGTTTACAGCAGAAAATGTTTCTTCCGGACCAGACTACAGGTGAGAAGTGAATATTATATAGGAAACGTGCCTGTTTGGTCGTAAGGACGTGCTCACCACGTAGAAGCGACGTACCAAATAACGTCGCCACAACGGATATGGGAATCACAAAGTTACGTAGCTGGAACGTTATCTGGTACGTCGCTGCGACCAATATGGTACTTTGTAGCCACGTCCTCACAACGTACCCGTTTGGTCATTAGAACGTGCTCACCACGTTCCAGCGACGTACCAAATAACGTCGCTACGACGAATAGGGGAATCACAAAGTTACGTCGCTGGAACGTTATCTGGTGCGTCGCTGCGACCAATATGGTACTTTGTAGCCACGTCCTCACAACGTACCCATTTGGTCGTTAAGACGTACTCACCACGTTCCAGCGACGTATCAAATAACGTCGCTACGATGAATAGGGGAATCACAAAGTTACCCCAGATAGCAAAATTTGTCTGGCCCACATCTGGGCCATGCCCGTGCATCAGTTCTGGCTGGGTCCCCGGCCCAAAACTGGCCCACATACTAAATACAGACACAAACAGTCTCCTGTGGCCCAGGTCTGGCCCACACCCTGTAAAATGACTTATTGTTTTATGTGGCAAAGGGCGGGCCCAGACACTTCAAAACATTTTTTTTTATTAAAATAATGGAAATATAATTAATATATAACATTAAACAGTAAATTAAACTATACACTAAATTTTCTGGAGAAGCCTTCTCTTCTGCCCGCTGTCCCGATCTGCTGCTAGCCATCTTTAAATTTCCCCTCCACCTCTGATTCAGCAGCATTCACTGTCAGTTTAACGAGTCGTCACTATGGTTGGGATCCATACGCAGCTTTATTATAATCTTGGTCGTACAAGCAGAGGTCAATACACAAACAAGGCAACAACAGAGGCTAGACAGAATCATGGTCAGCGACAGGCTGGAGATCAGGGCCGGCAGCATAAACAACAATAGTCCAGAAACGTGAGCAATAGTCCAATAGGCAGGCAGCAAAAATGTGTGGGTCAAAAAAAACAGGCAAGGTCACAACAATAGGCAGTCCAGAAAATACAAAAATGCTCAGAATTGTCCACGTGGCAAAACAAGACTTTGCAATCAGAGCGCGTGGGAGAAGGCCTTAAGTAGCTGAGATGCTGCACCAGGTGCAGCAGAAGATCAGTGCCAGGTATGGGGCTTGTGGGAAATGAGATTGGGGTCCAGAATGTCATCGGTATTGACCCAGGACCGTTCCTCCGGGCCGTAGTCCTCCCAGTCAACCAGATACTGTAGGGTTCTGCCCCGGCGCCTGGAAATTGAGCAGCTCCCTAACCTGATATGCCTCCTCACTCTCCGTCAAGATGGGCAGGGGGTCTGGCGTCACCAACGTCTCCTCCCCCTCCTTGGTGGGACCAACGGAGTGCTTCAACAGCGAAACATGAAATGTGGGAGAAACACAGAAATGATTAGGCAAAGTAAATTCAAAAGAAACGGGTAATTTGTCTTAATATCTTAAAGGGACCCACGTACCTGGGGCTGAGCTTCCGACAAGGCAGATGGAGATGAAGATCCCTGGTTGATAGCCAAACCCATTGGCCAGGTGCAGTGGAAGATCAGCACCAAGTACGGGGCTTGTGGGAAATGTAGTGCAGGGAAAACTAGGTTAAAATTCCGGTGATGGAGCCCTCTGATGGTGGAAACGCTCTCTGTGACAGTCAGGGGGTTTCTCCGAACTGCAGCTTTAAAATAAAGTAACAACTGTAAGTAATAATGCAATAAAAGTAATAAAAATTAATAATGATAATACTTTGATTGTTACTTTCAAATTACGTGGGGGAATAATGTATAAGGATTTTCAAGAGGACAATTTTAAAAAACAAAATAATATCTACTTAGTTAAATATAGTACAACAACCTTGATTGTTTTGCTTTTCTTGAATTTAAAGGGGCTGCAAAACATTATTCTTGTGCAGAGTGACCAAAATTTGAACGAAAGAAATTGATTGATGGAAAGAACTTTACTGTAAAGTTAGTAAAATGTAATCTAACGAAATAAACCATAATAAAATGAAAGTTAGCCCTTTGGTTTGCGCGCTGTCATTCAAGTGGCGGTCACATCAAAAACTCACTCATGTGGGTCCAGACTGAATATTTAAAATGTACGAGCGAAAAGGTTAATGAACGCCTAAACTGGGGTTTAAACGAAGGAAAATAAGCTATAAGCATTTTCTGATGGCGTTAAAGCCCCGTCAAGCCCCCTAAATGCTGCCACTGATTGCCATAGATGCTGATGTAACTTACAGAAACACAAAACTGCACTAGTTGGTTTGTTATGCCACAATTAAATTCTTTTCCTTTCCTCTTCAGAATTTATTTATACGTAAAAAGACCTAAATTTAATGATCCCTGCACCGATCGGGACTAGCACTAGTTAGGCCTATTGGCGTTTTATTATGCTTACCATACATGCTACCAAGACCAACAAATTTGAAAATTCAGGCCAAGCAATTAATTCTCAATTTCTCGGATGTTTAAATTGCAATTTCTTTAAACGTTTGTATTTTACATCTTATAAAATTCCATAAAGTCCACTTACCAGTCAGCATGACGGCGACGAAATAAGCTTCGTTTCCCGCTCTGCAGATTCAAAATGATGACGCAATCCGTATTGGTGTCGTTTCAAAGCAGTTGGGCCGATTGTCACTCCAAACAATCGGGCCGTGTACAAAACAGGTGTCCGTCTGCCGCATAATATTTATAAAAGGCGCCAAACATCAGTTTAAGTAGACTCGGACTGAATTATGTCCATCAACAGATCAAGATATTCTTAAATGTGCTTTTAACATTTGTTCTTGTTTCTGTAAAAAGGCTTTCATTTTACATCATTATATTTAAATATATTATAATTTTTTTTTTATTAACTGTGTAGCATCTGGAAATAAGAATGAATATTACAAATAAACTGTATTATTATATGCCAATTCATACTAAATTATTCTTATAAAATAATCTTAATGTATTCTCACTCACCACTCACGTAACTTAAGCATAACGTAAGCCATAATAGGGCCACGAACAGTACAATGTAGTTGGTCCGACTATAGCGTTCCAGACCTGGCCCGACCATGTGAGCCAGTATTTCAGCCGACCCGGAGTCTAGCCGACAGTGCCAATACTCAGACAGAATCAGGCCGACTGTGCTACCTATCTACTCTGTGTAGCTAAAGCATTACAGCCCAAAGTGCTTGCTATCTGCCTGCGTTCACTAAATCTCATTGTCAAACAATAAAATAAAATAAATTAAGTTAAAAAGAAATTAATAAAAACACTAAACTGAACATTAAAATATTACCTTTTCGTCCAGGATTCTCAGGATTTAACCGATTTAACCTTCAGTTTTTTAATTTTTATTGTTTCAAGAAAATGCAGGCTATTAAACAGGTTAAATCATCGAATAACGAAATAATGACTGTAAAAAAAATAAAATAAATAAAACGGGTATTAATTCGGATCTCATCACATATCTCCAGAAAGTAACCCAGACAGCAAAATTCATCTGGTCTGATTCCGGCCCACACTTCTGCAAATCCGCAAACGGACTTGGGCCAGTGTCTTTTGGCACAACGGGTCAATACCGGCACGCATGTGGTTTTCCGCTCATCTGGGCCAGCACTGGGCCAGCTCCGTACCAGACTCGGCCCGGATCCGCTCTGCGATAGTAGACCGTGCCCACTGAAACCAGACACGGGCCGGATCCGTCTAGGACTGTGATACAGCACTGAAACGGATGTGACTGTAACGCGGACTTGCCGGTTGAAAACGAATCTGGCACAGAGTCAGATGCTGTCTGGGACAGAACTGCGAAGAGCCCGCTGAATGTTCCTCAGGATTTAAAAGGTAACCGTCACACGGCTGATCTGCTTCACTCTAGCAGCGGCCCGACTGAGACTGAACGAGCTCGGGCCGACGATAGATACACACAACTAAACTGAGCGTGGAGCTGCAGCGCGATTAACGGATTTCCGCCGAAATCGGCACACAGACGGAAAAGCTGTCTGACAGCCAGAAGTGATTTGTAGAGTCGGCACGGCTCTGGCCCTTTATCTTCTCACCGGCGTCGACACTGAGCCGACAGTGCCGCATTTCAGCCACAATCGGCCCGAGTGTGCTTGCTATCTGGGTAGCCTGAATTGGTAAGATATGCCAGCAAAATGCCAGCTATGGGGCAAAGTGAGCCAAATGCTGTGGGGTAAGTTGATCCAAAACTTTAACTTACACCCCACCATAAGGTACTGAAGTTAAGTAAAATCTCTTAAGTATAAACTGGTATTTAATATGATATTATGAAACTGGATTAGTTTAACACACACACACACACACACACACACACATATATATATATATATATATATACGTAGTTGATTTGACAGGGACCGTACATATCCTTCATACATATCCAGTGCACCATATCATTCTTTGAGAACCAGAAGATGCTTTATATCACATTATAATCAAATACATCTTTCCATCTTTGGTAAGTCAAATGACTGATGATATCCATCTCTTGTGTAAAGGGGGGGAAACACAGGGTCTAACAACATAAATTAAATACTGACTCAATTTATATAGTTGTCTAAACTATCCCTTTAATCGCTCTATTACTCTTGTGTAGTTAATGTCAAACTTCAGTCTCAAGCTCAACTCTTCACATCCTTTGAAGTGTTCGATTATGACGTATTCTCTTCTTCGACGCCTTTATCACGTAACGTTAAAAAACCCCCCGCAATGATCTCCCGTGGGCTTCTGGGATAGAAAAGTGTCCATCAGATGCAGACTTAGGAATCTGGCCTGAAGCAGTAGGACATCCGGGGATTTCTTGCCTACTCTTTTGTGAATACTGAGGTTTTGAACGTACTTCTTTCTTCACATACTTTTTTTCCTACTATATAGTAGGTAAGTAGGCATATTCGAACGCAAATTAAGTATACGTTCGTTGAATCTCGCGAGAATTAGTGCACTTGCCTACTAATTCTTGCCTACTCTCTTATGAATACTGAAGATTCAAACATACTTATTTGCTCGCCTACTGCTTTTTGCCTACTATATAGTAATGCAAGTATGCGGTTTTGAACGCAGCGTCTGTCTCCAAATGACCAAGATGGCAGCTGCCATAATGAGATGCTTTGGCTTCACTTTTTTATAGTGGAATGAATGGGAGATGCGTCATAATATTATTTAGGTAACACTTTAGTATAGGAACCAAGTGTGCCACACTAGTCTTCAAAAGTGAACCCAAATGTTTCGATCGCCCCCAGGTGGCTGGTCCCAGTATAGGTCATAAACTCCGCCCTCTCCATGTAATCTAATGGAATGTGAGACAAACTAAATAATTATATTTCACTTAAAATAATTGTTTTCCAAAGATGTTTTTTGACATTTCATGTAGTTTTTATAACTTTGATGTAAGTTCAAGTGTTCCTTTTTTAAATAAGTTTGGTTTTAGTTAGTTATTTGATACTGTAAAAATGGGAGCGAGACGTCATGATTGACAGCTGAGTCTGAGAATGTTATTTCCTTATTTTTTTCTTCTATAAAAAGTCTGGTTTATTATAGTTGCTTGAATTAAAAGAATTAAAAAAATAAATAAATAAAAAACTGCTAATGTCAATATTATCCTCCTTAAGAAATTGTTAGTTTGATTAGCTAAAGAACAAACCACTGTTGTCCAATGACTTGCCAAATTAACCTAATTTGCCTGATTAACCTAATGAACCTAGTTAAGCCTTTAAATTGCTCTTTAAGCTGAGGATTAGCATCTTGTGAAACAACTAGTAAAATAATATGCACTGTCATCATGGCAAAGACAAAAGAAATTAGTTTGGACTTGAGAGAAAGAATGCTCATAAAGATGGAGAAGGATATACACGTTTATGAAGGCGTTTTCAAGTGTCAAGAACTGCAGTGAGATGCATTATCAATAAGTTTATAGAGATCAACACAGTGGAGAACAAGACGGGCAGAGACAGAAAGCCAAATATTTCAAAAACCTCTGAAAGAAAACTAGTGAGAGAGGTTTCTAAAGACAGTGTTTCTAAAGAACAACTGCCAAGACACTAGTGAATGACCTAGCCCAGTCTGGAATTGATGTCTCAACGAAGACGGTCACTAGAGCCCTGCACAGGAATGAACTGCGAGGTTGCCGTCCAAGAAAGACACCACTTTTGATGAAGAGTCACCTCCAAGCTAGAATGAAGTTTGCTAAGGACAACCTGGGGGAATGTGATGCATACTGGAAACGTGTCCTTTGGTCAGATGAAAAAAAGGTAGAGCTTTTTGGCCATAGAGATGTTGGAGAAAGAAGGGAGAGGCATTCAACCCCAAGAACAGCATTCCCACAGTGAAACATGGTGGTGGGAGTATAATGCTGTGGGGATATTTCAGTGTGTTTGGAACTGGGAATCTTGTCAGGGTTGAAGGAAACATGAAAAAGGAAGACAATAACCTCAGACAGTCTGCAAGAAAACTTGGGTTGGGTCGACATTTTGTCTTCCAGCATGATAACGACTCAAAGCATACCTGACTTCTGATGAAGAAATACCTCCAAATGATCAAAGTGAGTGTACTTGACTGGCCTGCACAAAGCCCAGACTTCCAATAGAAATCCAATAGAAAATCTGTGGGGCACACTAAAGTCCAGAGTTTGTGCCAGAAGACCAACAAATCAGGAGGAGCATGAGAGATTTGTTAAGGAAGAATGGGCTGTCATTCCTCAGGATACATGCTTGAAACTTGTTGAGAACTACAGCCAATGACTAAAGGTTGTTATCAAGCAAAAGGGATACACTTTTGACTTAACAACAGAGGGCTGATAATTTTGACCAGTAGGCTTTTAAAAATTCTTGGTTATATTTCTATTTGTATTACAAACCCTAAAGCTTTCTGAATAAAGTATTTTGTTTAAAAATGCTGTGTTGATAAAATCATCTTTCTGTTAAACAGCACTTGGGAGTTATTTGAAAAAAAATTGAATATTTTATAAGGGGCTAATCATTTTTCTTCAACTGTATATATAACTTACATAGACATGAGACTGATGATGATTGTGATGCCAATGTTATTCATAACTGGGCTCTGATCAGTGTTGTGTGTGATTGTGTTGTAGAGCAGCTGCAGTATCAGTTCAGTCACTGTGACTCTGACTGATGGAGTTTTTTGTACGACTCTTTATCACTGTGTGAACACATAATTACTGTTGATGTAGTGGTGACTCTGACAGTAATAATCTCCTGTATCTTCAGTCTGGACTCCACTGATGGTCAGAGAAAAATCAGTTCTGGATCCACTGCCACTGAATCTAGATGGAGTTCCTGAGTCTCTTTGGTTTGCAGAATGAATCAAGCGTTTAGGAGCTTCTCCAGGTTTCTGCTGGTACCAGGCCATACAAGTATATGAACCTGAACAGGCATCTCTCACTACAGTGTTGGTTTTGCAGTTTACAGTGACTGATTCACCAATCTGAACTGTTTTAACAGAAGGAGTCTGAGTCACAGTCACCTGCCCACTGAAACCTTGAAACAAATTTAGAGTTAGACAAATCAGGATCTATGTGACTGTGTTCAATAACAATATATTTTAATTAAATTTACCTTGTATACATGAACAGAGTGTCCAGATGAGGATGATGATGTTGTTCATTGTTGTTTTATCTTTTGTGATGATGAAGATTCCGTTCTGTTTTGCTCTCAGTCATGAAGTGTTCAACTCACAGCACTATAAACACTCCTGTGCTGACAATGCAAAGAAGTGGGCAGGATTCACAACACTACTCTAGTCACTTCTGGTAAGTAGCTAATGTCTTTTTTTGTCTGAGTTACTCATGATTTGCACCTGGTTGAAGTCTTGGAGCCCTGTCATACACTAAACACAATGTGACTTCAGGCATAGGGCAATTGTTTTTTGCAAGTTTCAGCTCAATGCAGTTCATCAAAAAAAAAAAAAGGTCGAAAACGAGGTGTGGCTTAAAGTCAATAACGCAGTATTATTATTTTTTATTTACTTAAAGGCAGTGTTAGTGATATTCACCTATAGGCGGGTACACAATGCACATACATTCTGCTTACACAGGGCTGTGCAGCACACAAACATGGCAAATATTAAAATTGAAAGGATTACAATGTAAAAGATTATTATTGTGTAGGATTTAACCTTGCATTCAGTCTTTGCTCTTGCAAATTATGCCATGTAAATAGCGAATCCACCAAGGTGCATGCACAACTGGCTTTGAAAGCGAATGGGAGACGAGACTCTCACTGGTTTATTTCACGTTACACCCAAAACTCACTCATGACTCATTAAAAGAACAGGTACAACCATTTTTGGACCATGCGTCTGGATATGGGACAAAAAAAAGAGCTGCAAAAAAAAAAAAACACTAAACATAATTGTTCTGTAAAATAACAGTAAAATATTGAAAGCTGTAGTTGCCAGCATTGTACTGTTAATTTACACCTCTCTACCATTAATTTACAGCTCTCTTTTTTACAAAACAATTGCTTCAAACCATTTGAGTTTTTAAAAACTTGTATTTATACAAGGTTATAACGAGAGGCAGTTGTAACATTAAGTGACATGACATCTGACGCACGGATGCCACTGGCACATGCCAGTGTGCTTAGTGGCACATCCGGTGGCACTTCCGGTTTTGACTGACATATGTCAGTGTCGAGTGGCATCTGCAGTGACACTAGTGACATGCGTCGACGGATTGTGTCAGTGCTACTGACATTGGCGCGGATCATGTCACTGTACCGTCACTGCAGCGACAAGCGCGGTCAGCCCGAGTTTAACCTAGGCTGTGTCACACGCACTTCACGGCAGAACACAGTTTAATGGATGGAATATGCTTATATCGAAGACAACGCAGGATTAATTACATCGTGCAAGTAACGTTACAGCAAGCATTGTGCTTCTTCATGTGTTTAAATTGTGTTTGACTGTTTTTTGTGCGAGTTTGCCTGGATGTTAGCTTCAAATAGGCTTTTTTTTAAAATGATACCATTATTGCACTTTTTTATGAAAAAGCCTATTAAAGATTGCGCTGGACAATGTTATATTGCTTATGTTGCGGGCGGTGTCAAAACCGAAATCAATAAATGCAGTTATTATAAACATAGAATGGACAGTTTTTGTGTTCAGCAACATTCAGTGCCACACAAATAGCCTACAATGTTTGTGGGGGATAAATAAAAATATCTGTAATTCACATTTTAAAACTAGGCCTATAGTTTTTAAGTTTTTAGGTTCTACTCCTCACTGACAATCGGCACGTCACAAGTGTATTTGGCACTTCCGGTTTTCACTGACATATGTCAGTCTCGAGTGACATCTGCAGTGACACTATATTATGTGACAAACAATCAAACTGAAAGTGCTAAGATAAATACCAATGTCTAAGTGAGCAAATACCTTTGAACTAGATGCTTCAAAGGAAAGTTGTAACTACATTGTTATGCCAATAGGTGTAATAGGTAACCATTAAAAATGTTGTTGTTGTTTTTTTTTTTTGAGAGAGAGAAAAAAACTCATTTTCAAGACACTGAAATGATGAAGCTAGGATCTAACATAACGTAACAAGTCTAATACTTTAACAAAACATTTTCAGATCTCCAGAACTAATGAATATTCACATTGTTGGAAAATGATTTTATTATTGTTTAATTTTACAAAATTATATACATGTTAGATTTGAAATATTACTGCCATAGATGGGAACCACTTACCACAAATTATATTGTATATGTATTTTTAAGATATTGCAGTTGTAACTATTAATAAATAAAACAAACTGTAAATAAAACAAATCCCTGATGTAAGCCAATTTTAACAATAACTTTTTCAGCAAGCACAGGCAGAAATGAGAATCAGCAAATGTTTAAATTAAAGCAACATTTTTTTTTTCCTTTAACACATGCATTTACATTTACACAGCTCAATTCAGTAAAACTTCAATACACCAGAGGCCATTAAAACCTCATAGTGGCAAATCTTCTCCAGTCTTTCCACTGCAAGTATGGTCACCTTAAAAAGAAGAAGAAGAAGAAGATTTGATTGCCTGCAAATATTCAATATGAACTATACACATCAACCATTAAGACAATTATGACAAACCTCTGGAAGCATAACATCAAATATGTAGTCCAGGTTTTCCATTTCTTCATCTGCATTAATTGCTCTCTTGATTTTGTCAGCAAGTTTGATGAACTATTAAATATGACAATATTACTATACATTTTAGGCATTATTATACATTTAGGATAATAAGGAACAGTTCTGGAATTAATGTAACACAATAAAATAGAGTGTACATGAAATGTGAAACACTCTTACATCACTTTCGCTGAAATGGCTCTGTTTTGGCTTCAAGTGTTGCTTGAATTTCAGGACGTTTCCAGAGGTAAAACCGAGAGGATTTGATATCTTCATTGTGAAAAGCTTTATCTAAAGTCTGTTGGAATATATATATATATATATATATATATATATATATATATATATATATATATGGGATTTGATAGTACTCACCAATATATGTGTGACTGTACTCACTTGTATGTCTTCATCTGAGATTATGTTCTCAATTCCAAGTGTCAAGGCCTTCCGAGTGCTATAAACAATTATGACATCATGATCAGGTTATGACATAACAAAGAATGACGTTTTCAATATAACATACCTATCAATTTCACAACACTGGGATACAATGGCCTGTTAATATTAATAAGATACACATTAAATAATAAGTGTATTCATGAAAATTATATAAAGAAAACAAACAAAACAAGCCTTACCCTTCGCCCACTTTTTGAAAACAGCATCGGCTCAAGTCACCAGCCATGCATTCGATTGGTTTTTCTGTTTTTTTCATTGAGTCCTATAATGAATAAAGGTACGATTAATAATATCACTAGTTTAAAACATTTCCAAGTAAATAAAATATTTCTTTAAATAGGACAACTAACCTCAATAACAACATCTTTTATTAAGACTGTTGCATGATATTGTCATAGATGTTGTATCTGTGACAGACCAATGCCAAATACACTTGTGACGTGCCAATTGTCAGTGAGGAGTAGAACCTAAAAACTTAAAAACTATAGGCCTAGTGTCATGAAGGAGTCATAGGCGTGTGGATCCATACGCAAACTTTATTGGTAACAGACAGGCGGGGGTCAAACAGGGGCAATCGGGGACAGCGAGGAAAATCCAAAGAAGAAGTAAGATCCAGGCGAGAAGGTCGAGGCAGGCAGAAAACAATCACAGGAAACCGGAAACAAGGGGGTCAGCAACGGGAGATCAAACAAGGGAAAGTGCTCGGAATTGGCAGTGAAAACTAACTCAAAACTTCGCAAACATAATCACAAAATGGAGGTCTATTTATACTGGGAGGGAAAGGGGCAAGATGGCTGACAGGGGTGAGAGGTGACAGGAAGCACAGCTAGGGATTATGGGGAATGGAGTGAAAAAAGGAACATAAGTCCATGTGAAGGCTCCCTCTAGAGGAGAGAAGAGGGAGCCACAGCGGAGCAGTTTGTGACACCTAGTTTTAAAATGTGAATTACAGATATTTTTATTTATCCCCCACAAACATTGTAGGCTATTTGTGTGGCACTGAATGTTGCTGAACACAAAAACTGTGCATTCTATGTTTATAATAACTGCATTTATTGATTTCAGTTTTGACACCGCCCGCAACATAAGCAATATAACATTGTCCAGCGCAATCTTTAATAGGCTTTTTCATAAAAAAGTGCAATAATGGTATCATTTAAAAAAAAGCCTATTTGAAGCTAACATCCAGGCAAACTCGCACAAAAAACAGTCAAACACAATTTAAACACATGAAGAAGCACAATGCTTGCTGTAAAGTTACTTGCACGATGTAATTAATCCTGCGTTGTCTTCGATATAAGCATATTCCATCCATTAAACTGTGTTCTGCCGTGAAGTGCGTGTGACACAGCCTAGGTTAAACTCGGGCTGACCGCGCTTGTCGCTGCAGTGACGGTACAGTGACATGATCCGCGCCAATGTCAGTAGCACTGACACAATCCGTCGACGCATGTCACTAGTGTCACTGCAGATGCCACTCGACACTGACATATGTCAGTCAAAACCGGAAGTGCCATCGGATGTGCCACTAAGCACACTGGCATGTGCCAGTGGCATCCGTGCGCCAGATGTCATGTCACTTAATGTTACAACTGCTACTGGGTGAAATGTATGCGAGAGTAGGCGGCTGCAGTGAGGGAGGGAGTTAAATAAGTACCGTCAAGATAGAGATGCTGTATATAACGTTATTCACACTCACGTGTAATAAACATGAAATGATCTCAGCTCTGTTGTTTTTATGTAAGGGGTAATCAATGATTTGCAGTGCATTAAAGGATTTTAAAGGGATAGTTCACCCAAAAATGAAAATTTGATGTTTATTTGCTGACCCCCATGAAATGTAAAATTCAAATGAAATTTGAATTTCAAACTCTTAGCGGCACTGTACGTGCATTCTACATGTGCATCTACAGGCTTTGTTATAATGAGAGGAATAATTAGCTTGCAGAACTCAGGACTGAACAAAAAAATCCGCTGTTTTGTTAATGTTTATTTTGTTATTAAAGTTACGTTTGCAGTTAACCGCATCCTTCCCTGAGTCTTGAACTTCGTACATAGCCTATATAGGCTACATCTTCCGGAAATCATCCTGGCGACCTATTTTTTAAGTGCCACAACCCACCTGATGGTCATGACCAAGGGTTTGGAGACCACTGCCCAAGACTTGTGGTGTGAGTGGTATTGGAGCGAAGTTGTTTGGATGAACGATTTCCAACATAATACAAATGCAAACAGACACACATAGAGATTTCTGCCTTTATTATATGCATAGGCCCTCCCACCGAAGCTTCGAATATTTGTTATTAATTACCGCCGAAGCGTCAAAGCTAAAAAAAAATACACCGGGATTGCATCCTTAAATTGTTTGATTTTTAAACTTTACAATCACATTAAAATGCAAACACAGGAATTGTTAAGCGGATAAGAAAAATGCATGTTTCTTATCGAATACCTGGTTCTTGGGAAATTTTGGACTAGTTTTCAATACCCAATTCTAGTGGCTAGACAACCAAGAGTCGTGTGTGGAAAGTAAACCTAAATAACTCTGCAGGCACATTTTGAGGCAGACCAATTTGTCAGGCTGAGACCAGATGCTATTCCCACAATTGTTGTGCATTGTCCTGTGGTCAAAAAGAGGAGGGCCTCTGAACCATATTGCACCATTGGACCTGTGAACATAGAGCACATAGCTGCTGATCACAACTATGTTGTTACAGGTGACAAGTATAAATAGTATGAAATCTTAAAAACTATAGTCATATTTCTTCTTTTTTTAAAGTGGTATATTACAGTATTTTCAATGTAAAATAAATAGCAATATCGTGTATTTTGCTTATATCAGTTTCAAAGACTGAGAAAAAAAGGGATGAGGACACTGAGAGAAGGGAAAGTGAGGAGAGGGAGGGATAGGGACAGCTCAGCAGCCATTCAACATACCAGTGAGGCACCAACCAGTCAATTGGGTCTATTAAACAAATTAAAGTGACAATAAAAAAATAAAAAATACAATCACCAAAAAAACAAAAGGCAGCACTGAGAAACTCAGGAAAGAAAATGCAGCTCTAAAGAATAAAAAATGTATTTAGGGACAGAAATTTAAAGAGAACTTTTTCAACAGACTAAATAAAGGCCTTGATGAAAAGGAGCCATGAAACAATTAAGAAGGCATTAAAAATGCATTTTACAGCCTGTCCAACAGGTTACAAGGCCCAGCAATCAGCCAACATAACTGCTCCTCCACGTACAAGCAAAATCTCTAATCATCCACCCACCAACACCACCACTCATCTACCAGCATCGGTATCCCATTGTATAAAATGTATACCCTGTTACATTAATTGTCTCTCTATATTACTCTACCTCATTAATAACCTCAGGGACAAACATATTTGAACTGTATCTTGCCTGTATTTACCTTCTGTATAAGCTATAAGTATTAGTGGGTATTATATTAATCATTTAAGCTAAACGTTTTCAAATTATGGTGTACACTACAGTCTCCTTGCTCACAGTGTCTCAAACACAAATAATTTTTATATTTATTTATTTATATGTATATTTTCATTGTCTGGCGATCAAGGATTTCGGTATGGAGTTAAAGGGAAGGATTATAACCTTTTTTTAGTGGTATTATATCACATTGTAATTGTATATTAGCACCGTTTGTTGTTTTGTTCTGGCATCTGATAGAGGGTTTGGACCTGGAAGTGGTGACGTGTGACGTCGGACAACAACTGGATAGGAAACAGACAGGCAACACATGCATAGGAAATTAAACCAAACTAAAACAGACTATAATCCTGACAACAATAAATGAACAAAAATTCATACAAATACAATTAATCAATGTGTTATTATCAGTAAATGGTTTAAAATTTTTACTCTGAATGTATATTATTATTTTTAAGTTTATTAGCTTGTAGCGGCACAATCTGTTGTAAATCCTGCCCACTTCTTTGCATTGTCAGCACATGCTTCAGTGCTCTGAGAGTGTTTATAGTGCTGTGAGTTGAACACTTCATGACTGAGAGCAGAACAGAACAGAATCTCCATCATCACACAAGACAAAACAACTACAATGAACAACATCATCATCCTCATCTGGACACTCACACTGTTTGCTCAAGGTTTGTGTGATGAAATGGAGAATTGTTTATTCTCTGAAATGTTAAATATTAATCATTTACAGATTTCATCATTTTTCGTATTCTTTCTTTCAGAGTGTAGAGGACAGTACACTGTAACTCAGAGTCCATCACTAATAACAGCAGCTCAAGGACAAGAAGTCAGAATAAACTGTAAAACCAGCAGCAGAGTATGTGTTGGTAATCACTTACACTGGTACTTGCAGAAACCTGGAGAAGCTCCTAAACTCCTCATATATGCTGCATCAAACTGTCACACTGGAACTCCATCTAGATTCAGTGGCAGTGGATCTGGGACTGATTTCACTCTGACCATCAGTGGAGTCCAGACTGAAGATACAGGAGATTATTACTGTAAGAGTGTACACTGTTCTGGTAGTGGAGTGTTCACACAGTGATATAGACTCGTACAAAAACCTCCATTAGTCAGTGTCACAGTGACTGCACTGATACTGCAGCTGCTCATGAGAGGATGTAGTAACTTGCTGTACCAGAATTTAAAGACACTTCAGATTTTTAGATTAATAATAAGTTATACAATTAATATAATATTAAGCATGTTTACATTACCTATACATTATTATTTATGTTTATAGTAGTCTTGTTGTACTAATTTGTGGATCATTGCCTAAAGAATTGCCTAAAGGCTGCAAATTGTACAGAGAAACAGCAGTGTTAGATCGCTGTCCCCATGCCTAGACAATTAAAGGGTTACTTCACCCCAAAATGAAAATTTTGTCATTAATCACTTACCCCCAGGTCGTTCCAAACTGTAAAAGGTTTGATCGTCTTGTCCCACTGACTGCCAAAGAAGTTTCACTGTCAAGGTCCAGAAACGTATGAAAGACGTTTTACAATATTGGTGAAAGTTTCTCCTCCTATGTCCATCTTAAGGCAAAGCTAATATCTCAGTGAAACATATAACTATACTTGTGGGCAGTACATCGATGTGAAGACACAACTACAGCTCTTACAGCAAGAGTTTGAATCCCAGCTAAAGGTACTTTCATGCTCCTGTTTCCTTCTGACCTGTTCAGTTGTTTCCTGGCTCTACTCCCACTGTCCTAACCATTAAAGGTGAAAAACCACTGCAATAATAATAATAATAGTAATAATAATAATAAACTCTGAAAAGTAATACACTTGTCTATTTATTGTCTTGCTGTAATCTCTTACGTTTCTCTCCCATTGTCATGTTGGGTCACTTTCTTTCAGAGCTGACTAAGTTGTGTTTTTTTTTCCTCATTAGGATTTTTAAGAGAAACATGAGACACTGTTGAGACTAAAATGAGAAAAACCTGAGAATCACAAGTCTCTGGAGGTTAGAAAGAGCAACCAATGAGCAATAAAGTATTCCTATATTGTAGTCTTGATAGCGATTGTAGCAAGACAATCAAATATTTCTCATGTCTCATTTTTGTCTACTTCAGGAAGGAATTTTAGGAGAAACATCTGAAATGCTGCTGATACTGAAATGAGAGTTATATGAGAATCTCATCTAAGTCTTCTGAGCTTAGGAAAATCATCCAATGAGCAATTATTTTTTCCTGTGGGATAGTAACTCATGACAGTAATAATCTCCTGTATCTTCAGCCGGGACTCCACTGATGGTCAGAGTAAAATTAATGTTAGATCTGCTGCCACTGAATCTAGATCAAGTTCCTGACTGCTGTTGATTCATGCCATATCTAAGGAGTTTAGGAGCTTCTCCAGGTTTGTGTAGATACCAGCTAAGACATCATTGTGTTGTTTGCAGTTACCATGGCAACCGCGGGCACATCAGCTGCTGGAGAGGAGAGGACGGCGTCTGACATTTATCTCTGTTTTTCGTAATTATACCAAAAAAACTGCATCAAATTGGTTAAGTAACATTACCCACAGTATACTTTAAGTACTTTTGTTAATATTTATACCTCTGTGATTATGGTATTCCTTAATTATCTGAAATATCTGCTAGCAAATGTTACGCTAGCATAGCATATCTGTTTATAATGATGCTGAGCACGGAACGTCTTGAACTCTTTCATTCATATTTCGCTGTATATCCTAATACTTTGAGTGTATTTTACTGTTCATATTTGTGTGTTTTTCTAAATAAATCAGCTGAATTCATTTCGAGTCTGTATTCATCGTCCACAGCTGTTTGAACAGACTTTAAGTTAGTTTGGGCATATGAGGATGTTGCACGTCTCAGCTACGGAGACCAAGCAGTCAGATTACTGTAAATACAGTAAGAAAATAAGAGAGTCAGGAATCGCGTGTGTCTTCTCTGCCAGCTCCTCTGTATGTGCGTTTATTAACAAACATTCAATATTCAATGTTGACAAACAGTTGTTTTCTTTCAAAATAAAACAAATAAAGCCTTAACATTGCTTTCATTTTCTCTTTCTTTCATCTTTTACATTTAGTCTATTTTTAACATTCAAAAATCTCTCATTCGTGTTCTTTTATAGAACAACACAGTATCAGTTTACTCTTTTGTGCACATACATGCAAACTTTAACTTCATTTCAAAGTTTAAAACCTTTGTGACAGTTACTTCACATTCAGTTTCTCATAAATGAGCAATTAAAGCATTAACATACATTATACAGGCCGCCATTACCCTCCTTCCTGCACGAGCTGATCACGTGATCAGTAGACGCGCCAAACGCGAGTTCAGAGTGAGCTTTAAACTTAACCGATTAGCCGTTTAACATAAACAAACAAACATACATTTATCTCAGGTTTACTAAATAACATGTTAAGCTTCAGTACGTCATTTAATAGAAGTATGTACAGCATATTCACAATTAATCAGCCCTCGTGACACATAAAACGAATAAAGTGTGAAATTTTCACAAAACATCACAACCGGAACTAATTATACATCACGATACGACAGATGATACAATCTTTCCCAAAAGTTCATAGTATTTACCTGTAAATACAGTAAGAAAATAAGAGAGTCAGGAATCGCGTGTGTCTTCTCTGCCAGCTCCTCTGTATGTGCGAGTGGCAGCTGCAGATACACTCCGTTAACGCGATTCCCGCTTCAAAATAAGTCCGGTCAGACGGCATAAAAGAAAGAAGGTAAGAGTTCTTTTTGGTGTTCAGTATACATAAAAAAATATATTTATATTATTCAGATATAGATATACGTATATATATTGATACAGATCTAGATATATGTCTACATTTTCTGTGGGCACCACAAGGACATAAATTAGGTTAAACTACTGCATGTCCGCCCATAGAAAATAAATAATTATGAAGAATTACCAACTGGTTACCAGCACACAACTATATAATCACGACGTCGCAGTTACTTACTGGCAACGTCACAAAGTTACACTGTGGCGACGTATAGGCAGTGTTGCCAACTTAGCGACTTTGTCGCTATATTTAGCGAGTTTTCAGACCCCTCTAGCGACAAAATTTCAAAAAAGCGACTAGCGACAAATCTAGCGACTTTTTCTGGTGTTACTGGAGACTTTTGGAGACTTTGACGCGTCCGTACCGTACCGTTCTTACTCTTCTCAACGAGCAGCGGGTGCTGCCGTCGGCCCTCCCCCATCTCAAAGCACTCACAGGCGGCCCAATCCGCTCAAAGCAGTCAGTGCCGGCTGCAATCAGAGCAGGAGATGTTCACCCCTCAGTATCCCGACTGCAAATGAATCGCGCGTGTGCGAAGCCGCCGCTGGCTGATCCCTGTCCGCGTTTTGATATTGCAAAATCAGTTTGGGCGAATGCAAACAACTTATTTGTCACTGAGCCCGACATCCAGCAAGTCAGGAAAACGTACAATTAGTTACATGCATAGCCGTTGAGAAACAGAGTTGCGACCACTCATCTATAATAGAAAACATTATATAGATCAGTGGTTGCGAAATTTTGATCTCGCCGCCACACGGTCACGTGGTTCATGGAGCTCTCAATAGTTGCAAACAACACGCTGTCAAAATGTTTGAAAGGGTTGAATAGACAGCTGTTTCTCTATATTTGCAGCAATTTCTAATTATTATTAACATCATGTGCATTGATTGTGCACTGATAACAACACAGACTACGTTTTATAATCATATTTTGTTATGGGGAGTGATGAAAAGACAGCATTAATATTTTTTTTTCTAATATGCTTATTTATATTACAATTAGTGTAGTATTTAGGGTTAAAATAGAGAAAATGTTTCTAATTTCAAATGCAAAGAGGCAAATGAGAGGCATTTGGTGGCTGGAAAAATAATATTCTTATGGCATAGTAGAACCAGAACCATAGGATGCTCCTATGGCTGTTTATTAAATATAGACTATATATATTTAGATATACTTTAGATCAGTGTTTCTCAACCTTGGTCCTGGGTGCCCCCCAGCACTGCACATTTTGTGTGTCTCCCTAATCAAACACACCTGATTAAACTCATTAGCTCATTAGAAGAAACTGAAATGAATGGGTTTCAGTACTGGAATCGGTGGCTGGTCCATGACACGCAACTCTGTTTGCTCTGTGCTTATGGACAATTATGCAAATTAGGCGATGACGTCACCTAGCGACTTTTTGGACAGCCAATAGCTACTTTCCTCACTGTGGAGTTGGCAACACTGCCTATAGGCACCTTTCACTTTTCTGGTTGCCACGACGAAACTTTGGTCACCAGATTACGTTGCAGTTATGTAACAGTTACGTAATTTTGTTAGCTGGGACTGTACTTAGGAATCACTGATTCAAATATATGGCCCAAATAAAAATCTTCATCGGATATTGTCATCTAAAGCCCCGGTCAGACAGTCACTGTGTCAGACTATGCGATTTTGACAGGTTAAAATCTTGGACACTTTGCGACCAATCATTGCGTGACGTCTACGACAAGTCGCGCTCTACTTCCGCAAACAACAGCGGCAATGGATACAGAAGCGGCGTCTTTTGTACTGGCTGTGTTGATCTCTGAAAAGCACAAAAAAAGAAAGAAAACTCGACAGTGGGCACGTTCCTGGCTTGCTCGAAGAGGACAATATGGGCTGTCAATCCTGCAAAGAGAACTTGAGGTAAAATATCGTTGTTTAGCCAGACAAAAAACGACCGTTAAAAATGTAACGTTTATGAAGCAGTAGGGGAGAACGGGGGCGAAAGTAACATTTTTCAAAGATAATGTTGTAGACCAGTGGTTTTCAAACCTGTCCTGGAGGCACCCCTGCCCTGCACATTTTGCATGTCTCGCTTATCTAACACACCTGATTCAAATCATCACGTCATTAGTGGAGACTCCAAGACTTGATTTGGGTGTGTCTAATAAGGGAGACATACAAAATGTGCAGGACGGGTGCCTCCAGGACAGGTTTGAAAACCACTGTTGTAGACAGAGATATATATTTGCTGTGGTCTATAACTCAGAACTGTGGTCTATCAATAGCAGGTGGTATTTTGTACAAATGTAGAAAGACTTCAGTATAATTTTACTTTGAACATAAGTTGCAAAATGTTACTTTTGACCCCGTCGGTTGGGGCGAAAGTAACACACAGGAGGGTCAAAAGTAACACGATTAAATGTCTTAATTAAACTATGGCCTAATCCTGGCTTAGGCTAAGCCCTGTCTATGAAACCGGGCCTTAAAGTCTTAAATAGCATTATAAGTGGACTTCAGAGAAAGATACATTTAAAAAAAAATTGTCATGATCTCTGTAAGAATGAAGGGAACGTAGAATGAATGTATTATTTATTTATTTTTTCCCCAGACACCTACAACAGAGGCAGCATGGAGAGAGGTTGCAGCAGGATTTGAAACCAAGTGGCAGTTTCCTAATTGCTTGGGTGCCATAGATGGCATACACATCTACATCCAGCCACCTGCAAACTCTGGAAGCACCTACCATAATTATAAATCACGATTTTCTATTGTGCTCATGGCAGTAGCTGACGCCAACTACAAATTCATCTATGCTAATGTTGGCATACAGGGAAGACTGTCAGATGGAGGAGTATTTGGCCAGTCAGACCTCCGAGCTGCCATGGACAAAGGCCTACTGAATATCCCCGCTCCAGAGCCACTACCAGGCAGTAACATAACTTTGCCTTACGCATTTGTAGGAGATGAAGCATTCCCTCTCAGAAATGACGTGATGAAGCCATTCTCCTTCCGAAATTTGGACCATGGACAGCGAATTTTTAACTACAGACTATCAAGAGCAAGGCGTACAGTTGAAAACGCATTTGGAATTTTAGCCAATAGGCTCTGTGTTTTCCTTTCCAACATTGCTCTGAAGCCTGACAAAGTGGCAACTCTAACACTAGCTGCACTCTGCGTGCATAACTTTCTCAGGGAGAAGGCATCGGATGCGTACCTGCCTTCAGCATTTGCAGACGCAGAAGATGGTTCCTGGAGCTTGGAGAAAGGATAGAGTCCCCTCTCTGCCAGGCAGCAATGCACGGAATGCAACAACTGCCACCAAAAAAAATCGAGACAATTTGAAGGCATACTTTCTGTCACCACCTGGATCTGTTTCCTGGCAGGAAAATATGATTTAAACATGTTCATTTAGAATATTTTTGCAAGTCAAATAGAAAACTGGCTCAGGTGGACTTCCTGTTTATTTCTTTAAAAAATGCTAGCACAAAATTCTCAAGTTAAAAAAATAAAAACTGCATGTAATTAAAAGTAGCAGAATGTGTAATGGTCAAAATGAACATGATTGAGTTGTTAAAAAAAAAGTCACAAGATTCATTTTAATAATTGTAAATTGTAATACATTTTTATTTTAATTAATAGAATTACAACATTTACTGATATTAAATTACACCTTCTTTCCTTGCAGTTCACAAAAGTTAAGTAACTTTTATACAAAGGGGAATATAACAGAACTTTCTCTTTCAAAATATGCAAATAATGCAGAACAGCACAGAACAGTGACTACAGTGTAGCACCATTATGGAGAAAAAAAAATAAAAGCAATAGTTCATGCTAATTTTTTTATTCTGTCATCATTTAATGAGTTTTTCCTCTTCTGGTGAAGATGAAAGAAGATATTGTAAAGAATGCTGGTAACTAAACAGTTGACTGAAACCATTTATTTCCATGGTGTGAAAAAAAACTACACTGTGGAAGTAAATAGATACAGTCAGCACTTCAGTTACCAGCATTCTTCAAAATATCTTTTTCTATGTTCAGCAGAAGAGAGAAACTCATAAAGGTCTGGAACAACCTTAGAGTAATTAAATGATGACAGAATTTAAATTTTTGCATGAACTATTCATTCAAGAATTGAACTTACACCCTCTCTCTTTCATGGTCATATGACTCTTCTACTACTCTGAGGTAGCTTAATGGAGGTGTAACAGGAGGGACGTTAATTGACGCGTTTTGATTGTGTTGGTTATAATTTGTCTGTCCCTGCCAGGGTGTTTGTAATGCTAATCTAGCCTCATTTTATTGTGCATCATACAACATCATCAGGATGTTACGACGCAGCCTCATCTTGGTGAGCGGGTCTTTGATTAGCTTTATTTCAGATACTACCTGTTTGCCGAATGTTTGATCAACATCTTTGCTGGCATCTACTACATTTTCAGACACATTTTTTAAAATGGTCACTTTCTCCACTTTAAGTTCATCTGATGATTTCTCTCTTGACTTTTGTTTGGCCTTGTAGTGTTTTTTTTTTCAGGATTATTGCTTGCGACATGATTACGCTGGTTAGATGATGAGGAATCAAGTGAGGTAAGTGGAGTTAATGATCTGAATGCTTGGAAGGAGGTGGATGACTCAGACAAATCCTCCTCTGTTTCCAGGTCTTCTCCTACCTCATCAGCAATGCTATTTTCCAAGTCGTCCAGCTAAATAAAAACAAGTTGTATAAAAAACAGTTTTAGGTCACTTTAAAATGCATAAGTTTCAAAAAGTTTAAAAGCATATTCATCAGTGATGGGCAAATCCAGTCCTGAAGGGCCACTGTCCTGCAGAGTTTAGCTCCTGCAGATCCTAATCAAACACTGAAGCCAAACTCTGCAGGACAGTACCCCTCTGAAGTTGCCCATCCCTGAGATGGGTAGATGGACAGATAGATAAGTGGTTCTCAATTCCAGTCGTAGTTTTCCATATTGTGTCTGGAGGGAAGCAGCTTTTGTTTGGATCTCACCGACTAGGTAGGAGATAATTAAATTACAAATCAAGCATCGTTACATTTCTCTGTAATTGTATATAGAGTGTTTCCCACAGATGGGTTTTCTATACATATTATATGGGTGGGTTTTCTGAACGAAAACAGACATTATGTGCCAACGGGAGGCGCTTTTGGAGACACAGTCAGAAATAGCGGTTTCCTGGCAATGGCTGTAAACAAAGTAGCCCTGGGCTCATAAATGCTAACTTTAGTGGAAATTAAAATGACATCGAAAGGTTATCTTCATAGATGCATTCGTCTAAAAAAAATCCTGTGTGGCCGCAAATAAACCAATGTATGGGAAACACTTTGACGATATTGTGAATGAGAATCATTATGAGTTACCAGGTTGCTGAAGCGCCTCTGCTATTGATCGCCAACACTTGTCTTTTTTAATTCTGTCGTGGTAGTCCCTTGATGACACATCAAAAAGGCAAGCATACTGTTGCCATAGCTCCACAAAGCTTTCTTCCAATTCATAGGTCCACCTAGTAGCAAAGTCATCTCTCTTTCGTTTCGCCATGTTTAAAAGCTCTGTACGGAAGAGGTTCTGTGCTCCTATTGGTCAACGTGACGGAACTCGTCGTGGAGGGCCGGAAAAATATTAAACATGCTAGTCTTTCTGTGTAGACGTCGTGGAGCATCGCAGACATGTCGTGGACTATGTCACACTACACGATATGAAACATTCGAATCTTGTGTCCCGACACCCTACGACAAGCAAATCGTGGCAAAATCAGGCTAAAATCGCGTAGTCTGACCGGGGCTTAAGAGTAAGTAAGTCTAAAACTTTTGTTATGACCAACTGAGGAAAAACGCTACAGGTGTTTAAATCTAACGATCAGTTATTATCTCATATCTCATCAAACTAGCAAGTTATTATTACTGTTATACCTTGTTCTCAAATTGTTCATGTTAACAACATCAGCATCACGTAACTATGTGTATGTAGTGTGTAGGCCTATTAGCGTTTCTGTTTCTGTACAGTCTAATATCTGATTGACATTAATCAATTTTATTTCAAGAAATCCGAAAAAGCAAATCATTCTTCCTTAGGACCGGTGTTCTTTAAAATACAAAACTTGTGTAATCTCACGTAGGCTATCTGCAAACAGATGCACATTTAAAACTGGTGTAGGCTAATCTAATTTCAGTCACTTTTGTTTCATAAACAAATTTTCTGGATCACAATCCACAATCAACAAAATAAGTGTAATTATTTCAGCCGCTGTGGGAAAAGGCTATAAAATATTCGGCATCTGCAGCATTCTCACATGCGATAAAGCTACTAGCCGGGACGCCTTCTTTTATGTTTACAAAAGTGACGTAATGACGCAGTGGCATGCTTGAATTTCCTGTGAAAACCTACCGAACCACTCAATTTAAAAAACGTTATTATAAGCTAACCATTGTGAAACAGGCTTAAGTAAGGCAATAGTTTTGAACACTGGCTGGTAATGTATTTTCTCAAAAATGTATTTTGTGTACATTTTTAACTCAAAAAGTTACGGACTGCAGCTTTAAGTTAATTTGGAACATTTTTTTTTGTTGTTGTTAAATATAAGTTTTGTTTTTTAAGTTAAGTGCATTAGACATCGTTTACTTCGTTTGTGCGGAGAGTGGAAGCTAAAGTCATATTGCAGGTGGAGGCGCCAGCGCCATCGATTGCATTATTTCCAGTGGAAGCAATTTACATTTTTCATGATAGACGTCATAAATGCATATTGTAACAATGACGGGACGTGGACAGGTGGATCCAAGTGCAAGCTTTATTAATAGAAATAATCGTGGTCGACAAACTGGGTCAGGCAGGAACAAACATGGGCAACGTAGGACAAGACAAAAAAGCGAGCGTGAAGGTCAGGGGCCGGCAGCGAGCAGAATAATCCAAGGGACAGGCTAGGGGTCGATAGGCGGGCGGAGAACAGTCACGGGAACCAGGAACAAAGGAGCTCGGCAACGTGAGGGCAACCAGGAAATAACACTCGGAATTGACAGTAACACTAATCAAAACTTCGCAACCACACAGTGAACAAACCAGTCTATTTATACAAAGAAAAGCAAGATGGCCGACAAAGGTGAAGGGTGAAAGGTGACAACAGAGGGGTTATGGGAAATGTAGTTAATAGTCCATTAAACATTGAAGGCTCCCTCTAAAGGTGGACGGAGGGAGCCATAGCAGCACAGTTCGTGACACATATATAGAAAACTTTAATTTATTCCTTAACGAAATAAAACAAATCAAAAACAAAAATGTTTTAATTACGCAGCTAATCCGGAAAGATGCATTTCTCTCTAAAGGCGGTCAAGGAGGAGATTTTGAGTCAGGATCTTTGCGACACTGATTCAGAATACACTAGTTTATTCATAAATAATTTGAAAAATCTCCTTACTATTTCCCCCCGACACATTCGTTGTTATTTATTTTTGCCGGTGCTTTGTGGCAAGTTTCAGTCTATTGCTTGAATGCAAAGCTGCACTGAAGGCACTGCGGCTGACTGAGGCACAAAACGCCTTCCGAGCCGCTCCCGAAAGAGAATGCGAAAGTGAAGTCTCACTATATTAAAGTGGCAATTTTTTTATCACCATAATTGATGTCTAATTAATGGAAAATATTCAAATAAGGAGAAGCCTAAAACAGCAATGCCCGGCACGCATCTGAACTATTTCGTGAAAACTGGCGAAAGCCCGGTCCCTGGGGCGTAAAAAAATGGACTGAAATGCAAGGCTCTAATCGATCAAATAAAGTTCCGGACCCACTCATAATCGTGTTGAATAGTCGTGATTACAATATTGACCAAAATAATTCTTATTATGATTTTTGCCGTAATCGAGCAGCCCTATTTTATTCCATGGCTTCCATAGACTTCTACCTGAAAACTGTCAGATAAGCTCCGGCCACAAAATCTTCATCATTGTTTGCAAACACCAAATTGCTATTCCTTACATAACAAACTTTATTAACTATAAATGCATTAAAAAATATATAACCGTTTTATGAAAAGAAATAAAACGGTTGTGAGCTGGCCTGCTGAGTTACGGAAAGAATGTAGGCCCCATTTTCATCCAAGAAAAAAAAAAGTAAAATGCCATCTACTCTGTCTGTGGTCTAACCATTCCCATTCACCAAGCTACCTACCCACTCTATAACAACAACAACAACAACAACTATTTAACAAAAAAAATTCTGCTCTATAATTTTTCACATTCTGTAAGCTGTTTCTCTCTGAAATATGTCACAATACATAAATCAGGTCACCCATAACTTCTGTTAGGCTACATGACTTTTTTCTAGTTCTAAAGGTTAAAACAATGTTAAGATACCAAAAAAATAGTAGTGTTTCATTGGACTCAGACTCGGAATCGGCCCTTTGGGACTTGGACTCATCTTGGACTCGACTTAGGTGGACTCGAACCCAACAGTAGTAAATGCATTATCCCAGTATCTCCCACACTTCTAAGGCACCTTTTAATGACCTGGATCATCTGCCCTGGATAGGGGAAGGGACAGATGAGCAGATGGTCTGTCCGCCAGATCTTCTCATCAGATTAAAAGGTTTTACTGTTTTGTAGCAAAATAGGTGTGCTGCGAGAGTTCCTGAGTTTTGAGATTCTCAAGGGGTAAAGGTGTCCCAGGGGTAAGGCTCCTTTTACATGTGAAAAAGTGGGAAGGGGAAAATAGAGGGAGGAGGGGGTTTGCAAGTGCATGTATCTAAATTAGAACATTTTATTGTTCTGTTGCATATTCAATTTCTTGAGGAAATAATTTCACATCTTACAACATCTTGATTGATTGTAAAATATTTGATTTGCTCCTTTATTGTTGTCAGGATTAGAACTGTTTTGGTTTAGTTATTGGTTAGTACTCCTTCGTTGTGTGCTTTAATATACAGCAACACATGACAGTTGTTTGGCTGACTGATGTGACACTTCTTTTAGTGTGGAAGCAACATTTTTAGTTTCCAGGGACACTGTAGAAATACCATGTAGTCAGTCGTGATTACTTTATTTATTAGGTGAAAGTATCTGATAATAGAGGAGTTACGTTAGTAGCGTACTGTAAGCGAGTAGCATACATCTGGCCATGTGATCTCATCAAGGAGGTTCCATCTAGGTCACTGAAATGACTACATTCTTCATATCAGACCATTTAAAATAAATAGTAAAAAGCACTTTCAAACAATTTCTTCATTAGTAAATATTGTTATACTAGTAACTTAAAAAAAGGGGTTGATTTTATGCCGATTGTGATCTTTTAATGTAGTCAGCACACAACAAAAGTCTGAATGAGAAATATAGGGTATTCATGTCTATTGTCAATGAGATTAATATACCGCATTGACCCGAATATGACATGTTTTTTTTCTTGGAAATACAGCAGAAAAAAATGTGTTCGTCTTGTTTTCTGGAACACCCCCCAGGTCTAGACCCTGAATATAAGTTTACCAAATAAGCCAGGCTTATTTCAGTTAGTCTGACTTATTTTGAGCCAAATCAAGTGACAATAAGTCAGACTAACTGAAATAAGCCGGGCTTATTTGGTAAACTTGTTTTATGGAACACCCCCCTGGAGTGTCGAACTCAATTGACCTATCGCTAAGCCCCGCCCATAGAACGCAGATGAGCCAATGGCAGTTGAGTATCAGCTGCATGGAGCCGGAACTCGGACATCTGTAGGTTACAGCGCCATAGAGAAACATTGGTAGATCTGAAGCTCTCGTCGTTTTAATGGTGTTTATGCTACAAAAAGAATAAAACGATGTGCCTGAGGTATGTGTAACACTGATTCCAGGTATCCTGAGAGGATTGGCAATGGAATTTGGAATTTATTTTAATATTTAACGTTTATTTTCTGGTTGTCATACTCTCATTAAGTGGCCTTTTCATCTGCTCAAGCAGGTAATGTCTGTAAATATCGTTAATATCTCTGGTTAAAACTAGCTAACGTTAAAGTTAGTGAGTCCATGCTAACGTACACACCTCAGCTAAGTATTCACACGTTGTCCAGTGTAAGTCAAAAACACATAAACGAAGGTCTACATTTCAGTCCCTCTCCATATTAAACTGGTTAAATGTAAAATAATTAATCTTACACTGCGGTAGATAAACAGTGTTTATCCTAGATGTTGTCATCTGCGATCGTGACGATCGTAACATGAGATTTCTTCCATTTGCATTGCGATCTGTAAACCCTTGATTTTAAATTAATCCTGTTACACACCATATTTATTTTAAAATAATTTATATATTTTTCCATTGCATATTAAAGCCCTACTTGAATGCTCCTCGATGAGAGGCGGTCCTTCTGTGTTCAAAATTTATCAAAAACATCTTCGGACAAGGTTTTCACGCTGACAGCTGTCATTGTAAGACAGTGGGAAACGCTGTTTGTTTGTCTGAGGCAGCAACAGTAACTAAGGGGGGCGGGGCTTAGCGATAGGTCAATTCCTAGATGGCCAAAGCCCTGGAGAGCTTAGATGCAACCCTAATTAAACACACCTGATCCAAGTAATCATGTTCTTCAGGCTTAATTGAAACCTGCATAGTATGTGTGTTGGAGCAGGATTGGAACAAAACTCAACTGAGTTTGACACTCTTTGACTTTGACATGTCAATAATATACCACACGTTAACGAGTGTGCCAAGAAATGCATAATGTAATGTTTGTCTGTATTGTTAGAACAATGCGATTGAAAACAAAAGAAAAAGAAAAGCTTGTAGCAACATGAGTCATGTTAGCCTGATGGAACCAAACTTCCTCTGTAAGTGATTTTGAAACATAAGACAGTACCCAGATTTGAAGACTACTGTAATATTTCACTTCTACTGTTAATTAAATGTTGGTGGGCTACTATGAGACGGATAGCCTAATTGTTGTTACCCGCTATTTTAATGGTATATCAAAAAGTGTATATTTATTGTGATTGTTTGGTGCATTTTACCACTATTTACTATTCTTTCGAAACACAAACATGCAATAAGAAAATAATTTAAGCTATTTTTTTCTTTATAAAACGCAAGATTTGATTTACAAAAAGCCTTTTTTCCAAAAGTACATTTGAAAAACCTTATAACCAGCGTCAGCTCCCTGATAGCACATGTACATCTCAGCGACGTCTATTTGACGGCTGCATTTACATCTGCAAGGCGTAGTTTGCTCATCTGCAATACGTCTATTGGATGTTTCCTATCAGATGTCAAATAGACGTCTATTAGATGTCTTTAAGATGTTTATGATTTAGAATGGATGTAAAAATTACATCTTACAGATGTCTGCCAGATGTTTGTGTTTATAACAAATCACAGTGTTTTAGTGTTAAAGTTTTTTGTTCATATTTTTTGAAGAGTATTTTAGCAAAACTACATGATTGAGAGTTGTCAACAGCTGAGGGGTTTCTACTATCAGCGTGTTGAAGTGTTGTTTGCTCTCTCTCTGCTGGAGTTTGTGTTCACTCGAGTGAATAGAGGTTTTTGTACGACCGTTTCATTAGATTGTATCACTGTGGTGGACTTTCGGTGGAGGAACTAAACTGGTGCTCGGTAAGTCTGTCTATTTTAATTCTACACGGCAAACATACAGTTTAGATTGTGTACGGTTTTAGTTTTAAACCGAAACAGAAAATTTGAATTTTTCTTAACACTAATATTTTTGGTAACACTTTTATGACATTTGACATTTTAGTTCACTACATTAGTTAACATGAACTAACAATGAAAAATGATAGTAAAGCAGTTATTAATCTCAGTTCATATTGATTGTGATTTGACTAATAAATTGTTAAATTCCAAAGTTTCATCTGTTAATATTAATAAATGGACCTGAGTTAACATGAAGTAACAATGATGTACCTTTATCAATAATTGAAGATTAGTAAATACTCTAACAAATGCATTGCTCATTGTTAATATCAGTTAATGCATTAAGTAACATTTATTTTTTCAGTTTGGTAACACTTTATTTGGTGTTCATAATGCAGATTAATTAGCTAGTTAAGTACTTAGTAGTAACTGTTGTAATTACATAAAACAAAATGTACTTACCATGTAACTAACTTATGGAACAGCCTGTACTTACAGTTTGTAATTATGTAGTAGGCAGCTACTGTTACAGATATGTAAGCCTGTTATACAGCTTCTTATGTAACCAAAAGATTATTAGATATGTGTTGCAGACTTTATACAACATAATTATAAATGCTGTTTTTTTAAACCTTGTTATTGAACAAAGAATTCTGAAAAAAAGAATCAAAGGTTCCACAAAAACAATTGATGAAACAACTGTTCAACATTGATAATTTGAATAATAAATTTATCATATTAGAATGATTTCTGAAAGATCATGTGACACTTAAGGCTGGAGTAACAGCTGATGAAAATTCAGCTTTGCATCACAGAAATAAATTAGATTTTATAGTATAGTAAAATTAAAAAGCCTTGATGAGCATTAGATACTTCTTTAAAAAGCATTACAAGTCTTACTGATCCCAAACTTTTGACCGGTAGTGTATGTGTAACAGTAGCTGCCAACATCTACATAATTACAAACTGTAAGCACAGGCTGTTCCGTAACTTAGTTACATGGTAAGTACATTTTGTTTCATGTAAGTACAAGTACTTAACTAGGAAATTACTCTGTATTATGACAGTTTAAAATAAAGTGTTACTTAAAATGCTTGAAATGAAAAAGTAAATGTAAATGGAGGTAGTTTCTGTAGATTGATCAGTGGTTTTGAATCTCTTTTGCTCATCTTGTGCTTATATTTGAAATTAAGTTTTGAGTGCATGGACATTTATTTAGAGATATTGAACTTCTGGGGGCTTGAAACAGTAAATATTTTAATGTTTTGTTTAATTTATTATTATTAATTAATTTTTTTTTATTCTATGAGTTTTCATAGTAATGTATGTAGTGTATTTTTGTGTTTGTGAATGTGTTGTGTTTGTCTCCTGCAGCTGGTCCCACAGTGAAGCCCTCAGTGTCTCTGCTGCCTCCCTCTTCTCTGCAGATCTCTGGAGACTCAGCCGCACTGCTCTGTCTGCTCAGCTCTTACTCTCCACAGGGGGCGCAGGTGAGCTGGACGCTGGACGGGTCAGTGGTCACAGACGGGGTTGTGACCAGTGACGAGAGCGAGCGGGATGGCCGCTTCAGCCGCAGTAGCGTCCTGACCATCAGCAAAGCACGCTGGGAAGTGGTAGACCAGTACGTCTGCAAAGTAACACATGATGGAGCTCCTCATGAGGCCTCGTTCCAGAGGAGCCGCTGTTAATCGCTCAGAGTGCTGATGTTTCTCCAGTGAGCGCTGCTCTCTCCTGAAGATGAGCTGTATCTGAGTGTCCTGTGTCAGGCAGGATTCACATGAGTCTAGTGCTGCAGCTGTAGTCATTTACAACTCAATACTGAAAGAGAGCTCTAGTGTCAATCTGCTGTGTTTGCTGCAACATTCAATAAAGCTTCTCAACAAGTTTCATTTGTGTCTGACAATATCATTCAACTAACAGATGAAGATGCATGTCGTGTTTGTTCAGGTGCTTTCCAGAAGTTTGATCAGTAGCAGTAAATGTAGTCAAATAAAGCTCTTGGGGTTTGAACATGGTCTCTGGAGACAGAGCTGCTCTATTCTGAGAGGATCAGAATCACTCCACCCTGACAATGCAAATGGGATTTTCAGCCCACACTCCCAGTGTCAATGTTTGATTGGTTACATGATCTGGACTGAAACAGACCAGTTTCACTTCTGCTGGAGTCAAGCAGTATACAGACAAACTCATCATTACGTTTTTAGGAGAGGTTTAAAATATAAATAATAACAAATTCATAATCATAAATCAAGAACTAGACATTCCAACACTAATTGAGTAAGAACATAAATTTTTCTTTGGGTCAGATGGTAAGCATCACGTCCAGACAGCAGAAGTTACTATTGACTATTAAGAAGAGCTCTTGATCAGTCTATTCAGTTCAACTGACAGAGATCATATGTTACACCTAAAACATGATGATCATAATAAAACTCTAACTCATTCTCTTCAGAAATACAATATTCATGTTGACTGTTAATTATGTTGTGTTATTACTGTTTGTATTTATCAGTGTTGTGTGTGATTGTGTCAGCAGCTGCAGTATCTCTCAGCTGTATCAGTTCAGTCACTGTGACTCTGACTGATGGAGGTTTTTGTATGACTCTTTATCACTGTGTGAACACAGCTTTACTGTTGATCCAGTGTAAACTCATACAGTAATAATCTCCTGTATCTTCAGTCTGGACTCCACTGATGGTCAGAGAGAAATCAGTGCCAGATCCACTGCCACTGAATCTAGATGGAGTTCCTGACTGGAGGCTGTTTGTTCTATAAATCAGGAGTTTAGGAGTTTCTCCAGGTTTCTGCTGATACCAAGATACACAGTTACTACAGCCAGAAAGTGTCTGACTGGTTTTACAGCTGATTGTAACAGTTTCTCCTTGTTTGATGGCTTTTATTGCTGGATTCTGAGTCACAGTCATCTGTCCCCAGATCTCTGAAATAAGATATTTTAGTTGTTTAGTGCACATTTTGATCAATTAATATCATTCTAATGCATCATAATAGTGCACAGTATATGCCATGTTGTAGTATAGTTTGTGATTTATTATAAAATATGTAACCCTGAATTCAGAAATCAGACATTTTATTAATTTAGTGGTTATTGGACTGTACATAAGATGTGTATAATGTTATTAAGTACAAACTATTTACCCTGAATGCAGAGAGTCAGTGTCCAGATGAAGATGATGATGTTCTTCATTGTTGTTGTTTTGTCTTGTGTGATGATGAAGATTCTGTTCTGTTCTGCTCTCAGTCATGAAGTGTTCGACTCACAGCACTATAAACACTCTCATGCAAAGTGTCTCTCTATGTAAATGCTCTTCATACACAGAACAGACAGATGTCAGTCTCAGAGCCCAGATGAATTTCTTCATGCATGTTCATATTCTACAAAATAATGTAAGTTTTAATACTTTGTGATGAATATGAACTATAGAAATTAGACATTCTCCACAATAAGTGTTTGATTATTTTACTGGGTTGATAATAAACCTAACAATATTAAGGATCATCTGTTTTCAAAATGCATATATATTCATACATGTATGTAAACCAATTAGACATGAGACTGAGGTGATGTTCCCATTGATCCCTTATAATAAATCATTTTTATGTGTAAATCTTGTGAATTACCACTGTTTGGCTGTCAATCTTTCAGTATTCTGTTGTGATTTTGAGAGTTAAATGTTCAGATTCCAAAGTATTTAATGATGGTTTGGTGGTCTGGTGGTTTTATGGGATATTTGTTAGATTAGTATTAATCTGATTAGTATTTACGGAAGTAAAAAGAAGCACAGATGGGTATAATGATATTTAAATCTATATATTAAAACTTGACTTATATATTTCACTTAAAAAAGGCCATAAAACACATACAGAACATTTGTTCACAAGACCTTTGAGAACTGGATCTTCTTGTAGCTTAGAGTTTTTGCTTCAAAATGGTGTGAACATTATTTTGTTCACTCGTTCTCAGAAAACAATATATTGATGTAAATCTTCTTAATCACTATTTGTTTCAGAAAAAAATATGCAAGGAGACATAAAAGATCATGAATAATGCTGTGATTCTCACCTAAGAAGACAAAGAGCTCTGCAAAATGCTTTTGGGTTGCCGTGAGATGAGCAGCTGGGAAGGATTTGGGGGGCGAATGGGCGAAAACAGGGGTGTCCAAACTACGGCCCGCGGGCCATCTGCGGCCCGCTATCAGTCCTGTGGCGGCCCGCAAGGGATTTTTAAAAATGAATCTACAGAGTTGGGAAAACTATGTGCATTTTCATCTGGTCCATGAAGCAGTTGTTTTAAAATGGATAATTTGATGCAATATCAGCAAAATCCAATAGATGACGCCTGTAGGGCACACCATCACACACATTACAGAAGTGAGTTTCTCTAAAGACGCGCCGTGTTCAAGCCACACAACAAAAACAAAATAAAAGGTCAAAATATAGCTACATCCTACAAAACTGGCACAATTGTAAATAAGTTACTTGTTTTAAAAATGCTTAAATAGATCTGTAGACTTACCAGTAGGAAAACAAATGCCAGTGTTATCTTCCTGCTCATGTGTAATGTAATTTTGTGGGGAAAGCCTGGAAATAATTTGTCACTGTATCTTGCAAATACATGCTTTCTTCTTCTTCACATTATGAAAATGGATACAGTACCGTATTCTATCATCTGAAATGTGCTGCGACTTCCAAGGCGATTTATAAAGCAATCAAGGTCAAGCGCAAATCGTGCACAATTTTCCTGCAACCCAGTTTTAATTTTTAATATTTAGGCAGGGTGTTTATAATTAATGTTTAATTTGTGCTTGTTTTTACTTATATTTTCATTCCTTTTTCTATTCTGAACAATCCCAGACAGCAAAATTCATCTGGTCTGATTCCGGCCCACACTTCTGCAAATCCGCAAAATGGACTTGGGCCGGTGTCTTTTGGCACAACGGGCCAATACCGGCACACATCTGGTTTTCCGCTCATCTGGGCCAGCTCCGTACCAGACTCGGTCCGGATCCGCTCTGCGATAGTAGTCCGTGCCCACTGAAACCAGGCCCGGGCCGGATCCGTCTAAGACTGTGATACAGGACTGAAACAGATGTGACTGTAACGCGGATTTGCCGGTTTGAAAACAAATCTGGCACAGAGTCAGCTGCTGTCTGGGATGCTAAATTTATGGGATTTTTTTGTAGAGTGAGGGGAATATAAAAACATGTTTCTAATGCTTGTAAACATTTTTATTATGTGGCCCCTCACTTCATGTGGAAAACTTGATGTGGCCCCTGAGTAAAAAAGTTTGCCCACCCCTGGTCTAAGAGATAAGGTATGTCATAATTATTGGAGAGGATCCAGCAAATTCCTTCTGATAACATGTCAAAAAATTTAGGGCTTCTGTAGCCAAAAGTGAGGCGGACGGCGAAAAATTTTATTTTGGGTTAGTTCAGAGCAGGAAGTGGTGGATGAATTAATGAAGGGGCAAGTGATGGTGGGGTTGGAAAATGAATAGCACACTGCACAGGAGAAGTTGTGGTAGTCTGAAAACACCCGGCTGCGAAGTTCTCTGTCCAGAGCCTACAATAAGGACACTGGTTCCTATGGGTGACTTGGATAGCGCATTTGGCTGCAAACAGTTTGTAGTATTTGTAAAAATGGGAACCCCCCCACCATAGTCCATACTTTTCCTGCACTGATTTGAAGAACACATCAGTTTTTGAATCTCCAAAGAACCGAAATAAATAATAAAGTAAATGTGCTTATTCACATCCTCCCATGAGCAGCTGCAGTATCTCTCAGCTGTATCAGTCCAGTCACTGTCACTCTGACTGATAGAAGTTTTTGTAAAACTCTTTATCACTGTGTGAACATATATTTACTGTTTGGGTTGTGGAAACTCTGACAGAAATAATCTCCTGTATCTTCAGTCTGGACTCCACTGATGGTCAGAGAAAAGTCTTTTCCATGTGTAGATCCACTGCCACTGAATCTAGATGGAGTTCCTGACTGGAGGCTGTTTATGTCATGTATGATGAGTTTGAGAGTTTCTCCAGGTTTCTGCTGATACCAGGCTAAGTCATCAATGTAAAGTCCAACATCCATACTACACTCTATTGTAGATGTTTGACCGAGCTGGACAGTTTTAACTTTAGGCTGAGTCAGAGTGATTCCACTGGATTCTGAATAAAATAAAATTAAATCAACGAATGTGAACGAATGCGAACGAAATTTCATTTATAGAACAATATTGGTATATTAAAATGCTATAAGACAACAACAGTGCAATGTTATTGTTAAAAATTGTCATTCCACCTTGAATAAAAACCACAGTGGTCCAGATGAGGATGATGTTGTTCATTGTTGTTGTTTTGTCTTGTGTGATGATGGAGATTCTGTTCTGTTCTGCTCTCAGTCATGAAGTGTTCAACTCACAGCACTATAAACACTCAGAGCACTGAAGCATGTGCTGACAATGCAAAGAAGTGGGCAGGATTTACAGCATCTTATGCTGCCAACAAACCCTTATTACAGAATATTACATTTTCCAATCAAACTAATATTATTTACGTAACACTTTACCCAATTCTCACTGTTAAATAGTTATTTATAAGCATGAGGTGCCAAACAGGAATTAATTATATAAAAATGATACATATACACTTAAACTGTGAATATATTGTTTCAAATACTTTATAGCTTATACTTACAGTGGGGATCGAAAGTTTGGGCACCCCAGGTAAAAAGTTGTGTTAATGTGCATAAAGAAGCCAAGGAAAATGGAAAAATCTCCAAAAGACATCAAATTACAGATTAGACATTCTTATAATATGTCAAAAAAAAGTTTGATTTTATTTCCATCATTTACACTTTCAAAATAACAGAAAACTAAAAAGGCATCTGCAGAAGTTTGGGCACCCTGCAGAGTTTATAGCATGCACTGCCCCCTTTGGAAAGCTGAGACCTGACAGTGTCATGGATTGTTCTCAATCATCGTCTGGAAAGACCAGGTGATGTCAGTCTCAAAGGTTTTAAATGCCCAGACTCATCTGACCTTGCCCCAATAATCAGCCCCATGGATTCTTCTAAGCAGTTGTCTAGAAAACTGAAACTGAAAATAGTTGACGCTCACAAAGCAGGAGAAGGCTATAAGAAGATAGCAAAGTGTTTTCAGATGCCAATATCCTCTGTTCGGAATGTAATTAAGAAATGGCAGTCATCAGAAACAGTGGAAGTTAAAGCAATTTCTGGAAGGCCAAGAAAAATATCAGACAGAACAGCTCACAGGATTGTGAGAAAAGCAAGTCAAAACCCATGTTTGACTGCACGATCCCTCCAGAAAGATCTGGCAGACACTGGAGTTGTTTTACACTATTCCACTATAAAGAGATACTTGTACAAATATGGTCATCATGGAAGAGTCATCAGAAGAAAACCTCTTCTACATCCTCACCACAAATGAACATATAGACAGGCCTGATGCATTTTGGAAACAAGTTCTGTGGACCAATGAGTTTAAAATAGAACTTTTTGGCCGGAATGAGCAAAGGTACATTTGGAGAAGAAAGGGCACAGAATTTCATGAAAAGAACCTCTGTCCAACTGTTAAGCATGGGGGTGGATCAATCATGCTTTGGGGTTGTATTGCAGCCAGTGGCACAGGGAACATTTCACGAGTAGAAGGACAAATGGATTCAATTAAAATTTCAGCAAATTTTATTTTCAGATGGTAACTTGATGCCATCTGTGAAAAAGCTGAAGATAAAGAGAGGATGGCTTCTACAAATGGATAATGATCCTAAACACACCTCAAAATCCATGGTGGATTACATAAAGAGGCATAAATGAAGGTTTTGCCATGGCCTTCACAATCTCCTGACCTCAACATAATTGAAAATCTATGGATAGACCTTAAAAGAGCAGTGCATGACAGACAGCCCAGAAATCTCAAAGAACTGGAAGACTTTTGCAAGGAAGAATGGGCAAAGATACCTCAAACAAGAATTGAAAGACTCTTGGCTGGCTACAAAAAGCGTTTACAAGCTGTGATACTTGCCAAAGAGGGCAGTACAAGATATTAACTCTGTAGGGTGCCCAAACTTTTGCAGATGCCATTTTTTGTTTTCTGTTATTTTGAAAGTGTAAATGATGGGAATAAAACTTTTTTTGACATATTATAAGAATGTCTAATCTGTAATTTGATGCCTTTTGGAGATTTTTCCATTTTCCTTGGCTTCTTTATGCACGTTTAATACAACTTTTTACCTGGGGTCCCCAAACTTTCGATCCCCACTGTACTCAAACAATGCCTAACATATGGTAAAATGAGCACTTCTTATGTCAATTTGCCTCTTTAGGATGAATTGCTTGTTGTATTACCAATTGTAAGTTGCTGTGGATAAAAGTGTCTGCCAAATGAATAAATGTAAATGTAAATAATAAAGATATAGTTGTATTGAAATGTAGAAATATAACCCCGTATTTGTATTTATATATGACAGATTTATACATATTTTCAGATTTCATGAAATTAATTTATACCAATGATTTACTTGTATATATTCAAATTATATTCACAATTTACACACATAATCAGGTTGCAGAAGGGTGGACCTGGTCCACGTGGGCTGACAAGGTGCCAGGGAGGCAAAGGACCACCAGAAAGGCAGGAGATAGACAGGAGACACGCTCCAAGGTGGATCAGGCAGAACAGGCACACTCCAGGGCGGAGCTGGAGAATCAGATGCCCACCAGGGCAGATCAGGCAAAGCAGGCGCCCTCCAGAGCAGAGCAGGGGAATCCGACGCCCACCAGGGCAGAGCAGACTCCCTCCAGTGTGGCACGGCAGCCCCCCAGGGTGGAATAGGCAAGGCAGGAGACCTCTGGGGCGGATCTGACAGGACAGGAACCCCCAGGGCGGAACAGGCAGGGCTCGGAGCCCAAGCTACTGGCCTGGTCAAGCTGGGCCCCTAGCTTACAGAAGACCTCTGCGGGCGTGGGTTGCAGGGAGCAGGTGCAGCACTGCCGACAGCAACATATCCCCCCCCCCCCCCCCCATTTTGTGACAGGGTTCAGGCGGAGCAGCTGCGACGGCTGCAGCGTGACTAGCCTTTGGAGGAACAGCTGTGCCTTGATCAGGCTTTGGGGATACGGCTGTGACTTGACCTGGCACTAGAGGAACAGCAGTGACTTGACTTGGCACTGGAGGAACAGCGGTGACTTTACTTGGCACTGGAGGAACAGCGGTGACTTTACTTGGCACTGGAGAAAAAGCAGTGACTTGACTTGGCACTGGAGCTGCGACTTGACTGTGCTCAGGAGAAACAGCTGCGATTTGACTTGGCTCCGAAGGAACTGCTGTGACTTGACTTGGCTCGGGAGGAACTGCTGTGTCTTGACTGGGCTCTGAGGGAACAACTGTGACTTGACTTGACTCCGGAACATCGGCTGGCCGTGACACTGGAATGACAGCTGCGACTGGACTTGACTCTGGATAGGCAGTTGAGGCTGGACATGACTCTTGACTTGGCTTTGGAGTGACGGCTGTAACTTGACTGAAAACAGGAACACTGGTTGTGATTTGGCTTGGTTCTGGAGGAACAACTGTAATTTGGCTTGGCTCAGAAGGAACAGCTGTGACTAAACTTGTCTCTGGAAGAATAGCTGTGTCTTGACGTGGCGCTGGAGGAACAGCTGTGGCTGTACTTGATTCTGGAACATCGGCTGGCCTTGACACTGGAACAACAGCTGTGACAGGACTTGACACTGGATAGGCTGTTGTGACTAGACATGACTCTTGACTTGGCCTCAGAATGATGGTATGGCAGCCATCTTGACATGTGCAAGCTCTGATACGGTGGCCATCTTGACATGTGCAAGCTCTGATACGGCGGCCATCTTGTCATGTGCAGACTCTGATACGGAAGCCATCTTGTCATGTACAAACTCTGACACGGCAACCATCTTGTCAAACTTGGGAGACTGGGCAGACTGAATTCTGGCGAGTGCAGACTTGACTGACTGACTGTATTGGTGGATCCCCCAGACTAGATATAAGCCCATGGGGGCATGCAGAGGGAACAGGGATTTCATTAATGGTCACTGGCAGGGCTGGCATTAGATGATCGTACTCCGTGAAATCCTCAGTATCTAACGAGCCCCCGCACCACAAGGCATAATCAGTAAAGTCTGAGAAACATGAACGTGGGCCTTCGTGACAAAGCCTAGTCTTTAGGGGCTCAGAGAGTCCGAGACAGAAAACGTCCCGAAAATAGTTCTTGTCATAAAACGGGACCCGATACATAAGGTCACAGAACCTCCGAACATATTCCTCCAAAGACATACCTGCTTGTTTGAGTCAGCGCAGCTGGTTGAAAGGGTCCATGGTTGAGCTGGGGAAAATAAAGTCGCTGGATCCGGTTGTGGCGAAGTTTTCTGTAACAATGGGACGAGTCTGGTTGGATCCATACACAACTTATTGCAGAAACTCATAGTCGGAACAGGCAAGGTCAAACACAGCAAATGGGAATAGCACAGGTAATCCAAAGAGTAACAAGTACAAGCAGAAGGGTCACAAGGGTAGCAAGCAAGTGTTCGTAATCCAGAGTACAGGCGTAGGTCAAAGGCGGGCGGAGAACAATCACAGGAGCAAGGGAACAAAGGGAGTCAGCAACGGGAAAACAACCAGGAGAAAACGCTCGGAATTGACAGTGGAACTAATAAAAACTTTGTGACTAAACTGTGGAAAAACTGGTCTATTATACAGTGAGTGTAATGAGCAAGATGGCTGACAGGGGTGAGAGGTGACAAGAAGTCCATGAGATTATGGGAAATGTAGTGAGTTAATGGTCCAAGTGTATAGTGAAGACTCCCTCTAGCGGAGAGAGGAGGGAGCCGCAGCGACACGATTTGTGACAATAATATACAAGTTTCACTTTTTGAATGGAATTAGTGAAATAAATCAGCTTTTTGATGATATTCTAATTATACGACCTGCACCTGTATATTCAGAATTATAACTACTGTATATATATTCAGATTTAAATCTATATATATTCACAACTTGTACTTATTTATTTATATACTGTATATATCATCAAATGACAAACCTCAAACATTAAACATTTCCTAAGATCACTATTGGTTCTCTGTGTGTCTGTGTATTTTACTGTATCATGAAGCTCAGAAGATGTTAGGATTGTGAGAAACAAGCCACGGGAGCCCTAGGACGATCCCAGTGGTGGATCCTTCCAGAACCAGTAGCCAGGTATCTTCTGTATGGAAGAGGCCAACTTGCAGCTTGAGGGGACCCAGGCAGTGTCGAACCTGACCCCGGCCTAGGGAACTTCATGTGATGGAGCAGAGCTTGTATGGAATATGGTTTATCTTCCTCTTGAGGTTGAGCCTATGGCAGAGCTCATTGGAGATGAAGTTGCTGGCTGACCCAGAGTCGAGGAGGGCATCAACTGAAATGGAGGAATTGTGGGTAGTGAGCTGGACAACAGTGGTGAGTGAATGTATTTCTGGAGAGGAGGAAGGAGTCACACTCACCAAGCGTCTTGGAGGATGGATGGGGCATCGTTGGATAACATGCCACTGTTGACCGCAGTACAAGCACAATCCTTGGATCAGCCAGTGTTGGCATTCAATGGGGGATCAAGCGTGTAAAGTCGACTTGCATGGGTTCACTGACTGGTTCTGTAGAGCTGGGACAGAGTCCTGCACGCGGGCGGGTACCCGACGGGTGAACCGCAAAAATGGACGTAACGGGTGGAACAATATTGACGTGTCGGGTGCGGTGCGGGTGCGGGTCGGACTGGAGACAGGCACGGGCGGGTTGCGGGTACAATTATAACCAAGACTATTTCGACTTAATCCGGTACACGCTGATAGGCAGCTCCTTTCAGTTGGTCCCGTGCTTGTGTTCGCGCTCTGTCTGAAGACCGGGCTTCTACAGCGGGATTTGCAAACACTGAGCACTGTAGCCAATCGACAGCTGTATTGACATTGATTAACAGCTGTAGGTCTAGTGATTATATTAAAGGGAGTGCTCTTTGCTTGCGTTCTGTATTTAATCTATAGATTACTATGTGTTTATGCAAAATATGACGGAAAAGTTCATATTTTACTATATTTTTAATCTAATCCTTTTAGTTTAAAATAGATTGTTCACATGTAAGCAATTATATTGTTGTTGGATGTTGCGCGCGCGCGCTCTCTTTCTCTTTCTCTCTCTCTCGACTCCGCTGCCAGTTCTACATATTTTTATGCAGCCTAGTAAAGTTGATTAAGCCATTTAGACCTGTTTACAATAGATCGTTCACATGTAGCTACGCAATAGTTTTATATTGTTTACACGTTGGATGTTGCTTTCTCTCTCTCTTGTTGGGTTGCGTGTGTTCATTTTAAACGCATCAACTCAGAATGACTTGTGCTTGTTACATTAAAAAATAAAGGTGTTTTGTCTGCCTCATGTCACTCGGAGATTTAATGCGGGTGCAGTTCGGGTTGCGGTTTTAAGGTCAAACGGGTCGGGTCGGGTCCGGATTTAAGTTAGTGTTGCTGTCGGATAACGGGTCGGGTATTCTGTTAACTACTGCGGGTGCGGGGCGGGTGCGGGTTTATCAAACAGGACCCGTGCAGGACTCTGAGCTGGGATGCTCTGGCTGATGGAGGGTCAGAGTGGCATATTAGCATGAATTTATCTCCATACATTCCTGAATGTGGTTTGTCACTCTGACGGCGAGTTGGATGAAGCCCATAGGTGTTGTCATAGGAGGCGAGATGCAGCCGCAGAGATGGTTCCAATCGTTGATGGAAGGTTGTTAACAGGGAGTGTTCGTTCCAACTGCTAGCAGAGGCCAAAGTGCGGAAGTGGAGAGCATAATCCTGGATAGAATCCTTTCCTTGTTGGAGGTGATCACTCACGCTGGAATCTGCAATGGGGCATCCGAAAACTTCCTTGAAGTGAGCGATGAATGCGTCCAAGGAGCGAATGGCTGGTCTGTTCTGCTGCCAGAGAGAAGGGCCTGTGTCTTGGAAGAATCGAGACATGAAGGTACGCGTCTTTCAGGTCTATCGCCACAAACCAATCCTGGAATCTGATACACGTGAGAATGCGTTTGAGCATTAGCATTCTGAAGGGGAGCTTGTGAAGGGCCCGATTCAGAATCCTCAGATCCAGGATTGGTCTTAAACTGCCACCTTTCTTGGGTACAATAAAGTAGGGGCTGTAAAACCCTTGCTTCATGTCGGCCGAGGGGACCGGCTCTATCGCGTCCTTCGCCAGAAGGGTCGCGATCTCCGCCCAAAGAACCGCAGCATTCTCGTCCCGAACCGCGGTAGAGAAGATGCCGCTGAACTTGGGCGGGTTGCGTGCGAATTGGATAGCATAGCCAAGTCGGATGGTTCTGAGAAGCCAGCGAGAGAGGTTGGGTATCTCGAGCCAAGCTGTAAAACTCTCTGCTAACGGTCTCAGGGGGACCACCGACGTACCTCGGGTGGGTACAGTGTGACTGAGTTGTGGTGAAAGCCCAGACAGGTGAGCAGATCTCTCTCCTCCGGGCTGCTCGTTTCAGGAACGCTTCGAAGCCTGACGAGGGTTCTTAGCGGCCTGAGACTGAGCTAACGGTGCCACCTTCTTGCGAGAGCTCGACCGCAAGGCTGGTTTAGGTGCAGGACCAGCCTGTGGCGGGCCCTGAGCCGGTCTGGAAGGCGGTCGTCCTTGGCGTGAAACAGGCGGTAGCTGCTGCTTCGGGGGTGCGGGGGTTAATAGCCTCCGTCTGTTTCTTCACTGCGGAGAACTGCTGTGCAAATTCCTCGACAGTGTCGCCAAAGAGACCAGCCTGAGAAATGGGGGCGTCAAGAAAGCGAACTTTCTCAGCATCCTTAATTTCCGCCAGATTCAGCCGAAGGTGGCGCTCCTGGACCACCATGGTGGACATGGTCCTCCCCAGAGCCTGCGCCGTGACCTTCGTAGCTCGTAGAGCATAGTCAGTCGCCGAGCGCAGATCCTGCAAAAGCTCTGGTTTGGGAACACCCTCGTGCAACTCGCTAAGAACCTTGGCCTGATAGACCTGCAGGACGGCCATAGAGTGAAGGGTGGACGCAGCTTGCCCAGAAGCAGCATAAGCCTTCCCCACGAGAGCGGAAGAAGCCTTACATGCCCTGGACGGGTGTTTTGGGTGGTCCCGCTAGGTGGCGGCGGTCTCCGGGCAAAGACGCACCACGATCGCACGCTCCACGGCGGGAACCTCCGTATACCCCCTCGCTGGACCTCCATCGAGGGTGGTGAGAGAGGAAGAACCGCTAAGACACGTTCTGCCTGAAAAAGGAGCCTTCCACGACTTAGTTCCTCATGCACTTCCGGGAAGAAAGGAACTGGGGTAGAACGCGGCCGAGAACCACGGTCGTTACCCAGATACCAATCATCCAGCCGCGAGCGCTCAGGACGGGGCGGAGACTTCCACTCAATCCCGATCGCTTTGGCCGCCCGTTCGAGCATGGCCGCCATTTCCGCGTCTGCTACTGACTGAGAACCCGCCCCCGCAGCGGGTGCCTCAGACAGCGCATCTGCTTCAGATGGCTGCCCACTCTCCGATGCTGCAGACACTTCTTCCTCCCCCACAGGAGCCCCGAATAACCAATCCAACCCGTACTGAGACGAGTTTTCAAAGTCATCCGAAAGCTCGACCAGCAGACACACAGAGCGCGAGGGACGCGGGGAATTACCCGGCAAAACGCTCGCTCTCTCTCGCTCTTCACCAACACGCGCTGCGGTAGCCTCGTACCCGGAAGTAGAAGGATGAGCCGCGGGAGCGGTTGATGCAAGCCGCGGTCTTTTAGTAAATAACGCGACTCGCGAACGAAGTGTGCTGAGGGGTATGTCCTCGCAAACAGGACATCTGCCCTCACCGAACGCTGCTTCAGCATGGTCACGACCCAAACACTGAAGACAGAGCTCGTGCCGATCGTTTTGGGAGAGAAAGAAGCCGCAACCAAAAGGACACAGAAGGAAAGGCATTGTAAACACACAAACCCACCGTGTCTGCACTCTTTTAGAGAAATTTGCTCTTTTAGATTTTATTAAGAGGAAATCTGCTCTTCAAGATTCGCCGTCGAAGCACCCAGGGGACTCTCACTGCTACTGCGTTTGAGAAGGAAGAGACCGCTGCACGTGCCGTAGATCTAACGACAAGAGAGGTGAGTAACACTGCTTCTCAATGAAGAGACGCTGCATTCGGCTCCGAAGAAACAGAACAATGAGTATTGCCTAGCTCCCCCCTCTTATGCCTGGATCTCCAGGGCAGAGCGGGCTATGCAAATACTGCATACCAATTCTCATTGGCCTTTTCTCAAAGCTATCAGAGGTATTCAGGCTCTCAAGAGCGACCCCAAGTCGTCACTTCGACACAACGTCGAACGTGAACAACAGACGGGGAACTGATGGTTCTTTAGAGATGGTTAATTCTTGACTCACCCCTCTTTCTCTTTCCGGTCCTATCCATCCACTTAACCTTACTATCCCTTAGCCTCAACATAAATGCTTGATGCATGTGTATGTATGTGTTTTGTCTAGATTAGTTATGTGTTTAGTCCTTAGTTAATAAAGTTCTTGTGCACAAATTACACAAGTTTCTGATTCTGCCTTGCAAATTCCAATGTCCCTTTATGATTTCCGATTAAAGCTACATGCTCTAATGGATTATTATATGAGGAAGTTATTTTCTGTGACCAGAAAATAGTTTTTCTGTGAATACATATGAATTTACCCTGAATGTCCACTGGACTAACAGGTCAATTGATTGTAATGTGAATTCTGTTCTATCAAGATAATTCTTTTGAATTATCCAAATATTATAATGAATTATAACGAGTTATGATTAATTATTAATATTCCCCCTTTGAGCTAATTTACGACAGAATGGTGGAGGAACGTGGGTGATCATTTAAACATTATTTGCAAGCAGACCCAGAATTAAACTTGTGTTTGTCTCATAAATTTTATTAACGTCTTACACATGCAGCTTCTGATAAAATCAGATAGACTATAGCTTGAATGCGCCTTACTACAAGCAGTAGGAAGTTCCTCAATGCTATAATGCATTTTTAAATTGTACCATAAGAAACTAACCTGATATTAGTGAAGGAATCCTAATTCCTTTTAGTAGGTTGTAAGCCTTCTCTGACAACGAAATCTCAGATTAGCAGCAGTATAAAATATCAAATAAATCAGTCTGATCTGGGTGAAGAAATACCCATGCAGGACGATAGCAGGATTCTGTACAATGCTCTACATTTTCCTGATTTAAGGCCTTATATAGCTTACGTTTACAAGCAGTAGAACGTTTTCCAATGCTATAAACATGTTACAGTTTTTCTCGATTGCTAAAACACATTTCTTGAAAGCTGCTCTCCTTTTCTCTAAACTGTGAACACAAAACCCAATTTTCAAGCTACATTCACAAAACCTCAGACTCTTCTTGCAAAACCAAACTTTCACCTCAAAACAGTTCAATCTGTGCTCAAAACTGAACTATGTTGTCAAATCGTGCCCTGAGTCAATCAAAATTAAAAACACTACTGAACAGTCACTAAACACTACGTAGAAAAATATAAAACACAATGCTCAGGACATGAAGCTGGAGAAATAAAAGTTTATTGTTCACTGTAGGCTAAATGCATGTTGCAAAACAAAGAAAACCTGTGCATTTAGCACTTGTACAAAAAGACAAAACAGAAATCCTGTGCATTTACACGTAGCACTTGTAAAAACAAACATAAATCTTATGCGTTTGCCACTTGTGTACAGTAAGCCCATAAAATAAAGTACAAAAATATACAAATAAGTGCATTACTCAGCCACAGCATCATGTCTCCGTACTGGGTCAGGCCACAGGACTTCATCCACATCACAGGCCACATTTTGTCTGGCCAGGCAACGGGGAAAAAACCCCTGGCATGCCGTATCCAGGCTTGGCATGCCTCCACACCTGTGAAACTCACATTGTCCCAAACAACAACATAGATGGGATGCTCATCCTGCTGCCCTAACAGAGCATCTCACATGTGATTGAGGAAAATGAGGAGCTGGTGAGTGTTGTAGGGCCCCAGGTTGGCATGATGGTGGACAACCCCATGATTGCTGATGGCAGCACATAATGTGACATTGCCACCACGCTGCCCAGGAACACCAACAATGGCCCGATGGCCAATCACATTACGGCCTCTCCTTCTCCTTTTGGTGAGATTAAACCCAGCTTCATCCATGTAGATGTATTCATGGGGTCTTTCCATTGCATCCAGTTGAAAAACCCTCTGTAGAAATAGATATAGTTTTGTAAGTGATACGGAAAAAGTGATTTTGGCCACTACAGTAAATCACTACTTAGTAATCAACATTGAATGTGTCTGGATATATGCCAACCTGTACATACTGGAATCTTTGCTCTTTGACTCTGTCTGATTTGCTATCAAAGGGCACTCTGTATAGCTGTTTCATGCGCAGTCTGTTGCGCATGAGGACACGTTCAACAGTAGAGAGGCTGACACTGTTGATACCCTCAAAATTTACATGTTTAATGTTTCTCACAAATTTACACTCAGTTTAATGGCATTGTTCTCACGGACCATATCAACAATTAGGGTCTCTTGGTGTGTGGAGAACATACCTGTCCTCCCACCCCCATGTGGCAGTCTTTCAATTCTACAAAAAGAGAACATGGAGTTACAAAAAATATACATGGAATACTAGGCCTACAAACAGTTAGACCAACCCTCCATTACAATACTACAGTACATTGGTACAGTGATGTAGTGAAACACATATTTACTTACAGTATACTCTGGTACAGTATATAGAGCTAAAATAATTATTTTCTCACATTCACTTGCATTGACGGTTTTTCAATCTAGAGGTCCAGTGGGGTTTTACGGATGGGCGGGACTTACCAGCTCTATAGTATGTCATACAGTAATTGCTGTCAACATTTACATACTGTACTATAATGTCAAATAAAGGTATTTACCTGTGCTCTTCTCTAAATTTTCGGATTATAGTGGACACAGTGAATCTACTGATGTTTGGTTGTACCCTTTGTCCAGCCTCCCTCATGCTCATACCATGGACAAGAACATGGTCAATCACAGTAGCTCTGATTTAATCAGATATTACTGTTCTTTGACTTCGCTGACCACCTTGACCACCTCGACCTCCTCTCACAGGAACTCTTCCTCTCAGATTTCTATCCATTGTAGGGCCTCACAAACCAGTGCTCTCTGAACTGGCTTACTGTATATGTTCACCCGCACATCATTAGCCACAAGTGTGATCAGTTTTGAGTTGTTGTGTTCAAGTGGTGACATCTGTGCTTTAATTGTGTTTGACTTTTGTCACCTGTGCTCATCATTATGCAGCACAGGTGCATCACAATGAAAATGTGTTGGCAAGTTGTGTCTAAACAGGTGAAAAGTGCTTATGGTTTTGCCAAAAGAGTGATTGATTCAATCAGCGGGTTCAGACAACTGAGCATTCGGTTCAGACAATAGGGTGTAGTGTTTTAGCAATTGAGAAAAACTGTAAATCATATGATAAAGATATTAGCGATTGAAATCCTAATTTCTGTTTTAATAGAGTAAGTAGCATCCTGTCTAAATGGTACCACAATAAATAAATCCTGATTTTGGGCAAAGGAATCCCCATTCTCAGTTTTAAATGTGTAAGTCTTCTCTGACAAAAGGAAATCTCAGATTAGCAGGATTAATCTGCATGGTGAAGAAATCACACTTGCATTGATATTAAAACTGTGCGACGAAGAAATCTCATCACAGTATAGTTATTTTAATGGTGATTTGAGCCTCAGTTCTCAGAATTAAGGTCTCTTATAACTATTGCATATAATTGTAATCATTAAGATTATCCAATTGAATAGCGAACTAATGGTGTAAATCTAGCCTAGCTAACTAGTAATTTTGCCATTTTTCTGTGAAGTGAAGATGCTGTTTGATTTGTGAACGAGTTACATGTGACGCCGTGACTGAGCACACCTCGTCTGAGCACATGTGAGTCTCCTGTGCATGCTCACAGCACGGACCATTGGCTGCTCCGCTTGGGCTGTGTTGTTGGCTTGCACTGGTCTCTTAGCAACTCATGACCCCGAAAAGTGAGCAGACACTTCTGGGTTAATCTGATAGCAGCACCCCTCACTTCATTAGACCTTAATGTAAACAAACAACTGCGTGTAGCCAAAGCTAGCTCTTTAACAGCCCTAAACGCACTCAAGTTAATGCCCTCACCTCGAATGAGAGCCGTTAGCCCTCAGCTAACGCGTAGATGCATGCGAGTGTAGAGTGTTACATTTAAACAGTTAAAGTCTACAGACTTTGAGAACATGTAGACAAAGGGACTTTGATTTAAACTAGTGACGGGAGAGACAAAGCGTCTCAATGTTTCGAACCAAGTGAAACAATTGTGCCACAAATGATTCACTGTTGTGAAGCACTCTTTGCTGGAACCCCTGCTACTAGAAAAGTGGAAGTGCAGTAAAAATTTGACTCAATAAACACCTTAATAAACCAGTAGAAACTGTTTTATGGAAGGTGTAATCAACTAAAGTAGATTGACGATCCCTAATACCATGAAATTATAGTCTTATTGATAAGTGATATTTCAGTAATATAATGAAAGCTTGGTTAACCAGACTAATAGGAGACCTTAAAATATGTATCCTCCATTTAAATGCATCACTAAATGTGTACAAATTTATAAGACTGATATAAGGTCAACTACGGATCATAGACACTGGTTCATGAGACTTAACGTCAAACCACTGAAATTCCAAATCAATTTGGAAAAGCTATGACGTGTAAAGATGCCTTGTTTACTGAAATCACATGACTTCAGCCGTTATTTTTTCCCGAATCAGGGATTCGAGAAATAAAAGTTTGACAGAAGTTCAAATAGAACTTCAATAAGCATTTCAAAGACCCCATCATTAGTTTAGACTAATTTCTCCTTCTCTCTCACAGCGACACTAGTGTGTGTGGCCAACAAGGGCTTCCTGTCAGACTGGAGCCTGAGCATCCAGCTTCAGTCGCTCTCATCTGCATCTGCACTGCTTTGTGCGTTTCATACAAGACTTTTTGCCTTATCATTCAGTAATGATTTGTTCACAATTCAGTCATTTGTTTCTGGTCTTTTTTTGTAGCAGGGCTTTAGCTCACATTTAAAAATGTTGAAACTTTACTTAGTGGACCATGAAAACACCTGCAGATACATGATGAAACATACAACACAAACCACAAATATATTGTTAGATAAACTGATAGAAACTCTGTTAAAGATAAAGTAAAAATAGAGTGTGTTAGATTTTAGGTAGCAAGTGGAAAACTGAATAAATGCTTTATATTTCATTTAATATCCATGAAAATTCAAAACTCAAACAGTTTCACTGGTTCAACGCTCTGAACTGGATCAGTTTCACTTCTGCTCATGGACTGATGAGAGAATTATAAGAATTATATAAATATTTAATTAACTTTACAAGAAGAGAGACTTTTGACTGGAAGATGATAAACAAGCTATTCACACAGCAAAATCTTTATGTCCTGCTGATGCTTTTTGTAATATAAATGTATAACTAGAAAGAAACTGCATTATACAAGTACATAATCTAAAAGATCACATATTAAAAATGATTTGAGTAAAAGAGCTAAATGATCTGAAAAAAGAATCAGTATATTGAAATAATTTTAATAATCTTCAAAAGATAATACTTGAACTCAACAAAATTGATATTAAGATTATATTTATGTTTCTGTACTGTTGATTGATTGATAGTGTTTGAGCAGCTGCAGTATCAGTGCAGTCACTGTGACTCTGACTGACGGAGGTTTTTGTACGACTCTTTATCAGTGTGTGAACACATACTTGCTGTTGATTAAGTGCCTACTCGTACAGTAATAATGTCCAGCATCTTCAGTCTGGACTCCACTGATGGTCAGAGTGAAATCAGTCCCACCTTGTGCTCCATTCGCACTGAATCGATGTAAGCTGCTATCATAGAGATCATTTACCCCATAAATGATGAGTTTAGGAGTTTCTCCAGATTTCTGCTGATACCAAGCTAAACCCCAGCTATCTATACCAGCATCAGTTTTACACTCTATAGTGGCCGTTTGTCCTTTAGAAACAGTCACAACTCCAGGCTGAGTCACAGTGATTCCTCTGGATGCTGCTGACAACAACATTATATGTGTTTAAACAAATTAAATAAACAATAAAGAGTCAAAAATGAGAATATTTCACTTCTGTTACCTGGAATAAAAGCTGTCAGAATCCAGATGAAGCTGGTGAAGAGATTCATTGTGTTTGTTGGTTTTGTACCGTGGTAAACAGCAGTGTGTTATAAAGTGTTTGAGTCTGAACGCTATAAACACTCGGAGCGCTGAAGCATGTGCTGATGCAAAGTGACTCTCTGTGAAAAACCCTCCATCAGTCAGTCGACTAACAGTGTTTATTTCCTCATAAGACTCTTAAATGCACAAAAGCTCAGTGAGGATCTGACAATCATTAGATTGCAGCTGTTTTTATGATGCTGAGTTTAACAGTCATTGTGACATTTTATAAGCTGTCAGACTGTTGACTAGAAGTTCAAGTCTGAGCATTCAGTAAATGTGCAAATGTTGGCTGCATGACCTGTTTGCTGAAGGTATTTGGTCAAATGTATCAATCAGAAATGAATATGATCAGAAAACAGATTTGTTTTATGGCCTTAATTGTTTTGTTAAAAAATGACACGTGTTTTCAAGTCATTGCATTTTTTATTCTGTATGAGTCACAGGTGTGTAAAAATGATGTTTGGGTGGTGTATTTGAAGTGTACTTAAAAGCAGAGTAGAGGTTTTTGTTCAGCTGTATTGGTTTGTTTTACTGCCATTCATTTGGATGTAAGTAAATCAGGTAATCATTTTAATGCAATATAGTGCTGATACTGACACTGAAAGAGTTGTTTTCATGTTTATATAATTAAACCATCCAACTTGACTTAGTTTTATGCATTCTTACTTAAATAATTTTTTTCTGCTAACAAATCTGTAAATGTTAGCCTGCAGTATCTCTCAGCTGTATCAGTGCAGTCACTGTGACTCTGACTGACTGATTTTTGTACGACTCTTTATCACTGTGTGAATGTTGGGCCACTGTTATAACTCTGACAGTAATAATCTCCTGTATCTTCAGTCTGGACTCCACTGATAGTCAGAGTAAAATCACTATTATATCCACTGCCACTGAATCTAGATGGAGCTCCTGAATGGAGTTTGTTCACTTTATAAATCAGGAGTTTAGGAGCTTCTCCAGGTTTCTGTAAGTACCAGACTAAATTATTACCACCATACACTTCACTGCTGGTTTTACAGTTTATTCTGACTTCTTGTCCTTGTTGAGTTGCTATTATTGGTGGACTCTGAGTTGCAGTGTACTTTCCTTTACATTCTGAAAGAAACAAAAGTAAAAAGTGAGACAAAACATGTCTCATGACATATTATGTGCATTTCACTTTTAAGGAACTACTATTAAACATATTACTACACAAACCTTGAGCAAACAGTGTCCAGATGAGGATGATGATGTTGTTCATTGTTGTTGTTTTGTCTTGTGTGATGATGGAGATTCTGTTCTGTTCTGCTCTCAGTCATGAAGTGTTCAACTCACAGCACTATAAACACTCTCAGAGCACTGAAGCATGTGCTGACAATGCAAAGAAGTGGGCAGGGTTTACAACAGCTTGTGTCTCTACAAGACTGTAAACTGTATAAATAATATTTTACTTTTAGAGTAAACATTTGAAACCATATGATAATTACATCTTGATTAATTGTAAAATATTTGTTTTGTTCCTTTATTGTTGTCAGGATTATAACCTGTTTTGGTTTAGTGCTCAGTACTAAAGTGTTTTGGTAACAGTACTCCTTCGTTGTGTGCTTTAATATACAGCAACACGTGACAGTTGTTTGGCTGGCTGATGTGACACTAGTTTTAATATAGACATTTTTTAGTGTGAACGCAACATTTCCAGTTTCCAAGGATGCTGTAGAAATACCATGTAATCAATAATGATTAATTTATTTATTAAGTGAAGGTATCCGATAACAGAGGAGTTACATTAGTAGCATACAGTCATGTGAAAAAGTTAGGACACTATTGAATTTCATGGTTTTCTGTATCAGGACATGATACAAAATTTGTCCTTGGTAGGTCTTAACATTTGGAAACCTAAAACCTCAGATAAACAGCATTACATTACAAATCACACCGTGTCATTATTTATTTAACAAAAATAAAGCCAAGATGGAAAAGCCATGTGTCAAAGTTAGGACACCCTATGATTCAATTGCTTGTAGATCCACAATAACTTGAAGTGATAATTTCCTGTATGACTTTCTCAGTCTCTCATATCGTTCTGGAGGAATTTTGGCCCACTCTTCTTTACAACGTTGCTGTAGCTTATTGAGGTTTGTGGGCATTTGTTTAAGGACAGCTCTCACCACAGCATCTGAGTCAGGATGAAGTCTGGACTTTGACTGGGCCACTACAACACCTTGATTCTTTTCTTTTCCGCCGTTTTGTAGATTTGCTAGTGTGCTTGGGATCATTGTCCTGTCGCATGACCCAGTTTTGGTCAAGCTTTAGTTGTCAGACAGATGGACTCACATTTGACTTTGGATACTTTGACATACAGAGGAGTTAATGGTTGCCTCAATGACTGTGAGGTCTCCAAGGCTTCTGTGGTGACAAAACAAGCCCAAAGTCATCAATTCTCCACCTGCATGTGTGACTTTTGATCTGAGGTGTTTGTGCTGATGTGCTCCACAGGTTTTCACCAAACTGCATGTTTGGTCCACTCTGGTCTCGTCTGTTCAAAGGACATTGTTCTAGAAGTCTTATGGTTTGATCAGAAGCAACTTTGCAAACCTAAACCATGCTGCCATGCTTTTTTAGATAGAAGAGGTTTTATTCTGGCAAGCCTTCAAAAAATGCCATACTTGTCCCATATTTTTCTAATTGTACTATCATAAAATTTTTATCTGAAATGTTAACTGAGACCTGTCAAGTCTGTGGTGAAGTTCTTGGGTTGTCTGCCAATTCTTTGAGTATTACGGTCTGATCTTGGGGTGAACTTCCTGGGACGTCCACTCCTGGAAGTCTTGGTATCTGTTTTAAATGTCTTCCACTTGTGAGTAATCTTCCTCACTGTGGAATGATGAACATCAAATTGTTTGGAAATGGCCGTGTTACTCTTCCCAGATAGATGGCAGCAACAATTGTTTCTCCAAGTGAATGTCTTTTCTCTTTGTTAACACACACATGAAAGCTCCAGACCAGCAAACTGCCAAAATGTGCTAACTCTTGCTGATGATCAGTTGATCAAAGGCATTTGATTAGCAGTGTCTAACTGCTATCTACCCTCTTAAATACTATATTGAGAGTAAGGGTGTCCTAACTTGGTCACACATGGCTTGTCCATTTTGGCTTTATTTATTTTTTCTTTTTTGTATGTATTGTTGTTCATCAGAGGTTTTACTTTCCAAATGTGAAGACCTGCCAAGTAACAGATATATTAAGTGAGCAGCATTCATCTGGCCGTGTGATCTCAACATGGTGGCCACCATAAGGAGGACCCATCTAGGTCACTGAAATTACTACATTCTTCATATCAGACCATTTAAAATAAATAGTAAAAAGTACTTTCACGCAATTTCTTTATTAGTAAAATTGTTATACTAGTAACCTAGACAAAAGAGGTTGATTTTATGCCCATTGTGATCTTTTTAATGTTGAATCAATGTTGACACCATTTAAGAAGTCTTTCATTTGGCCTGTTTTCCCACTTATATGTATAAAGATAATCAGAACTCATAATGGTGTCAAATAACTCAAGACTGAAAAATGTGAATCTGAGAACTTCAGAATTACTGATTCATTTGTCTGAATCATGATGATTGAGCTGCATATGAAGAACTGAAGCATCATTATAAGAAACTCCACAACATCATCATCATCAAATTTCCTCAAAAAAGCACACAACAAAAGACTGAATGAGAAATATAGGGTATTAGAAAGTCAAACTGAATCATGTCTATGAATTCATTTTTTTTTTCTTGGAAATACAGCAGAAAAAAATGCGTTCGTCTTATATTCAGGGTCTAGACCTGGAGTGTCAAACTCAATTCCTGGATGTCCGGAGCCCTGCAGAGCTTAGGCTGTGTTTACACTTGGCATTAACATGCGATCACCGTGATCCGATCAAGCAGATCGGATCATCAAGCAATCAGGACACGACGCGTTTACATTTGTTCACATCATGTGGCCTCTGTATCTGGATAACCGATCGGATCTCTTGTTCCTGCATAATATTTAAAAATGTGGTGGTGAGATTCCTTTTGAAAACCATTTTCTGTCATGGGACATTTTACAAATCCCACAAAATGAGGAGGAAGAGGAAGCTGCAGTTATTAATAAGGTGGATAGATTCCGTCATGAAAATGGTAGGAATCAAAACCATGCGGCTACGTGCAGCAATTCCTGGTTTTGCGTGACGTCGTCCTCTGAATGCAGGCACGATGGCTGGATTGCATTTACATTACACTGAGATCCGATCACAATGCGTCCTCGACTACCTCTGGAGCAGGACACACCGATCGGATAACATTCCAATCACACGCGTGTTTACACTTGTCTTTTCAATGTGGATGTGGACAACATCCAGATACAGGTCGCATGTGTAAACGCAGCCTTAGATGCAACCCTAATTAAACACACCTGATCCAACTAATCAAGTCCTTTAGGCTTAATTGAAAACTGTATGTGTGTTGGAGCAGGGTTGGAGCAAAACTCTGCAGTGCTACGGCCCTCCAGGCAGTTTGTGCCAAGAAATACATAATGTTTGTCTGTAATGTTAGAACAATGCGATTGAAAACAAAAGAAAAAGAAAAGCTTACAGCAGCATGAGTCATGTTAGCCTGATGGAACCAAACTTCCTCTGTAAGTGATTTTGAAACGTAAGACAGTACCCAGATTTGAAGACTACAGTAATATTTCACTTCTACAGTTAATTAAATGTTGGTGGGCTACTATGAGATGGATAGCGTAATTGTTATAGATCATTATAGATAGATAATTTAGATGGGTTAACTGTTATTTTTATGGTATATCAAAAAGTGTATATTTATTGTGATTGTTGGTGCATTTGACCAGTATTTACTATACTTTCAAAACACAAAGGGATAATATGCAATATAAAAATAGTTTAAGCTTTTTTTTTTTCTTAATAAAATGCAACATTTGATTTTTAAAGTGTTTTTTCAAAAGGTAAGTCTTGGAAAAGGAAGGGTCTATTGGAAGTTTCCTATCAGATGTCAAATAGATGTCTATTAGATGTCTTTAAGATGTTTAAGATGATTTAGAATATATGTAAAACTGACATCTTGCAGACGTATGTGTGCTATCTGGGCTTATATTCGGGTGAATATGGTACTCTTCAACTTATTATGAAAAGAATTACATTGTTCTTTAAGACACAACAAACATTTTGATTATAACAAATCACAAGGATTTTGTATAGAAGTGTTTTGTTCATACTTTTGAAAGAGCATTTTACCAAAACTACATGATTGAGAGTTGTCAACAGCTGAGGTGTTTCTACTATCAGTGTGTTGAAGTGTTGTTTGCTCTGTCTCTCTGCTGGAGTTTGTGTTCACTTGAGTGGAATAGAGGTTTTTGTACGACCGTTTCATTAGATTGTATCACTGTGGTGGACTTTCGGTGGAGGAACTAAACTGGTGCTCGGTAAGTCTGTCTATTTTAATTCTCAACTGCTAACATACAATTTAGATTGTGTATGATTTTATTTTTAAATTGAAGCTTTATTTTTTTTCTAACAATAATATTTTTGGTAACGCTCTACAATGCTTCATTTGTTATATTAGTTAACTACATTAGTTAACATGAACTAACAATGAAAAATGATAGTAAAGCAGTTATTAATCTCAGTTCATATTGATTGCGCATTGACTAATACAGTATTAAATTCCATAGTTTCATCTTTTAATATTAATTAATGGACCTGAACATGAAGTAACAATGTTTTACCTTTATTAATCAATGTTAACAAAGATAAATACCTACTGTAACAAATGCATTGCTTATTGTTCGTTAATATAAGTTGTGTGAAATTTTTTGCAAAGTGTTACCCGTTTGGTAACTTTATTTTAAGGTGTCCATAATACAAAGTAATTAGCTAGTTAAGTATTTAGTAGTAACCGTTGTACTTACATAAAACAAATGTACTTCCCATGTAACTAAGTTAAGTGTAACATAAGTCTGTTACAGAGCTACTTATGTTACCAAAAGATTAATAGATGTTTGCAGACTTTATACAACGTAATTATAAATGTAAGTACACAGACAAACTTAAAATAAAGTGTATCAAGATTGTACTTAAGTGTACTTAGTGTATCTATATTGTGCACCTTGTCCAGTTGCACCTTAGATCGATTTAACCCACTTGTACACAGCTTAAATACAATTCAAAATACATTACAATTACATAATATTACACAAACATAAGCTACTTAAAATAAAGTGTATCAAGGTTGTACAGACTCGGTCTGTTACATATGTGTAACAGTGGCTGTTTATTACATCTACATAATTACAAACTGTAAGTACAGGCTGTTCCATAACTAAGTTACATGGTAAGTACATTTGTTGTATGCAAGTACAACGACTACAACTAAGTACTTAACTAGGTAATTACTCTGTATTATGACACCTTAAAATAAAGTGTTACCTAAAAAGGACATGAAATGAAAAAGTAAAATGTAAATGGAGGTACTTTCTGTAGATTGATCAATGATTTTGAATCTCCTTTGCTCATGTTGTGCTTATAATTTAGTATTTGAAATTGAGTTTTGAGTTAAATATCTCGCATAACTAAAATGCAAAGACATTATTTAGGGATATTAAACTACTGGGGTTAAAGCAGTAAATATCTTAATATGATATAAAATCATAGAAATGTATGTAGTGTTTGTATTTTCTTTGTGTTTGTGAATGTGTTGTGTTTGTCTCCTGCAGCTGGTCCCACAGTGAAGCCCTCAGTGTCTCTGCTGCCTCCCTCTTCTCTGCAGATCTCTGGAGACTCAGCCGCACTGCTCTGTCTGCTCAGCTCTTACTCTCCACAGGGGGCGCAGGTGAGCTGGACACTGGACGGGTCAGTGGTCACAGACGGGGTTGTGACCAGCGCAGAGAGCGAGCAGGACGGCCGCTTCAGCCGCAGTAGCATCCTGACCCTCAGCAAAGCACGCTGGGAAGTGGTAGACCAGTACGTCTGCAAAGTAACACATGATGGATCTCCTCATGAGGCCTCTTTCACCAAGAGCCGCTGTTAGTTGCTCGGAGTGCTGATGTTTCTCCAGTGAGCGCTGCTCTCTCCTGAAGATGAGCCGTATCTGAGTGTCCTGTGTCAGGCAGGATTCACATGAGTCTAGTGCTGCAGCTGTAGTCATTTACTCAATACTCAATAAGAGAGCTCTAGTGTCAAAGCACTGGCTGATCTTTCAATCTGCTGTTTTTGCTGCAACATTCAATAAAGCTTCTCAACAAACTCCATTTGTGTCTGACAATATCATTTAACTAACACATGAAGATGCATGTAGTGTTTGTTCAGGTGATTTTCAGAAGTTTGATCAGTAGCAGTAAATCTAGTCAAATAAAGCTCTTGGGGTTTGAACATGGTCTCTGGAGACAGAGCTGCTCTATTCTGAGAGGATCAGAATCACTCCACCCTGACAATGCAAATGGGATTTTCAGCCCACACTCCCAGTGTCACTGTTTGATTGGTTACATGATCTGGACTGAAACAGACCAGTTTCACTTCTGCTGTAGTCAAGCTGCACACAGACAAACTCATTACATTTATAGATATGCATATTTTATACATGTCTATGTTAGTATATGACATACTGTACTGTTACATACAGTGTGGTTAGGGTTAGACTAACCTTTAATGTAAGTTAATACAAATACAGTTGCTCATTGATCTTGATAGTTCACAGTGCATTAATTAATGTTAAACACAACTTGTGGTTTTGTTCACACATTATTTTAAAGTCCAATTCTCATTATTAACAAACCGTTAACTATGACCTTTGCCTCAATAAACTCCTAATTTGCTGCTTAATAATAACTAGTAAAGCTGTAGTTTAGGTATTGAGTAGGATTAGGGTTGTAGAATATGGTCATGCAGAATGCTTTATAAGTGCTATAAATAGCCAATATGTTAATAATAGGCATGCTAATAAACAACTACTTAATAGTTTGAATTGGTCCCTATACTAAAGTCTTACCGCGATTTTACAGTGAATGCATTAGTAGATGCTAAAATTAACATGAACCATACTGAATGTGTCACACTTCACACAATTCACACAAGCGTTGGAGCGAGGAGAACAGGAAACGTAGGAATAGCTTTAATAGTACTTTTAATATAATCCATAAGGCAGGCAGAAACACTCAAGGAAGATGCACAACAGCAGACACAACACAGGGAAACAGGCCTTATACACAGGACAATTACATCGACAGGTGAAACAAATGACAAATTAGACAAAAAGCGATCAGGAACGACCATATAAGAGTACACAAGAACAGAGACAGGGGTGGAAACACAACAGGACAGGTCCATATTCCTGAGATTACTCCCTGCTCCGAGGCAGAGAGGATGGAGCTAAGATCCATGGTGGAGCCGCTGGGTCAACGGGCCGAGGTGGAGTCCAGGACTCAGAGGCTGGAGGCGGAGATGAGGGCGATCCACAGCAATCCACAGCTCTGTCTCTCCGTGTGGCGATGGCTCGTCGGTTGTGGCGGACTCCCAGTGACCACTCTATGAAAGCAGCGAAATTCACTTGAGGGCCGTCCTCAGACTGTACGCAATGTTTAAGCTGGCGTCATAAAAGGCACAGCGTGTGTTGTCCAGGTAGCTGAACAGTTAGCGAGGACCAAGAATAGTCTTGTGTGGCCCTTGAGTGATTTCTCCCCCTGCTCCAGCAGGAGGAGGAGGAGGTGGTAATCGGGTCGAAGGAGGGGATCCATAGGGCACAGCTGAAAGAAAAAACGGTAACACACTTTATAATAGCTTTCATTAATAAATCATTAACAAACATTATGCAGTGCTTAATAGATCATTAGTTAATATATATTCACATATCTGGAAACATTAAATATTGTGTTTGTTAATGTTAAATAACAAATGTGTGAAACATTACCTAATAATTAACATTTCATGTAAACTGTAAATGTCTTGAAACTTCTAATTTATATGATCATGCACTTCTTGAAAATCTACAAATGATTTTCACAGATGTTCTAAAGTAATTAAAAGCTTTTGTTAATGCACAATATTTCTGCTGTTATTAGTTGGGTTAGAGACAAGTTTGGTGGTATGGGTAGGTTTAAGGGTTGGGTAAGGAGTCAATGTACAGGGCCAATTTGATTACTATAAGGCAACATGATTCAATCTGTTTATATTGCATTATTTTGATAAATGAAAAAAAAAAAATCTCTTCCTTATGATGTATGATGTATGCATGGTTTACACCCAAATTACAATGTGTGTACAATGTGTAATGATTAGTAAATGTTTAGGTAACACTTTAGAATACAAAAAAAAAAAAAAAAAATATATGACCCAACAGCTTCATCCCAGTGTTTTGGTAAATAAATGAATAAATAAACAAACCACCATTTTATAGAGTGTATCTGTAGTAAGTAGACAGATCAACACTGAACATATGCCTAATAAATAAGTATAGTTAGTAAGTAAATGAATGAATGAATAAATAAATAAATAAATATTTTATTAATGTCTAAGTCTAGTTTTGCTATAATCTTTGTGTTGTTTGTCATCCTCTCATCAGTAGCTGCAGTATCTCTCAGCTGTATCAGTGCAGTCACTGTGACTCTGACTGACAGAGGTTTTTGTATGACACTTTATCACTGTGTGAACACCCAGCTACCACTGATCTGGTGTAAACTCATACAGTAATATTCTCCTGTATCTTCAGTCTGGACTTCACTGATGGTCAGAGTGAAATCACTATCAGATCCACTGCCACTGAATCTAGATGGAGTTCCAGTGTAACTGTGTGTCGCATAATGTATGAGGAGTTTAGGAGCTTCTTCAGGTTTCTGTAAGTACCAGGCCAAACGAGTACCATAAAACACTCTGCTGCTGGTTTTACAGTTTATTCTGACTTCTTGTCCTTGAGTTACTGTCATTGATGGACTCTGAGTTACAGTGACCTGTCCACTACAGTCTAAAAATAAATAAAAATTCACAATAATGTACTGCACATTTTAAAGAATTATTAATAATAATAAAACATTGTACACAAACCTTGAGCAAACAGTGTGAGTGTCCAGATGACGATGAGGATGTTGTTCATTGTTGTTTTGTCTTGTGTGATGAAGAAGATTCTGTTCTGTTCTGCTCTTAGTCATGAAGTGTTCAACTCACAGCACTATAAACACTCTCAGAGCACTGACGCATGTGCTGACAATGCAAAGAAGAGGGGGCAGGATTTACAACAGCTTCAGCTGTTAATAAACTAATAAATTGTCTTTATGCAACAGTTATTTCCTACCTGGTCCCATGACAAAAACGTACCTCAGGGCACTTTTTTGCAGGATGCGAAATAGCTCTGGAGACAGAGCTGCTCTATTCTGAGAGGATCAGAAGCACTCCACCCTGACAATGCAAATGGGGTTTTCAGCTTACACTCCCAGTGTCACTGTTTGATTGGTTACATGATCTGAAACAGACCAGTTTCACTTCTCCTGTAGTTGAGCAACACAGAGACAAACTCATTACATTTATAGATATACATATTTTATACATGTCTATGTTACTATATGACATAATGCATTGTTACATACAGAGATATTTACTACATCTTTACTACATCAGGCGACATCAAACGAAAATAAAATATCAACATCTAAACCTCTGTTAATATTCAATAACTTTTGTAAATGTCTAACAGAAATCAAGTCAGTTAGTAATGTGAAGGTTGTAATGCTGTTTGTTGAGTTGTTTAGTGATCCTCTGCTGAGAATTACAGTCATCTGTCCTAGAATCTGAAGAACAAATGTGATGCGATCTGGGAAAACCCAACACATGGTGAAATTTTACAATTTTTAGGTTTTGATACCAAATGAAAGCTGGGTTCAAGTACTTTCCAAAACTGCTTTTATCCATAACTTTGTTTGTCCATAGCTTGAACATAGCACAAGTTATAGCTCTCTGAATTTGGCTGATAGTTATGATTTTCAGGAATGGAATTTTGAGAAAAACTGGTTTAAAGTAAGACATGTTTTACTTTCACTTTACGGGTTTAAGGAGAATTCTGTATCATTACAAAACACAAACAGACTTTTGTTTTGTTTTTTCAGTTGTTTATTATGGGTATAGTCTCCGAACTTTTGACCACCCCTTGTATGTTTAAATTGCACGAATAATGTACCTTATAGTTGTAGTTTACATGTAGAAACGCGAGCGCAGCACAGCTGTTCGCACATTGTTTATATAACGGTCATTGGACTCCTCTTTAGTAACTTCATCAGATCCTTCATCTCTGGATGTAAAATAGTCCATTATAACGTTGTTTAGGGCACTGACATCACTAGGATTGAGCAGATTGAGGCAAGTTAGATTGTTTTGAGTCAGCAGCTTCTTGCGATTGCCTTGATCTCTTGCGCTCCGCCATCTCACCATATCAAGAAATAAATAAATATCAACCTTACGTGCCATAGTTTACACATACCTGGTCCAATAAAAATTTATCGTTTAGGTCTAGAATAGATTTTTTTCTTATATCCTCTTCAATTCTTTACCTTGTTAAAGACATTTCACATTCTCTTGCCCCCCTGTCAGACCATAAGCAAATTTTTATAAATCTTGGTGGTTTGCAACCTATTTCTAAAATGCGGGGTTACTGGAAATTTAATAATTCTCTATTGAAGGACACTAAATTTAACGATAGTATAATTAATCTTGCGAAGGAGTTATTTACTAATGTGCATAATGGCTATAAAGAAAAATGGGAATACTTCAAATATAAATCCAGATTTATTGCTATAAAAAGACGTAAAGAACTGAAAGACTCTAGACTTCAAGTTGAATCTAATTTGCTTTGTCGGTTAAATGAATTGTCATCAAAAGAGAAGGTTTCAGAAGAAGAAAAATTTGAGTTGGATAAGCTCAATTTTCAAATCAATGAACTTTATTTAGAGTTAGCCAAAGGGGCATTTATAAGATCCAGAGCCAAATGGCTAGAAGAAGGTGAAAGGAACTCTAGCTATTTCTTTTCGCTTGAAAAGAGAAATGGAAAGAGAAAATCTCTTTCAGCTCTTAATATTAATGGAGTAGTTTGTAAAGATTTAGTTCAGATTTCTAACTTTGTTACAAATTTTTATAGCAACCTTTACTCTTCTAAATTTGATATTAATTGTTGTGATAGCTTTCTTGATAACATACAGTGTTGCATCCCTGCTGTTGATGAGGATTATAAATCACATTGTGAGTCTGAGTTGCAATGTGAAGAAGTTTGGAAGGCACTTCAGTCAATGAAAAAAGGAAAATCTCCAGGCATCGATGGCCTGTCTGTTTAATTTTTTACTCACGTTTGGGATACTATAAAAAAACCATTTAGTACATGTATAAAGAATGCATCACTCAAAGAGAGATGACCGCAACTATGAAACAAGGAATAATTTCTCTTATTCCTAAAGCTAACAAAGACACTCTCTTAATTGATAACTGGCGCCCCATAACGCTCCCAACCGTAGATTATAAAATTCTGGCTTTGGTTTATGCCAATAGATTGAAATCTAACCTTGATTCTACCATTTCTGAAACTCAATCTGGCTTTTTAAAGGGTCGCCACATATCCAATAATATAAGATTAGTCTTGGATTTGCTTGATTATGCTGATTCTGTGCACTCAGACAGTCTTATTCTTTTTCTTGATTTTTACAAAGCCTTTGACACGATTGAGCACCAATTTCTTTTGAAGTCTCTACAGTTGTTTGGATTTGGGAATGCCTTTGTTGACACCATTGCTATGTTTTATAACGGAATCAATAGTTCTGTTATTATTAATTTTAATACCTCTAAAAGATTTGATATTCTGTGTGGTGTTAGACAGGGCTGCCCAATTACTCCTTTTTTACTTTTATTAGTTACAGAGCTATTATCCCTAAGTATTGTTCAAAATCAAGACTTAAAAGGAATTTCTGTTTTTGGGAAGGAAATTAAGATTTCACAATTGGCAGACGACACCACTTTGTTCCTAAAGGATGAATCACATGTATCAAAGGCTTTAGACTTAATCTATCATTTTTCTAGTGCTTCTGGTCTAAAATTGAATATCTCAAAATGTGAGATAATGCCTGTGCATGATTTGAATTGTGACTCTATTGAAAATATTCCAGTTAAATCCACAATCAAATATTTAGGCATTTATATTACCAAAAATATTTTGGCAAGACAGCACTTGAATTTTTCGTCCAGGATAGTCAAATCAAAAAACATTCTTAATTCCTGGCTACAACGGGACCTATCATTGTATGGAAGAGTTCTATTGTCCAAGGCTGAGGGTCTTTCTCATTTTGTATATCCATCCCTATCTTTATTTGTTGAGAATAATGTAGCCAAAAAATTAATAATATTTTCTTAAAGTTTATTTGGAAAAATAAACCCCATAAATTAAAAAAGGAAGTGCTTTCCAATAGTAGAGCAGATGGGGGTATTGATTTTTTAGATTTTTCTGACACAATAAACATTTTTTAAATTAATTGGCTCAAAAGATGTCTAGCTAATCCTAAATCCTTATGGTATTTTATCCCTAACTATATTTTTGACAAAATTGGTAACCTTTCCTTCCTTTTAAAATGTAATTATTTGCCCTCTAAACTACCTATAGCTTTGTCCAAATTTCATCAGCAGTGTCTCCTTGCTTGGAAGCTTTGCTACGTTCACAGTTTTTCACCCCATAGAACATTTTTATGGAATAACAGAGATATTACAATCAGAAATAAATCACTATTTTTCCCTAGGTGGTTTCAAAATAATATTAATAGTATCCTTTGTTTATTTGATGACTCAGGAAATATTTTCTCTTATGAGCAATTTATGACATACCATAGTTTCCCGATTCCTCCAAAAGAATTTAATAAAGTGGTTAAAGCAATTTCACCTGGATTAATTCTCCTTGTTAAAAGTCATTCTTTATTTAACCCAAGGAGTTCAGTTGCAATTCAGTCTTCTTTGCTTTTGGAAGGCGTTGATCTGTTAGACAAGACATGTAATAATAAGTATGTGCGCCAAATTTTTCAATTTAAAAAGAGAACTTCTTCCAGAGGAAAGTTCTATTGGAGGTCCTTGGTTGAAGATATAGACTGGAAAAGATCCTGGCTTTTACCTGGGAAATACTGTATTTCTAATAAAGCAAAAGAAACGCATTTTAAAATTTTGCATAAAATCTATCCTGTCAACTCTAATGTTTCTAAATATTTGGACATTGACAGCTCATGTTCTTTTTGCAAACAAGCAGAGGAGACACTAGTACATTTTTTTTTGATTGTCCTTTATCCATGCAATTTTGGTCTGAGCTAAGTTCTCATATATTTGAATCTACCAGTGTTGTAAACTCCTTTAGTTTAAAAGATATTATTTTTTATTATGATAATAGTAAAAATAAACCCCTGGAACATACTACTTTTATTTTATATGGTAAATTTTTCATTCACAAACAAAAATTTGCAAATAGCTTCCCATTTTATCCCCTTTTTAAAATTGAACTAAACTCTCTTCTAAATTCTCTTCATTTTATAAAGAATAAAAAAAACTTAAGATTCTTGAAATATTATGCAGAGGTATGTAAAGAAAATTGATGTATTTAAATGCTTTCCTTATGTTCGATTTATTTGAATATCCTTGAAATATTGTAATGTAAAGTATCATTACAATCTGGAATTTTTTTTGTGTGTGTGTGTGTGTGTGTGTGTGTGTGTGTGTGTGTGTGTGTGTGAGCAACTATTTGTACTTTTATTATTGTTTTTGCATTTGTGTGTTTGTCATGTGTTTAATTTTTATTGTTATTTTATTTTAAATTATTTTTGTACTATTGGTCATTATTTTATATATGTATATGTGATCCCCTGGCTATATTGTTCTTGTACTTTCTGTTCAATATTAATAATAAAAAAAATATATATGACTGTCAATTAATACATTCAGTGGTCTAGAGGGTAAAGCCTGTGGTAACTCTTTTCAGCGCAGATGACCCGGGTTCAATTCCACCTTCTGATGAGCTTTTTTTCCCACCATTTTCAAATCACATATCATATTGAAAAAGCATTTGCTTTCAATAAAAATTAAGGAAATAATAGAAAAATTAAAAATAAAGTATCAGTTAGGGTTAGGGAAGGTGTAGGGAGGGCTTATTATCCCAATAAGGCAGCATCCATTTAATAAATTCAATTAAAACAATAATTTTACACTCAATGCGTAATTACTGCATACTCTGTATTTAATGTACTACAATACTGAGGTGCAGATAATTGCATCTATTTGCATAAGTATTATAAATAGCAGAAAATCCTTAAAGTGTAAATAGAACCTATTGCTACTTAGTGTAAATAGCATCTCTCACTAAGAAAATATACTATTTTCACTTAGTGTAAACAGCATCTGTTGCTATTTGCACTTAGCGTAAATAGCTTCTATCACTCTCTATAACCTCTAGCTGCTGCCATTTTTTAATGGTCACTCATACAAATCTCAGAAATGGTGATAATCAGCAAAACATTCAGATAAACAGATTAACTCACAAAACAATCTGAGCATCACAAAACAAGCTACTGAAAAGTAATAATAATAATAATGATAACAATATTAACAGCAGAAATTGTAAGACACTTTAGCTGCATAATTTCATGTCCCAAAGCATGCTGGGAAACATGAATGAGTGCATGGATGACTGCAACATAAAGCTTTTTGTTGACTGAAAGGATCAGAGCTTCAGCTAATATTTTATAGATAAATATTAACCGAGCAAACTATTGCAGAAACAGGACTGTAGTCAGATTATAAACATATGGTGACCTGGAGAAATTGTTCATATTATTAATAGTTTTTGAAGTGCAAAATGTCATGTGAGTCACATATCAGGCCTCATGTGTGCTTTATTTGACAGTTCTTGCATTTGTTGATTTAGATATACAAGAAAATAAATACTGACTACACTACAACGACAACAGAGTGAATGAATGATATGCTATAATCTTTGTGTTGTTTGTCATCCTCTTATAAGCAGCTGCAGTATCTCTCAGCTGTATCAGTGCAGTCACTGTGTCTCTGACTGACAGAGGTTTTAGTAGGACTCTTTATCACTGTGTGAACACACAGCTACTAGGACAGTGTAAACTCTGACAGTAATAATCTCCTGTATCTTCAGTCTGGACTCCACTGATGGTCAGAGTGAAATCACTGCCAGATCCACTGCCACTGAATCTAGATGGAGTTCCTGACTGGCGGCTGCTTGTATAATAAATCAGGAGTTTAGGAGCTTCTCCAGGTTTCTGTAAGTACCAGTGTAAATAACTACCACCATGTACACTGCTGCTGGTTTTACAGTTTATTCTGACTTCTTGTCCTTGAGCTGCTGATATTGATGGACTCTGAGTTACAGTGATCTGTCCTCTACACTCTGAAAGAAAGGAAAAGAGAACGTAAATTAATAGTATGTATATTTCACATTTTAAAAAAGTGTAATAGTTGTTATGAAAGTTTTACTACAAACCTTGAGCGAACAGTGAGAGCGTCCAGATGAGGATGATGATGTTGTTCATTGTTGTTGTTTTGTCTTGTGTGATGATGGAGATTCTGTTCTGTTCTGCTCTCAGTCATGAAGTGTTCAACTCACAGCACTATAAACACTCTCATGCAAAGTGTCTCTCTATGTAAATGCTCTAGGTGCAATAGGAGATCTTGGAAAATGCTAACTTTAGCCTGATAGCACTGAAAGCAAAAGGTCCCACCCTCCCTGCAAATTGCTGTCCAAAGCCACACCCTCCAAATGCATCTACACACACAGACCAGATGACCTGTCTCGACTATAAATACAGACCTGACTGTACTATAAAGTGTCCTCATCAGTTAAAGTATTACAATACCAGGAAGGAAGATCAGGTTGTTGATGTTTGCCCATGTGTGACAGTTTTAGGTTGAGTTCTGGCTTGTTGTGTATGGGCCACATCTGGCCTATACCAGGTGATTAAAATGTGAATAATATTGACAGCCAGCAGTTAAACTGGGTGCTGGGAACATTCTATATCTGCAAACATAATATTTAAATGCTTTAATACTGTCAGAAATCTAGTTATCAAACTGTTGATTTTAGGGATGTGACAAGATCTCGTGTCTCATAAAACAGTTTGCAATGTTGTTCACATTAGTGCTACACGATTAATCCTTAAAAGATTGCGATCTCTGTTCAAACACAATATTATTCTTAAATAATAACTATTCAGCTGTGTCTATTACGACTGTTTCACATCGCGCTGCACACTCTCTACTGACGCTTATGATGTGAAACCCGTATTAAAAACATTCAAATCTGTGTTCATGCTGCTTATGATCCAAAAAGAGCAACACAGCTTAATAATGATCATTATTTCTGTGTTACAGACATTTATATAATGGAAGTACTGGTATAAAAGTTTAAAGTTTGGGTATAAACACTTATTGTCTGCGGTAGTGATCAAAAAGAAAGTATCTTAACACTTACACATATTGTAACCCAGAGAGCAAAAATCATCTGGTCCAGACTTGGGCTGGTGTCTTTTGGCACAACGGGCCAATACCGGCACACATCAGCTTTTCCCTCACCTGCAGAGGTGGAAAATCCATGTGCCATGAGTAAAAGTCCTCCCCAGTATTTTGTTCCAATCACCTGGATTTGCTAATTAGCACAGTTTTTCAGCAGGAGGTCAGAGATGGGACCAAGTTATTCCTTTCGAGTCACAAGAAATTCTCGAGGCAAATCCAAAGTCCCCAAAGAGTTAACGAGATAATTACGAAATGATGATTGTCCATTAGTGATAAACACCTGCTGTCACCGAGAATTACAAAGGATCAGATGTTGATGTTTTATTAGTTAAAATGATGCCACCATCATGAAGAGCTGGGCCGGGCTGGGCCTGGTTTCAGTGGGTGGGAACAGAGGTGGAAAATCCATGTGCCATGAGTAAAAGTCCACCCCAGTATTTTGTTTCAATCACCTAGATTTATTAGGTGTAGCTATTAAAAAAAAAAAAAAACTATGTAGTGCATATTAAAAAACTGATCTCCGGTGCCATTTAGGCACACACAGACACCAAGAACCAGCACATGAATCTCAACAATGGTGACAACAAAATGTTTGATACTGAGTAACACCATAGTAAAAACTCCCATCATGCACTGCAGTATAAATAATTGTCACCACTGTTGAGATTCATATGCTGGTTCTTGGTGTCTGTGTGTGCCTAAATGGCACCGGAGATCAGTTTTTTAATATGCACTACATAGTTTTTTTTTTTTTTTAATAGCTACACCTAATAAATCTAGGTGATTGAAACAAAATACTGGGGTGGACTTTTACTCATGGCACATGGATTTTCCACCTCTGTTCCCACCCACTGAAACCAGGCCCAGCCTGGATCCATCTTACAGCACTGAAACGGATGTGATTGTAACACGGATTTGCCGGTTTGAAAACGGATCCGGCACAGAATCAGCTGCTGTCTGGGAAAGTTCATTCTCTTCCGCCAGGAGGTGGCGACAACTGCATGTTTAAAAAAAGAATCATTCAATCATTGAATCATTCATTCGGGAGATTCCATTAGTGAAACGAGTCTTTATTAATTGAGACACTGATTTCATTTTTTACCTTCATATCAAATGTTTATCTAATATATTTTTATTAGACTTAAGCAATGAACCCTGTGTCAGAACCACTAGTAAATTGTTTAAATTTTGAATCTTTTTTCTCTTCAGAGTCGTGAGAGAATCCCCAGACAGCAGCTGACTCTGTGCTGGTTTTGTTTTCAAACCGGCAAATCCGCGTTACAGTCACATCCGTTTCAGTCCTGTATCACAGTCTTAGACGGATCCGGCCCGGACCTGGTTGCAGTGGGCACGGACTATTATCGCAGAGTGGATTCGGGCCGAGTCTGGTACGGAGCTGGCCCAGATGAGCGGAAAACCAGATGTGTGCTGGTATTGGCCCGTTGTGCCAAAAGACACAGGCCCAAGTCCGTTTTGCGGATTTGCAGAAGTGTGGGCCGGAATCAGACCAGATGAATTTTGCTGTCTGGGAAATAATTCACAAAGAAAAAACAGGGTGTACTTTTAAAGTGAAATTAAATGGAGGAATTAAATTACAGGTCCTTCTCAAAAAATTAGCATATTGTGATAAAGTTCATTATTTTCTGTAATGTACTGATAAACATTAGACTTTCATATATTTTAGATTCATTACACACAACTCGAAGTAGTTCAAGCCTTTTATTGTTTTAATATTGATGATTTTGGCATACAGCTCATGAAAACCCAAAATTCCTATCTCAAAAAATTAGCATATCATGAAAAGGTTCTATTAACCTAATCATCTGAATCAACTAATTAACTCTAAACACCTGCAAAAGATTCCTGAGGCTTTTAAAAACTCCCAGCCTGGTTCATTACTCAAAACCGCAATCATGGGTAAGACTGCCGACCTGACTGCTGTCCAGAAGGCCATCATTGACACCCTCAAGCAAGAGGTCTGTGGGAAGGAAAAAGTGTGGCAGAAAACGCTGCACAACGAGAAGAGGTGACCGGACCCTGAGGAAGATTGTGGAGAAGGACCGATTCCAGACCTTGGGGGACCTGCGGAAGCAGTGGACTGAGTCTGGAGTAGAAACATCCAGAGCCACCGTGTACAGGCGTGTGCAGGAAATGGGCTACAGGTGCCGCATTCCCCAGGTCAAGCCATTTTTGAACCAGAAACAGCGGCAGAAGCGCCTGACCTGGGCTACAGAGAAGCAGCACTGGACTGTTGCTCAGTGGTCCAAAGTACTTTTTTCGGATGAAAGCAAATTTTGCATGTCATTCGGAAATCAAGGTGCCAGAGTCTGGAGGAAGACTGGGGAGAGAGAAATGCCAAAATGCCTGAAGTCCAGTGTCAAGTACCCACAGTCAGTGATGGTCTGGGGTGCCATGTCAGCTGCTGGTGTTGGTCCACTGTGTTTTATCAAGGGCAGGGTCAATGCAGCTAGCTATCAGGAGATTTTGGAGCACTTCATGCTTCCATCTGCTGAAAAGCTTTATGGAGATGAAGATTTCATTTTTCAGCACGACCTGGCACCTGCTCACAGTGCCAAAACCACTGGTAAATGGTTTACTGACCATGGTATTACTGTGCTCAATTGGCCTGCCAACTCTCCCGACCTGAACCCCATAGAGAATCTGTGGGATATTGTGAAGAGAAAGTTGAGAGACGCAAGACCCAACACTCTGGATGAGCTTAAGGCCGCTATCGAAGCATCCTGGGCCTCCATAACTAACACCTCAGCAGTGCCACAGGCTGATTGCCTCCATGCCACGCCGCATTGAAGCAGTCATTTCTGCAAAAGGATTCCCGACCAAGTATTGAGTGCATAACTGAACATAATTATTTGAAGGTTGACTTTTTTTGTATTAAAAACACTTTTCTTTTATTGGTCGGATGAAATATGCTAATTTTTTGAGATAGGAATTTTGGGTTTTCATGAGCTGTATGCCAAAATCATCAATATTAAAACAATAAAAGGCTTGAACTACTTTGAGTTGTGTGTAATGAATCTAAAATATATGAAAGTCTAATGTTTAATCAGTACATTACAGAAAATAATGAACTTTATCACAATATGCTAATTTTTTGAGAAGGACCTGTAATTAATGTCCAAAGTCCAATGCACTATGGCTTGAGTGCAGTCCTTTTTGCGTTGTTTCAATATAAAGCCATTTTATTCTTGAACTGGATAATATTGGGTTTCTTTTGAGATCACTTGCATTTATGATGTGAAACTTGCTATGTAGTATGAAAAGATTTAATATAAAAAATGACTTATCCATATAATTTTTCCCATTAAAAAATCACTGCCAAACAACTACACTTGCATGGAACGGATCATTTTTACTGTACACACTGCACTCACAAATAAATGAAATTATCCAGGGAATTATATAAACTGAAAAATCAAGTGAAAATGTTAAGTATATATTTTATGTGACTCATAATCGTAATCATACAAATCTGCACACACGGATCCCGTCAAAGGCAGATGCAGAAAAACGTTTGCAAAAGAACCCGACTGTAAGTACATTAACATTATTAGTTTTAACTCTTAGCAAACGTCTTTCATTTTTCAAGTTTTTCCCTACTTTTCTCGAGAAGTCTCCAGTGTAAATGTATAAAGGAAGTAAAGATACACTGCTTTGCGGGAAAGCAGAAGTTAGCTGACGTCATTGTGAAAAGGTCCTATTGATTCAGTGTGCAGTGTAGAGAGCTTTATTAATTAAAATGCAAGTTTGTGAGATTGCGATGAACTAAGACTAAGAGCTTTTAATGATTACAAAGAACGTTTGCAAATATGAAATTGAATTTACACAACAGTTTTATACATTTTTGATTTTATACAAATGTTTATATTAAGTGACTTACATTTTAGGAATGTCTGTTTTAGGAACACATCTGATTGTGCTCTATATTGCCAACAAAAATAGTTCCAAACAAAGCCAGAGTTGAGTGAATGAAACTGCGCTTTTGAACGATTTGTTTAAAGGTCCTGTTATCACTTTTTGAACTTTAGTCAGTGCGTGGTGTGTATGTTTGTGCATAAAAAGGATCTACAAAGTTACACTCTGACCAGACAAACAGAGATCATCTCTCAAAGATGCAACCATTAGAATTTTTCAATGCTGACACATTAAACATCATCAGACAAATCTGAACAATGGTGACAATCAACAAAACATTCAGATAAACAGATCCACTCTGAACCGCACAAAACAAGCTACTGAAAACAACAACAAGACAACAATAAGAGCAGAAATGGTTAGACAATTCAGCTGCATATTTATTTATGCCACAATGCATGCTGGGAAAAATAGATCATGCACTGCAATATGAAGCTTTTTGATAATTGAAAGGTTCAAAGCTTTATCTTATATTTTATAGATAAACATTAACCATGACAACATCTGCAGAAACAGGACGGCAGTCAAATTATAAACGTGGTGACTGGGAATTTTTTCATTTTATTATTAGTTTTTAAAGTGCAAACTGCCATGTAAGGCACATATCAGGCCTCAGTGTGTGATTTGTTTGATAATTCTTCTGTTTGTTCTGATATAGATACGCAAGACAATAAAATACTGGCTACACTTTACAATGATTACAGAGTAAATGAATGATGATATGATGTGCTGTATAGTCAGTAAATAAATAAATAAATTAATTAATTAATTCTCTCAGGTGTTTGCTATAATCTTTGTTTTCTTCATCCTCCCATCAGCAGCTGCAGTATCTCTCAGCTGTATGAGTTCAGTCACTGTGACTCTGACTGACGGAGGTTTTTGTACGACTTTTTATCACTGTGTGAACACGTATTTGCTGTTGATGGAGTGCTGACTCTGACAGTAATAATCTCCTGTATCTTCAGTCTGGACTCCACTGATGGTCAGAGTGAAATCACTGCCAGATCCACTGCCACTGAATCTAGATGGAGTTCCAGTGTTACGGCTTGTTGCAGCATATATGAGGAGTTTAGGAGCTTCTCCAGGTTTCTGTAAGTACCAGGCTAAATTATTATTATTCCACACACTACTGCTGGTTTTACAGTTTATTCTGACTTCTTGTCCTTGAGCTGCTGATATTGATGGACTCTGAGTTACAGTGATCTGTCCTCTACACTCTGAAAGAAAGGAAAAAAGACAAGAATTAAAAGTATGTATATTTCACATTTGAAAAGAATTAGTGTAATTGTTGTTATGAAAGTCTTACTACAAACCTTGAGCAAACAGTGTGAGTGTCCAGATGAGGATGATGATGTTGTTCATTGTTGTTGTTTTGTCTTGTGTGATGATGGAGATTCTGTTCTGTTCTCAGTCATGAAGTGTTCAACTCACAGCACTATAAACACTCTCATGCAAAGTGTCTCTCTATGTAAATGCTCTTCATACACAGAACAGACAGCTGTCAGTCTCAGACCTCAGATGAATTTATGCATGTTCATGTTCTACAAAACAATATAAGTTTTAATAATTTGTGATGAATATGAACTATAGAAATCAGACAGACATGCTCTACAATAAGTGTTTAATTATTTTATCAGGTTCATAATAAACCTAATAAAGACCATTTGCTTTTTAAATGCATATATATATATATATATATATATATATATATATATATATATATATATATATATACACTTTATTCAACATTTGAAGTGGATTAAAAAAGTCAATCAAAGTTGTTCTAAGACAAGAACAGGTATTGTTTTGCTTTTAAGACAACTTTGATGAAAGGTTTTGATCCACTTCAAATGTTGACTAATGTATATATATTCATACATATAAACGAGTTTGACACAAGACTGAAAACTAAAGTGATATTCCTATTGATCCCTTATAATAAATAATTTTGTATGTAATTCGTTAATTTTTTGTGGTATTAAAGGTTGTATCAGCGATTTCTGATGAAGCGGATCCCAAACAAACAGAGCCAGTTTGACTGTCAGTATTCTCTTGTATTTTTGAAAGTTAAATGTTCATATTTTGATTTAAATGTGCAATATGAGCATAAGGTCCACGCAACTGGCCCAGTGGAGGTATCCAATTTTGGCTGAAGGTCTCTTGCATGTTCAGTCTTTTCCTAAATTTAGGTTATATTCAAATCTGACTCCATTTAATTATCTAACCTGACTCATCTGACTCCATTTTGTTATGGCCTCACATTTGAAGGCAATTATTATTGACCATTCATAGGATAATTGATCTAGACATCTGCTTATACTATTTATTCTTTAATATTACTGTACTCATTTATCTGGGTGCTCATGTCGCTCAAAGATATGGTTCGGTCATTAGCATACCTTACGGTCACATTCTTGTCAGTCTTGGTTATTAGACAGAGGTAATTGACAAATACTTTAGATGGTCGCTTCTACGCTTGCTCCTTCTAAATTCTACTTTTACTTTTATTTAGTCCCCCTTAGATCTGTATACACTTGAATAAAGCAACATTATCTCTAGTCAGAGGTCATGACCACTACTATAGATATAAGCCAACCAACATTACTTCTCTATAGTAGCTTTGGTATGGTCATGCCATGGTTTCCCATGTACACTTATCTAGAGTAACATTACAATAAATAGAGGTCATGGCTCACCCACTTTAGGTTGATCGAACAACATCTAGTTGACCCAAACAGAAGTTCTCTATAAGCACTTACAATCTAAGTACACTTGAACTAATACCAAGTGCTAGCTGGATCTCTAAAGATACAGTTGGTGTGCCCCATGCTCCATCTCAACTGAATTTTAGTCAGTTACTAACCTGACACAGGAAATGCGGTAACAAGGATACAACATGATCTACTAGAGTCAATAATTACAGAGTAAATCGGGATAAAATCAAATGTAACAATTTATTAGCAGTCAGGTAAATATGTATTACGCCAATTACATAGCCAATTCAAAGATATCAAATCAATACAAGACATCATATTCTCAAAGATGAATCTGTACTCTGCATTTGATGGATCAAAAAAAGGATAGGAGAGAAGGGACTTTTCTCACATCTTCTCTCAGTGAGATGTGGAAACAGATGTTTGTATCTTAAAACACCATGTGTGTATTGTCCATCTCAGAAGATCAAAGTGTCTGAGGTTCTGTAAACCTTACATGAGATCTTGGAAAATGCTAACTGATAGCACTGAAAGCAAAACGTCCGACCCTCCCCGTCAATTGCTGTTCAAAGCCACATCCTCTAAATGCATCTACACACACACAGACCAGACGACCAGAGACAACATTACTATAATACATCATATGTCATTAACCACTGAGAACACTTTATAGTAAAGTTAGTAAAAGTATTACAATACCAGGCTGTCTGTGTGAACAGTTTTACATATCTATGGTTTTGATGCAGTTTTATGTCTGACGATAGGCCTTTTTCCTCTCCATTTCCTAGCGGATGTAACAAAACAAAAAACAACAACAAAAAAGACAAAATAAAAAAAGAAATACAAGTTTTTGTCATTCCACAAGCAACAACTTTGGAGTGGCCCTCCATCTCCACACTAGTAAACACTGGGTCTGTACTGTAGTGAATCGCATCTTCCGTGGAGGGGTTTGGACGGTATGCAAACTGGAGCATGATCAAGTGTGTTGGGAAGACTAGATTTGATGTGGTGCATGACTAACCTCTCAAAGCACTTCATGATGGGGGTCAGTGCTGTGGGACAGTAGTCATTCAGACAGGACACTGGTGACTTTTGGTTCTGGAATTATGGAGGTGGATTTAAGACGACCATGTGGCTCAGTGAGGTGTTGAAGACGTCAGTTAGGACATTTGCCTGCTATGCAGAACAGTCTCTTAGCACATGGTCAGGTATGTTTAAAAGAACTTTAAATCCATATTTAAACTGGATTATGATGTGGTGACCTCACCAATAAAGAATCCTTCTAAAATGCATACAAATACACTCTTAGCATCAGTACATACATACATACGTACACGCACGCACACACACCATCTCTGCAAAAAACATCAGTCATGTACACTTTTTAATAGAAAAAGTGCAAAGACCACAACTTCCACTTCCAAGAGCCACTTCTCAAGCAGTCATTAGATTCACCTGATGTAACGATTTAGTCCACTGAATGTGAGCTGAGTTGTGAACCCATGCACAGTTTATTAAACAAAGTGTAATCCAAATAATAATCCAAAGAATAACTTGAAACAGACTTAACTTGTTGTGACTTGACAATGAAACAGGCATGAACAGGACTCACCAACAGCAGGTTACATCGTTAATACACGACAAGGAACAATGGGAACATGAAAGCAACTTATACCAAACAAAGGGGGTCACATGACATAACCAACCAATGAGAAACACTGAACATCACATAGCAACCAATGAGAACATGACACATGGAAAACATCACAGCAGATAGAAATAAAACAAATTCTCAGTCAAACAGGAAATTATAATTCATTAATTGTATTCTTGAAGGAAACAGGGCTGATAAATAGGTTGTAAAGGTTTTTTTTTTTTTTTAATGTATATGTATGTATGTATGTATATGTATGTGTATATATATGTGTATATATATATATATATATATATATTTGGTTTATTTATTCATTTAACATTAATATGTGTTTAGCAGAGGGTAAGAATTCTGGTCCACACTCCAGTATAGTAGGTGGCGGTAATACACCAATAACGTTGGCTGTCACCCGCCATAAAACAAGAAGAAGAAGAAGAAGAAGACACATGGAAAGGAAGGATAACATGAGGAAACAAGGGAAGCAAGACAAAGACAGGAACCATGAACTTCAAAACAAAAACCCAAAACCCCATGTTACACCTGAAAAAACCCTGACAGCTTGTTCACTCAGTGTGAAGTAATGTCTATTGTGAATAATGCAATTAGTTTTATGACTCTGGACATTTTAACCTTTGCATTCTGATCTTGTGTGGCCCATGAATGTTTGCCTCTCTGTTTCTCCTAATCAGTTTCTGCACATGGATTCAGACCTTCACTCTCTGCCTGATGCCTCACAAATATATCATATAAATAAATTGTTTTTGAATTGTCTGATATGTGTGTCATTGTGTTGTTGTCTTCCTCCCGTCAGCAGCTGCAGTATCTCTCAGCTGTATCAGTGCAGTCACTGTGACTCTGACTGACAGAGGTTTTTGTACGACTCTTTATCACTGTGTGAACACCCAGCTACCACTGATCTGGTGTAAACTCTGACAGTAATAATGTCCTGTATCTTCAGTCTGGACTCCACTGATGGTCAGAGTGAAATCAGTCCCAGATCCACTGCCACTGAATCGAGATGGAGTTCCTGACTGGAGGCGGTTTGCATAATAAATCAGGAGTTTAGGAGCTTCTCCAGGTTTCTGTAAGTACCAGGACACACATGGTGTGCTGCCGCAGGGTGTAGCAGTACTGAGTTTACATCTCATCACAACATTTTCTTGTGGTGTGGCAGGTTTCACTGAAGGAGTCTGAGTGACTGTGATCTGAGCTTCACACCCTGAAAAACAAACATTTATGAGTTCATGAAAATAAATTATTTGACATAAAATGATTTGATTAATATAGTTTATTTCAAATATACACTATTCACCTTGTAGTATAAAGCAGTATAAAAGTGTCCAGATGAAGATGACGATGAAGGTCATGTTGATGAAGATTGTTGTGTGTCAGTGATGAAGTGTTAAACTCACAGCACTATAAACACTCTCATCATCTGATGAATATGCAAACACACTCCAGATCATTTACCTGAAGACACTAGAAATACACAGTTTAGCAATTTTGTTCATTCAATATCTTTGCTAATATATATATATATATATATATAATCAGTTTATTCATTATACTGTATAATAGATAAAAGGTCACCCTATAAGGAATAACCAATTTAATCTTGCCATTAGATTTTATCATAAAGCAGTTAAATATAATTAAAATCACATGCATACTAAAAATGTGAGGAATACATTTTGGGAGTGATTACATTTTGTGCTGTTTTTTATATATATATATATATATATATATATGTATATATATATATATATATATAATAATCCATCGCTGATGTTGAGTCTCATATCAGTGTGTGTTAATGTCGTTCTCTCTTTCTCTGCTGAAGTTTGTGTTCATCTGAGTGTGGCAGAGGTTTTTGTATGACACTTTCACTAGAATGAAGCACTGTGCTACACTTTTGGTGGAGGAACCAAACTGACAATCAGTAAGTCTCTTCAAATTTATCATTAAAATGTATCGTTTTATTTTTTATTATTTTTATTTTTTTTATTTAAGCAAGCAAAATAGTGAAAAAATTATGAATTGCTAAATATTTAGTGAGAAGTTTTAAAACGTCTGCTATTTTACAAATACATGTAATCTGCAATATTTCATGACATTCATATTTTTCCATTTCAAGGCATATTTCATGTTGTTTTTAAAAATTGTACATGAGCAATTTTTGATATTGTTTTTTGCTACCATTTCATTGCTTGAAATATATAGATGGCAATATTTTCTGACATAGTCAATTATTTCTTAAAATACATGATTTGTCCACAATTGTTTGTAAATTAGGAGTCTTTGAAATACATGACACAAAAGTTTAATGATATGGACAAAATAATTCAAATTTTGAGAAAAGAAATCTTCAGAAAAGATCAAATTATTATATGGTTTGCTGAAGATCATGTCTGCTTTGGAGAACTGATTCATATTTAGAAGTACATGATAATGATACATTTAGTACCATTGAAAATTTATTTAACTGAGAATATTTACATACTTCATTCAGGATATATGTGGATGAATATATGAATGAAAGCAGTGATGTGGTGTTACAGTAAAATGATGAACTGGATGTGGTTTTCAATTGAAGATTGTAGATGAAAAAGTTAATAACTGAGTTTTGTGTGTGTTTGTGTGTTTCAGCTGGTCCCAAAGTGAAGCCCTCAGTGTCTCTGCTGCCTCCCTCTTCTCTGCAGATCTCTGGAGACTCAGCCGCACTGCTCTGTCTGCTCAGCTCTTACTCTCCACAGGGGGCGCAGGTGAGCTGGACACTGGACGGGTCAGAGGTCACCGAGGAAATCTGATTTTCACCTCAAACTCACAGTTTCACTTCTGCTCATGAGATATGGGGTTATGAGTAATAAATTCATTATCAGCTGGGGATGAAGGAGCTGCTCAAATCTTTGTTACTTTTGATACACAATGACTTTTTGATAAACAAAACAACATATTGCACCATTATTGTGTGATTTGTTATCAGTTTAAACACTTTAGTTTCTGTGTTTGGTCTCTGTGTGTCAGTAGTGAGTGATAGTGTTTGAGCAGCTGCAGTATCAGTTCAGTCACTGTGACTCTGACTGACGGAGGTTTTTGTACGACTCTTTATCACTGTGTGTACGCTGGATCATTGTGGTAACTCTGACAGTAATAATCTCCTGTATCTTCAGTCTGGACTCCACTGATGGTCAGAGTGAAATCAGTCCCAGATCTGAGGATATGAGGAGTTTAGGAGCTTCTCCAGGTTTCTGTAAGTACCAGTGTAAATAGCTACCACCAAATACACTGCTGCTGGTTTTACAGTTTATTCTGACTTCTTGTCCTTGAGCTGTTGTTATTGATGGACTCTGAGTTACAGTGTACTGTCCTCTACACTCTGAAAGAAAGGAAAAGAGACAAGAATTAAAAGTATGTATTTTTCACATTTTAAAAGAAATAGTGTAATTGTTGTTACGAAAGTTTGCTACAAACCTTGAGCAAACACTGTGAGTGTCCAGATGAGGATGATGATGTTGTTCATTGTTGTTGTTTTGTCTTGTGTGATGATGGAGATTCTGTTCTGCTCTGCTCTCAGTCATGAAGTGTTCAACTCACAGCACTATAAACACTCTCAGAGCACTGAAGCATGTGCTGACAATGCAAAGAAGTGGGCAGGATTTACAACAGCTTGAGCTGCTACCAAACCCATATTACGGTATATTTGATTTTACATTCTGACTAATGTTATGTCGTTCATGCAGTTGGTTTTGTTTTAAATGAGCCACTTCAAGAGGATCTTTTCTATAGAGTTTACTTTCCTTGTAGTTGCCCAGTTTGCATGTTGTTTTTGCACAGAACGACCGCCAATAGGAATAGTAGCAGAATAAACATAAGAAATAGACTTAAAGGGACCATGCTCTTTACTACAGTTATTTTTAGTAACTAAAATGGAAATTTGTTTTTAAATATTTCACAGGGTTCCCACGGGTGATGGAATTTCTGGAATATCATGGAATTTTAAAAGGTCTATTCTAAACACTGAAAGTCAGGGGAATGTAATGTAAAAAATGTAATTTTCAGATACCATATTTCTTTTTTAATTTTTTATTGCGTTTTGCCTGTACTTTTGCCTCTACTGTGTCACTTGTGTATGCGCATTCACAAGAGTACAGAAATGTGGAATGAAGTCGTTACTTTTTGTTTTCTTTGCGCAAAAAAGTATTCTCGTAGCTTACAGTTACAGTCAAACTACAGTTGAAACACTGATGTCACATGGACTACTTTGTCAATCATCTTGATACTTTTCCGGGCCTAAAAATATAAAATATCTTAAATTGTGTTTCGAAGATGAAAGAAGGTCTTACGGGGTTGAATTTGACATTTGGCTTAGAGTGGGAACCCTGATTTGGCTACCATCATGCTGTAAAGAAAGTTTTTTTGTTGTTTTTTTTTTTACTGAAAATTGATTAGTGTGCATGATAAATGTTTGATTCATCTGTATTTTTTTTTATCCATGCTGATTAAGATGGTTGTTCAGGTCTAAGCAATTACATATTGCTATAAATTTGGGTATTTCATATTTACACTCTTCTAAACTTATCCTTTCCTCACTTTCTCTCTCTTTCTGCAACCTGTGTGAATGTGTGTGTTAGATTAGTTTGTTAGATTAGTTTATGTGTCTTAGATTTAGTCAATAAAACCTTATTTTTATTGAAAGAGAAGTATCTTGTGTTTTGTGCTTACAAGTTAATGTTTTAAACTGCCGATCTTGTTACTGTGCTCATAAATATAGTGCTGTTGTTATATTTTGGATATTACTATCCAATGCAGAGTTAAAGTTATACGGCTCATTCAAAATATCGCTGGCCGACTCTGATCAGCCGTAAAACAGTGATCCTGTTCAAATTCCCTATAAAATCCTAAATCCATTTGAGCTCAATTAAACTGTTGAACCTTATGGTTCTGGTGGAGTATCCCTACACAAATTCCCTACAATCTACAATCTAGCTCTATATCTGACATAAACAAAATGTTGTGTTTGGATGTAAAAAAAACATACTGTAGCAGTCAGTTACTGTTTTAGTAAGTTTAGTTTTATTTATGGGGCTTGATTTAAATGTCTATATAGTGATTGTGTAGTTTGTATATTGTATAAATATATCAGCTGTAGTGATGTTGAATACGATGAATGTCGAGATTGTTTTGTTGAAATTATGTGAATGATGAGGGCAAAAGAGTGCTGGAGCTGCAGTGTGTTTTCTTTGTGTTTGTGAATGTGTTGTGTTTGTGCATTATGGGATTGAAAGCAGCATGGAGAAAGCATTGAGACTGTGAAAAGTAGGCAATGCAAGATTCTGACTTATGTTTGCGGAACTGGTGGTCTCGGCACACTTTCACACGAACCCTGGAGCGGTTCATTTGTGGTGGGAACGTGCTCAGATCCAACGGACCATGCTTTATCATAATGTATAATGGGTTATTACAGTTCCGTGTAGCTTTGTTGTTTTGCCAATAACATTAACTCTTAAAATGAAACTGTGAATATCAGTGGATGAGCACGTCTTCGACATTCAAAATAAAAGCGTACCTTTTCAGTTTATAACTATCCTCTTTTTCATAGTAGGTGCATTTTAAAAATGTTTTCCCTAACGAATCCTGGACACGTTACAATAATAAGACCACAAAACAGGACTCAGATTAAAAGGCATCAGACGAAACAGACTCGGAACTGTTTGTTCTGATTTAGATACACAAGACAAAGAAATACTGGTTACGCTTTACGAATACAGAGTAAATGTATGATGATATGATGTAATGTATTTGTCTAAATAAGTATAGTAAGTAAATAAATATGTATGAAATCTTTCAAATGTTTGCTATAATCTGTTTTCTTCATCATCCCATCAGCAGCTGCAGTATCTCTCGGCAGTATCAGTGCAGTCACTGTGAATCTGACTGACAGAGGTTTTTGTACAACTCTTTATCACTGTGTGAACACATATTTACTGCTGATCTGGTGTTCACTCTGACAGTAATAATGTCCAGCATCTTCAGTCTGGACTCCACTGATGGTCAGAGTGAAATCCCTGTCAGATCCACTGCCACTGAATCTAGATGGAGTTCCAGTGTAACGGTTTGTTGCATAATATATGAGGACTTTAGGAAGTTCTCTAGGTTTCTGTAAGTACCAGGCTAAGTCAGCACCACCATCATCCACTCTACTGTTGGTTGTACGGTTTATTTTGACTTCTTGTCCTTGAGCTGCTGTTATTAATGATGGACTCGAGTTACAGTGATCTGTCCTCTACACTCTGAAAGAAAGAAGAAGAACATTTACACAAATCTGACAATGATATACATTTGACATTTTAAAGAAGTAATAAGTTTTATCTCACAAACCTTTAGCAAACAGTGTGAGTGTCCAGATGAGGATGATGATGTTGTTCATTGTTGTTGTTTTGTCTTGTGTGATGATGGAGATTCTGTTCTGTTCTGCTCTCAGTCATGAAGTGTTCAACTCACAGCACTATAAACACTCTCATGCAAAGTGTCTCTCTATGTAAATGCTCTTCATACACAGAACAGACAGCTGTCAGTCTCAGACCTCAGATGATTTCTTCATGCATGTTCATGGTTCTGCAAAACAATATAAGTTTTAATACTTTGTGATGACTATGAACTATAGAAATTTGACAGATACTCTCCACAATGAGTGTTTCATTATTGTACTGAGTTGATAATAAACCTAATCATATTAAGGATCATGTTTTTAAAATACATATACAATATATTAAAGTAATGTCCAAACCTTTGTATATGGTTAAATATATGAACTCAAGGTGTCTGCAGTTCCTTAAATAGTCTTAGATATTTTGGTCTTGTTACCGCTAAAATATTTTCAGTCTGACGGAACTAATGACTGCAAAGCATTGAAATGCAGTAACAATTCTTATTTTAATACATTCAAAGTAAACAGTGTTTGATAATGGATAGTGTATTCCTGGCATCAAGATTGCGCTGCATGTCTCTTTGTGATAGACTTAAAAACAACTGAGAGAAAAAAGTTTTTGTTTCTGTTTGTTTATTTATTTATTTATTTTTAATCTTTTTTTTACCTATAAAAGTGCACATTTCTTAATTTAAATTGTGCAATATAATTGTTGGGTTTATAATTTTAACTACCATACTTTGTTTTATTTTCAGTGCAAGCATTGTGGTTTATGTTTGATAGCAATTCATTCAATTGAAATTGAAATATTTTAATTCCCTATAATTGATTTTCATTATTTTACACCTTAACTACATTTAATAAAGTACATAGAAAGATTAATTAAAGTCCCACTTATGTGGGTAATAAAAAATAAAAAATCACTCGTAAGTTAAACTATGTATATTGAACTGCATTTAATATATGTTTAAACTGTGGTATATTTGAAATCAACTACAAACAGTGGCGGACTGGCCATCTGGAGCACCGGGACTTTCCCGGTGGTCCGCTGGCCAGCGTGGGCCGGCCCAGTCAGTAGGAATACACAAATATTTTAAAAAATTTAAATGAAATGCTAAATGGAAACAATATTGCATCTCTACTCTACGCAGACGGCCTGCCGCCGATAAAAAGTGTTTATTTTCATGCAAATTTATCACCAGGCCCAAACCTAGATCCAAGATCGTGGGTCCTGGAACACGCCCCTTTTTCGCTTCTGATTTACGTACTGTAATAATGACGAAGACAGATGGATCCAATTGCAAGGCTTTAATAACAGAAATCGTAGTCGTATAAAACAGGGGTCAGACAGGAACAAACATGGGGAACGTAGGACAAAACAAAGAAGCGTCAGTATCCGAGCGTGAAGGTCTGGGGCCGGCAGCGAGCAGGATAATCCAAGGGACAGGCTAGGGGTCGATAGGCGGGTGGAGAACAGTCAGAGAACCAGGAACAAAGGAGCTCGGCAACGGGAGGGCAACCAGGAAATAACGCTCGGAGATGACAGTAAACACTAATCAAAACTTCGCAACCAAACTGAGGTGAACCAGGCTATTTATGCAATGGGAGCAAGATGGCCGACTAGGGTGAGGGGTGAAAGGTAACAGGAAGTTCATGAGAGGGGGTTATGGGAAATGTAGTGAAAAGTGGCACAGTTCATGACACGTACAGATATCAGGCGCGTAGCTATTGCTTAGTCTTATCAGAATCAGCTTATCAAAATTCTCGACCGAGTCCGACCCGTGACCGTCTTTTTCCCCCTTCTCCTAAAACAGCTATACTGTTTCAGCTATTAAAATAGTTACATTTTGTATGTAATGGTAAAGTGATTATTTATTTATTATGTAAAGCTATATTTCGTTTTGTTTTTTTATTAAGTTAATTTAGAAAGACGATTGGAGCATTTTTTTGTTCGTTAAATATACGTTTTAAAATTTTCGTTTTTTAAAGGATCAAACAGTGGCCAGCGGAAGACTGTTCATAGTCTGTTCGATCAATTTACCTTCTCAAATCATCAGGACTTACCTAAAATAAAATCTATAGATATAAAACAGTTCAAGTAGCCGCAAAACAATGTTAGTTTAAGCGTTAGACCCAAATAAATGTGTGCTATTAGGAGCATATCCAGTCGTTTTTGCGGAGAGGGGATGCTGAAGCCGCTTTGCAGAACATGCAGGCGCCAGCGCGATAATTTGCATATTTTCATTGGAAGCTATTTTAAATTTTCCGTCATTTTTGCTCACAGAGGTAAGAGTAATAGATCATTCGGAAATATAAAGGGTCTACTTTTATTTGTGTGCACTCACAATATTAACAAAACAGTGGTTTTATAAAATATAGAAAACAAACATGATACTCTTTCACTCCATCAAGATGATGCTCCCTGACCAGCAATATTGTTTATAATTTTAAATCTTGTTTTAATGTTCTTACTTTTGTTTCTTTGTTTTACAAATATGACTGAATAAATGTTCAGTGATGCTTCAAATAAATGTTTAAATAGCATTTTTTTTTCTATATGTTGTTATATTCTTATGCTAGTAAGTGTTAAAAATTTGTCTCCACATTAATGAGCCAATGTATTATGATGTGGGTTGTGGTGGGCCGCTGTGGGCCAGGAAGTCCAGGGCCACTTTTTGGTCCCAGTCCACCACTGACTACTAATAATATACTAATATAACATTTAGGTGGTCAAACTCATTACATTTAATTCACACTTAAGTGTATTGTTAAATGATATTAAAGTATATTTTCAGTACATTGATCAATGCATTTAACTGTATTTTATATATGCTAGGAACAATTGTAAAAGTAGATCTAAAGATATATTAAAGTCCTACTTAAGTGGTTTAGAAAAAAAAACTACACTAGAAGTAATTATAAATGTACATATAAAAATGCACTAAAGTCAAATCACTCAAAAGTTACACTAATTGCATTTAATATTAATCTGATACATTTGAAATTAATTACAAATAAAATGCATTTAAACAGTGAAAATAACGTATTTAATTAATAATTATGTGTTTTCTTTTAAAGTATATTATTTTGTAATAAGTACACTTTATAAAAGTATACTTAAGTGCACTTCTTTTTCACAAGGGAGTAGTGAGTGATAGTGTTTGAGCAGCTGCAGAATCAGTTCACTGTGACTCTGACTGACGGAGGTTTTTGTACGACTCTTTATCACAGTGTGAACACAGACTTGCTGTTTGGGTAGTGCCAACTCTGACAGTAATAATGTCCTGTATCTTCAGTCTGGACTCCACTGATGGTCAGAGTGAAATCAGTCCCAGATCCACTGCCACTGAATCTAGATGGAGTTCCTGACTGGCGGCTACTTGTTCTATAAATCAGGAGTTTAGGAGCTTCTCCAGGTTTCTGTAAGTACCAGGACACACATGGGTTTGGGCTGCAGGGTGTAGCAGTACTGAGTTTACAGCTCATCACAATATTTTCTTGTGGTGTAGCAGGTTTCACTGAAGGAGTCTGAGTGACTGTGATCTGAGCTTCACACCCTGAAAAACAAAAATGTATCCATAAAAATAAATTATTTGACAAAATTATTTGATTAATATAGTTTATTTCAAATATACACTATTCACCTTGCAGTATGAAGCAGTATAAAAGTGTCCAGATGAAGATGATGATGAAGGTCATGTTGATGAAGATTGTTGTGTGTCAGTGATGAAGTGTTAAACTCACAGCACTATAAACACTCTCATCATCTGATGAATATGCAAACACACTCCAGATCATTTACCTGAAGACAGTAGAGAAATGGCAGTTTTGCCATTTTATTTCTAAAATATCGTTGCTAATATTTTTTTTATAATCAGTTTATTTAGCACTGTGGTACACTTTTGGTGGAGGAACCAACCTGAAATTTATCATAAAAATGTATAATTTTATTTATTTATTTATTCCAATTTAAATAAGCATATAGCAAAAAAATAAAAATAAATAAAAAATAGTGAAAAAATATGAATTGCAAAATATTTAAGGAGAATTAACAAATGTCTGCTATTTTACAAATAAATGTATTCTGTGATATTTCATGACTTTCATATTTTTCCATTTCAAGCCATATTTCATGTTGTTTTTAAATATTTAAAAATTGTATATGAGCAATTTCAAATATTATTGTTTGCTGCCATTTGATTGCTTGAAATATACTGATGGCAATATTTTCTGGCATAGTCAGTTATTTCCTAAAATACATGATTTGTCCAGAATTCTTTGTAAATTAGGAGTCTTTGAAATACATGACATGAAATATTTAATGATATGGACAAAATAATTCTAATTTTGTAGGCATCATCTTCAGACAAGAAAGTGAAAGTCATGATGTATTGTCAAGTATGGTGACCCATACTTGAAATTGGTGCTCTGCATTTAACCCATCCAAGTGCAAACACACAGCAGTGAGAAGTGAACAAACACACACACACACACACACACACACACACGCGCCTGGAGCAGTGCCCACCATGAATTCCTGCTGATCTGGGAATCGAACCAGTGACCTTCAGGTTACAAGCTAGACTCTCTAACCATTAGGCCATGAATTAAAGGACTTTAATGGACACTGGATGGGTCAGAGGTCACTGAGGGGGTTCAGACCAGTGCAGAGCGCGAGCGGGACGGACGCTACAGTCGCAGCAGCATCTTGCGCCTCAGCAAAGCAGCCTGGGAAAATGCAGAGCACTTTGTCTGCAGAGTAACACATGATGGAGCTGATCAACAGGCCTCATTCCTCAAGAGCTCTGAGTGCTGATGTTTTTCCAGTGAAGAGCAGCAGGATTCATAGCAGTCAGTGATTTACAGCTCAATACTGAAGCAGTATTTCAATGTGCTGCCAGAACGCCTTCCATTTGTGTTCGACTGCATCATTGATCAGTGTGTCCTTCCTTCACTAAAGTTTGAGCTGCTGTTGATGGATTGTAATAGTTGAGAACAGCTGCATTTAGCAGTAAATGTGAACTGAAGCTCTTGGGGTTTGAACATGGTCACTGGAGACAGAGCTGCTCTATTCTGAGACGATCAGAATCACTAAAGCTGCCAATGCAAATCTGATTTTCACCTCAAACTCACAGTTTCACTTCTGCTCATGAGATATGGGTTATGAGTAAAAAATTCATTATCAGCTGGAGATGAAGGAGCAGCTCAAACCTTTGTTACTTTTGATACACATTGGGCCTCATTCATGAAACACGAGCAGAACAAATTTGTATGTAAATCGTTCGTAAAGCTGTTCTGACATACATTTTCTAATTCATGAAAATGTTCGTATTTTCAAAATGTTGGTACGAAATAAATGTACACCTGCTCCCTACCATGAGTACATGTTGTGTAAAATGTTCTGTGTTCATTTTTGGCAAACTGATGACACTGAATTTTGATGCACTGCTATAATAATTACAAGTTCATTTGCCCTTGCCCTGTGTAAATGTTTTTGTTTTTGTTAATTTCTTTTTTTAACTGTAAAACGCACTGCTCATCGCTGTCATTATTGCACCCAGCCATAAGAGGGTCGGGACAAATACTGACCAACCCAACTATACTACTTGTACAACTACTACAACTATGGAGAAGTAAATATTACTAGTTACTTGTTTTTTTTATATATTTTTTAAAACTATTAAAAATAAGATAATACGTTGCTGCAGTGGATATTAAATCATAGCAACTAAAGCTGAAAAAACACTGTGCCACCAAAGCGTTCTCAAGCGCCACCAGCTGGTTGATTTCAGATAAGTGCCTGGCATTTTTTTCAGCTTGCTAAAAACTCTTTGTTGGACACACGTTAATGAATATTTATAGTTAGGCATATGGATTATTAGTCTTTGTTGCATTATACTGGAGTCAAACCTGAGGAAGTAGATCAGAATATTCCACTGCGTTCCTGGACACGCAATTTGCGTAGCTGTAATACATAGATGGGGATTATTCTAATTGTGAATAAGCGTGCATGAGCGCCCTATTTATGAATGATTTGAATTCATTAACATACATTTACATTTAGTCATTTAGCAGACGCTTTTATCCAAAGCGACTTACAATTGGGAATACATAAAGCGATTTGTCTTAAAGAGGCAAACAGACACAGGCAGTGCTCACAAGTACAAGCTAGAAAAGGGAAATAATAAAGAGAGTTTTTTTTTTTTTTTTTTAAATGACAAAATCAAATAGTGTAGAGAGATGAGTTTTTAGCTGTCGCTTGAAGCTTGTCGGGGAATCAGCATTCTTAACGATCAAATTGGACGTTTACGAAGCGTTTGTGAATCCAGAGGAGAGTTTTCGGGAAGGCCTGTTTTACGCGCAAATTACGCAGAATTTGCTAATATATTTGTGCAAGTTTCATGAATGAGGCTTAATGACTTTAGCATATAGTTTTTTCATGTGCAAAAACAAAAGAAGATATTGCACCATTATTGTGTGATTTGTTATCAATTTACACACTTTAGTTTCTGGGTTTGGTCTCTGTGTTCGATTGGTCTCGATTACTATCAGATCTTGCAAAACACTTCAGGACAGGAGGTGGTCTGCAGGCATTCTGGATAAGTGTAAATCAGCTGTTCCCAACCTTTTTTACTCCGCGGCCCCCCTCCTTCTCTGGTCAATTTTGCAAGGCCTGACATTTCCTTTTATACAGTACTTCCATAGTAAAGAGTAAAGTGTTTATTTTTAAAAAACATTTTTATTAACAAAACCATTTGTTTTGCATAATTATTCTTCTACTGCATGTTATTAAAAAAAAACCCTCAAAATTCTAACAAACCTTAAATTAAAGCTAAACTTTATAACCTTAAAAAGAAGCCTCTGCTCAATTCTAACTTTTAAAATAATAAAAAGTTAAAGTTAACGCTTCTGAATTTTTTACTTCAGACATTTTTCAGAGTAGCTACTTTTTCTTAAATAAGTGAGTTTGTGAATCAATAGTGGACTTATGTGTGCCTATAATGTACGACTCTGATATACGGGAGTGTCATAAATTAGGCACATGCACGTTTGTTGTTAGAACTACTCTAATCATCTTTACCTTTACATTAGTGCAAAGGTTTGCTTCATGCAGCCGAAAGATGTAGTTTGCGTGCAGCGATTGGAAGTTTTGAGTCGCCAGTATTATCAGTGCGATGAGGCTTGCTGCACTCAGTCTGAAGAAATCAATCACAGAACACGGTCGCACTTTAATCATTTTGATTAAACACAATAATAAAAATAAATAGATAAATGAGTAAAGGATATGTAACGTGCTGAGTCAGGTTTAAGTGATAGCTCGCCTAACTCAAGTTGCAGCAGAAATCAGCCAAAATGCCCACAGGTCGTTCCACATCTCAAGCTTTATTCTCCTGGCAATAGCGTTACTTAAAGAAGACAACTTACAAGAGCAACAGAAATGAAAAGTAAAACTGTCGGACCCACACATATGTGGAGCTCATGGGTTATACGGCTGCAGACTGTTCACAGAATGGCGCTTTCTCTTAAAGGAGCCACAACATATTTCCCTCGTTACAGATTGTATTAAATAAAATTAATAAATTAACGTTAAGCTATCTCAAGGCCCCCCGGATGATCACTGAGGCCCCCTAGTGGGCCGTGGCCCACAGGTTGGGAACCACTGGTGTAAATGTATCTGGTTGTTGAACAAGATATTGATTTTACCACAACGCTACTGCAACATGCATCTCCACAGATATGCCCCGCCGTGGACAGCAAGCAGACGTGCAAACTGCCAAAAATTTAACTGAAATGTTTTTTTTTTATATAACTGCGGTGAAAAAATCTTTGCTCTCCCACTTGTCAGACACAAGCAAGGCACGCACCTTCGGAAGTGGTCTAGTAGCTCACAACTATAGGGTATAATACAAAAATTATCGCATTTTGAGGGTAATGACTTAATAAAATATGAAGACAGACATTTAAAGCTTTAGTTTAAAACATTGATAGAAGCTTTGAATGTAAATGGCATGGCATTAAGTTCAGTCTAATATGAACAGTCAGATTCTTTTTGGAATTGATTCCCAGCCCTATGAAGCAGTACAAAAGTGTCCAGATGAAGATGATGATGAAGTGTCAGTGATGAAGTGTTAAACTCACAGCACTTTAAACACTCTCATCATCTGATGAATATGCAAACACACTCCAGATCATTTACCTGAAGACAGTATTTTTTTCTTTTTTCCTTCATTTTCAGAAACAGACTTTTATAAAATGTAGTCCATGTTATTTTCGGGTCAAGCTTTACCCTGCAAACACTGTTTAAATGATCAGCTTCATTCAAACTTTGATGCTGGGATGATGCTTAATATCATCTCTGATACTGTATAATAGGTCAAAGGTCATCCAATAGGGAATGACCATTTAAATCTCTGCTAAAGAAGATAAGAGCAGGTAAATAGATTTAGAGTTTAGAGTTTAAAACACATTTATTGGATATGTGATGAGCCTTCATGCAATAACAAGTATTTTATTTTAAAGATAAATATCTTATGTTGCTTTTTATAATCCATGTCTGATGTTGAGTCTCATATCAGTGTGTGTGAGTGTCGTTCTGTGTTTCTTTGCTTGAGGGAGGTTTTTGGACGACTCTTTCACTAGAATGAAGCTCTGTGGTACACTTTTGGTGGAGGAACTGAACTGGTGATCAAAAGTAAGTCTTTCTTAAATTATCTAATAAAAATGTATTATGTTTTTGTTTTTAAACTGAGGTTTAATGTTTTTTTTTTTTAAGAACATTTGGCAAATTCTCTCGACTTATTAAAAAAAAAAAATATATATATATAATTGAAAAGCTTTGCTTACATTTCACATCTTATTATTGTCAGTTTTTATTATGTTTTATTATTTGATATCACCAGGTTATTTATGAAATTCCTTCATTTTGTCTGCTGTATTATAAATGTCATATTTGATGATGTTCATTCATTTATACTGTTTTTTTTTTTACATGGATAATTTCCCAACCAATGTTTGAATTAATTTTGGTATTTATAATATTTTCAGTTACTTCTTAATATATTTAATTTTGTGCAAAACACAACTTGGACAATGTAGACTAAATTCATTTCATTTCATCAGTTCAAAAAAAATATTTCAGCAGATAAACATTAAAATGAATCATTTAACACATTATGTTACTAATAATTCTGATTATGAGTAATTATCCTAATTAAAGATTATTTTTAAAATAACATCAAATTTGTTTCCTATATCAGAATGGAGCATATCAATTTTAAAATTATTTAATGTTTGCTTCAAATAACTGATTTATATTTCAACATATTTTAGTTACTGTGTTTGGTCTCTGTGTGTCAGTAGTGAGTGATAGTGTTTGAGCAGCTGTAGTATCAGTGCAGTCACTGTGACTCTGACTGACGGAGGTTTTTGTACGACTCTTAATCACTGTGTGAACAGATTTTTGCTGTTGATGTAGTGCCAACTCTGACAGTAATAATCTCCTGTATCTTCAGTCTGGACTCCACTGATGGTCAGAGAGAAATCACTGTTAGATCCACTTCCACTGAATCTCGATGGTGTGTTTGACTCTCTTTGGTTTGCTGAATGAATCAAGCGTTTAGGAGCTTCTCCAGGTTTCTGTTGGTACCAGGCCATACAAGTATATGAACCTGAACAGCCATTATACACGGCTGTGTTTGTTTTGCAGTTTATAGTGACTGATTCACCAATCTGAACCATTTTTACAGATGGAATCTGAGTCACAGTCACCTGCCCACTGACACCTAAAAACATAGAGTTAGAAAGAGTAGGGTCTATGTGCAACATTCAATACTCTTGATGATGATGATAATAATAATATAGTATTTTACTTTAATATTTTCATTAAAAATACCTTGAAAACATAAACAGAGAGTCCAGATGAGGATGATGATGTTGTTCATTGTAGTTGTTTTGTCTTGTGTGATGATTGAGATTCTGTTCTGTTCTGCTCTCAGTCATGAAGTGTTCAACTCACAGCACTATAAACACTCTCATGCAAAGTGTCTCTCTATGTAAATGCTCTTCATACACAGAACAGACAGCTGTCAGTCTCAGACCTCAGATGAATTTCTTTATGCACATTCATGTTTTGCAAAACATTACCCCCGGTTTCACTGAGAAGTCCTAGTCCTAGACTAAAATGTTGTTTCAACTAATATGTTGTTTTAACTGAAAAAAACTTAAATGTCCTAATTGAACCATGGCCTAATTCTGGCTTAGTCTAAGCCCCATCTGTGAAAACAAGTCTAGAAGTTGTAAAGGAGAAGTTCGGTGTGAAATGGACCTGGGGTGTATTAAAACATGTTACCGAGTACAATCATACGTCCAATTCCCACCTCCGTTAACCCAAAGCTTTCCGAATTATAACATTATTTGCCTGTGCTTCCATTAGGCTTACAATGTTAGTGCTAGGGGCATGGCATAGCATAGCCTATGCAGCTAAATCACTATTTTTACACCATTAACAACGTTCAAAGTAACTCCACACTTAATTGGTGGACTTCTGAGGGCCTTGACATTTAAAACGAGACACTGAGAACTTTGAAAGTGCACAAGTAGTTTATTAAAAAGACAGTTTATACAGACAGTACCTTCCTTGAATTTCCCCTTTGCCGCCATCTTAAAATTAAGACGCGATAAGTCGATTGACGATCACGAACGAACAAGTAGGACAGGGGAACAGAACAGACGATCACAAAGATCGTCAATTGACTTATCACGTCTTAATTTTTAAGATGGATAATTTTACTGACTCGGATCTAATCTAACTAACTCTGAACTAATCTTTTTTCCGAGTCATTTCGTTCATTCCGTTCATTTTATATAATTAAAATGTTATGTGTTACTTCCCTAACACATCTACTGCTTACGCAAACGTTGATCACACTACAAACCATAAAACTATAATGCTATAAGAAACAGGAAATATTAATTAATTGTTTACCTGGGTCTTTTGTCTATGCTTATTCCATGAAATGTCTGGATACTGGATTCTGGTATGCATTAAAATCGTTTAATGCACAGGTAGTTCCAAGTCAGTTTAATCACTGTTCTATATTAATCCGCTGCTTTAACTGATGCACGCAAACGCACAGAGAGAGAGAGAGAGAGAGAGAGAGAGAGAGAGAGAGAGAGAGAGAGAGAGAGAGATCTTCGCGTTGGGCAGTTATTAGCCTCCACGTCGTGCATTAAAATCCTTTATTCCATGGAATGTCTGGATACTGGATTCTGATTGGCTGGCAGGTATGCATTAAAATCGTTTAATGCACAGGTAGTTCCAAGTCAGTTTAATCACCGTTCTATATTAATGCGCTGCTTTAACTGATGCACGCAACCGCACACTGAGAGAGAGAGAGAGAGAGAGGTCGGAGATCATATGTCATACTGAGCACATATAAACTTGTTGTCAGGGCTTCCTCTCGATTCATATTAATCAAATAGCCTGGATAATAGATCGCTTCATAATATTCCTCAGCAACGAGGTGGTAAGACCGCTGTTTTTGAATTAATTTGTTGTTTGTAGAGAGAGACGCACAGACGTGCAGCAGGCAGGTAACACGCACATACAACTGTCATCTCTCCCTTTCTCCTTCTCTCTCTGTCTTTCTCTCGATCAATCGATAAGTAATTGAAATAAATGCTGTAATTCATTCAAATAAATGTGATTTATCATTATTTCATGTCTGTGTCTGATTTGAATCGGGCAGAATGATAGCGCTGATGAGCTAACTGACGAAAATAACCGTCATTTTTACCCATTCAGTCAAATCTTGCGCTGCAAAGAGCAATACTAATTGTAACGTGTCTATAAATTTGCAAATAACCATGGAATAAGCAGGATAATCAACGGCTTGCCGTGCATTAAAGGATTTTAATGCACGACGTGGAGGCTAATAACCGCCCGACGCCTCCGCGAAGAGATAATCAAACCGTTGATTATCCCTTACTTAGCTCACCTCACCTCTTATATGATAAGTTTTTGGTTTGAGTCTTCGTTCATCACATGACAGCCCCATAAGCTTTACCTATGCCGTCTGAGCAGGAAAGAAAATGTATTAGTTCATCTCTCGAGTCGTTCGTTTATCACGTGACAGCTCCATAATATGAATGAATGACTCAAAAACCCAGGTGAACTAACAGAACCTATAGGATGTTGCACATGCGCGACTGAACGAATCACTCCCCGAGACGACTCGTTCTCCCCAGCCACATAAAAGATTCGTTCAAAATGAACGAATAGGTTTACATATATACATAGTGAGTTATGTCTAAAATGAAAGTAAGCAGTTGAGGGAGAAATGGAAGTGTGCAACACAAACATGCTGCTACTTGTCATTTAAAGGAATAGTTTACCCAAAAATTACATTTCTGTGAATATACTCACTCACATGTTGTCCCAAAGCTGTATTATTTTTCCTTGTGCTGAGCACAAAAGAGGATATTTTGATGAATGTGGGTAGCCAAACAGTTGTTGGTCCTTATTGACTTTGATAGTAGGGGGAAAATACTGTAGAATATGCTATGGACCAGCAACTGTTTGGTTACCCACTTTAATATAACTTTTATGTTCCACAAAAGAAAGAAACGCATGTAGGTTTAAAACTATTTGAGAGTGAGTAAAATTATGGTTTTAAACAGATAACAGATTCACTGATCATGACTGAGGAACTCTTAATATGATTGCTTTAAAACAATAGGGAAATTAGTTGTCTTTACTTCTCTGATTAATTGATTTTATTCAAGTATTTAAGTTGATGATTTATTCAAGATTTTATTCTCCTTCACTTTAAGTATTTTTGTTAAGTTAACCAGAATTTGGTGAATTTTTATTTATTTATTTTTTTCACTCAAATGTCACGTCCCCAGAATATTTTGTGTGTGTACAGTATGTCTGCACAACAGTATATCAAAATAAAGTCCAAACCTTTTGAATATTTGCACTCATGATTACCCTTCATAAAGGGTCCTTAAAAAGTCTTTAAACTTTTTAAATTCAGATTTGATGGGTCTTAAATATTTTGGTCTCATTACCGCTAAAATATCTTCAGTCTGATGGACCTAATGACTGTTTGCAATCATTGAACAGACTGAAGATTGACCAAAAAAAAATAAAAAATACCCAGCTGCCTGTCTCTGTCACGGTGTGGTGCAGGAATCACGCAGGCTGACGAGGATGAATAATAAACCGTCTTTAATGTTCAAAGGAGGATTTAAACACAGGAGGATAGCAAACACATGTATACATTGACGAGACCAGATGACAAGCGCTGAACAGAAAGGAACTTAAAAAGGGGAGATAAATCACACACACCTGAACTAAATCACACAATCAAGGAACAACAGAAACTAGGTCACACATGGCACATGGGGAAGAAAACACAACAAACACAGTCCAGGGTGAGAGACTTTGTGAGAGACTTAAAAACAAATGAGAGAAACGGCACACATAAAGAAACAGAGGTAAAAATTCAAAATGTGTAGTTTATTTGTAACATAGTTCAGTAACATACTAAAGGAGCTTTGCTGAATATTCTCACAATTGCAAATGTTACATTGTGTTTAGTTCAGTAAACAAGTAATTAGTCAAGTAGTTATTAAGTTACTTACATTTTAAACACAATATTTACTATTTTGTTCGATTTCTCCAATGAAAATAGTTCCAAACAAGGATCAAAGCAGCACATTCTCCAAGCAACTCTCGGCTGTGTTTTGTTACTGAATGATTCCGTGTTGTGAACGAATCAGTTGAAATAACTCATATTGACTCTTAGTAAAATACTGTTTAGAAAAAGTGTGCGTTTTAATGGATATAACTAAGTTTAATATGCTAGTTGTAATTTTACAATATTTTACTCCTAGTTTTTGTTTATTTATTTATTTTTTTATATTTTATTTATTGGACCTATAAAAGTGCACATTTCTTAATTTAAATTTTGCAATAAAATTGTTGGGTTCATACTTTTAACTACCAAGCTTTGTTTTATTTTCAGTACAAGCATTGTGGTTTGTGTTTGATAGCAATTCATTCAATTGAAATTAAAATATTTTAATTCCCTATAATTGATTTTCTTTATTTTACACCTTAACTACATTTAAGAAAGTACATAGAAAGATGAATTAAAGTCCCGCTTACGTGGGTAAAAAAACAATCACTCAAGTTAAACTATCTGTATTGAACTGCATTTAATGTTTAAACTGGTATATCTGAAATCAATTAAAAATAATATACTAACATAATATAATTTTTAGGTGGTCAAACACATTACATTTAATTCACACTTAAGTTTATTGTTAAATGATATTACAGTATATTTTCAGTACATTAAGCAGTGCATTTAACTGTATTTTATATATGATAGGAACAATTGTAAAAGTACATCTAAAGATATTTTAAAGACATTAGATACATTAATTATAAATGTATAAAAATGCACTGAAGTCCCACTTAAGCTGTTTTAAAAAAAATCACTCAAAAGTTCCACTGATTGCATTTAATATTAATCTGATATATTTTAAATGAATTACAAATAAAATGTATTTAAACAGCGAAAATAACATTTAATTAATACTTATGTGTGTTTTTTTTTTAAAGTATATTATTTTGTAATAAGTACACTTTATAAAAGTGTACTTAAGTGCACTTCTTTTTCACAAGGGAGTAGTGAGTGATAGTGTTTGAGCAGCTGCAGAATCAGTTCACTGTGACTCTGACTGACGGAGGTTTTTGTACGACTCTTTATCACTGTGTGAACACTGGACCACTGTGGTAACTCTGACAGTAATAATCTCCTGTATCTTCAGTCTGGACTCCACTGATGGTCAGAGTGAAATCAGTCCCAGATCCACTGCCACTGAATCTAGATGGAGTTCCTGACTGGAGGCGGTTTGCATAATAAATCAGGAGTTTAGGAGCTTCTCCAGGTTTCTGTAAGTACCAGGACACACATGGTGTGCTGCTGCCGCAGGGTGTAGCAGAACTGAGTTTACAGCTCATCACAACATTTTCTCCTGGTGTAGCAGGTTTCACTGAAGGAGTCTGAGTGACTGTGATCTGAGCTTCACACCCTGAAAAACAAAAATGTATCCATAAAAATAAATTATTTGACATATAAATTATTAGATTAATATAGTTTATTTCAAATATACACTATTCACCTTGCAGTATGAAGCAGTATAAAAGTGTCCAGATGAAGATGACGATGAAGGTCATATTGATTAAGATTATTATGTGTCAGTGACGAAGTGTTAAACTCACAGCACTATAAACACTCTCATCATCTGATGAATATGCAAACACACTCCAGATCATTTACCTGAAGACAGTAGAGATGCACAGTTTTGCCATTTTATTTCAATATCTTTGCTAATATTTTTTTTATAATCAGTTTATCCATGATACTCTATAATAGATAAAAGGTCACCCTATAAGGAATAGCCAATTTAATCTTGCCATAAGATTTTATTATAAAGCAGTTAAATATAATTAAAATCACATGCATACTGAAAGTGTGAGGAATACATTTTGGGAGTGATTACAGTTTTGTGCTGTTTTTTTATAATAATCCATCGCTGATGTTGAGTCTCATGTCAATGTGTGTTAATGTCGTTCTCTCTTTCTCTGCTGAAGTTCGTGTTCATCTGAGTGTGACAAAGCTGAAAGATGCTTTCACTAGAATAAAGCACTGTGATACACTTTTGGTGGAGGAACCAAACTGACAATCAGTAAGTCTCTTCAAATTCATCATAAAAATGTATCATTTTATTATTATTTTTATTTAAGCAAGCAAAATAGTGAAATTATGAATTGCAAAATATTTAGAATTTTAAAAATGTCTGCTTGCAGAAAACATGTATTCTGCAATATTTCATGACATTCATATTTTTCCATTTCAAGGCATATTTCATGTTGTTTTTAAATATTTAAAAATTGTACATGAGCAATTTCCGATATTATTTTTTGCTACCATTTCATTGTTTGAAATATATTGATGGCAATATTTTCTGACATAGTCAATTATTTCTTAAAATGCATGATTTGTCCACAGTTGTTTGTAAATTAGGAGTCTTTGAAATACATGACACAAAAGTTTAATGATATGGACAAAATAATTAATTTTGTAGATGTCATCATCAGACAAGAATTAAAAGACTTTATTTCAAATTTATATTTGTTGGTATTTAAAATTGTGAATCTCAAAATACAACAATAAAATGGTCATTTAAAATTGTTTTCTATATATTAAATCATTAGTTTACATGTGGACCGTGTTTTTAAAATCAGCTTGAGATCCTTATTTAGAAAAGATCAGATTATTATATGGTTTGCTGTAGATCATGTCTGCTTTGGAGAACTGAATCATATTAAGAAGTACATGATACATTTAGTAGCATTGAACATTTATTTAACTGAGAATATTTTCATACTTCATTCAGGATATATGTGACCCCGGACCACAAAACCAGTCATAAGTGTCAATTTTTCTAAATTGAAATGTATATATCATCTGAAAGATTAATAAATAAGCTTTCCATTGATGTATGGTTTGTTAGGATCTGACAATATTTGGCTAAGATACAACTATTTGAAATCTGGACTCTGAGAGTGCAAAAAAAAAAATAAATATTGAGAAAATCGCCTTTAAAGTTGTCCAAATTAAGTTCTTAGCACTGCATATTACTTATCAGAAATTAAGTTTTGATACATTTACGGTATGAAATTTACAAAATATCTAAATGAAACATGATTTTTACTTTATATTCTAATGATTTTTGGCATAATATATTTTTTTATAATTTTGACCCATACAATGTATTTTTGGCTATTGCTACAAATATACCCCAGCGACTTAAGACTGGTTTTGTGGTCCAGGGTCACATATGTGGAATGTGAATGAAAGCAGTGATGTGGTGTTACAGTAAAATGATGAACTGACTGTGATTTCCAGTTGAAGATTGTAGATGAAAAAGTTAATAACTGAGTTTTGTGTGTGTTTATGTGTTTCAGCTGGTCCCAAAGTGGGACAGTCGCAGCAGTGTCTTAAGCCTCAGCAAAACAGCCTGGGAAAATGCAGAGTAACTCATGATGGAGCTGATCAACAGGCCTCGTTCCTCAAGAGCTCTGAGTGCTGATGTTTCTCCAGTGAAGAGCAGCAGGATTCACAGCAGTCAGTGATTTACAGCTCAATACTGAAGCAGTGTTTCAATGTGCTGCCATTGCTGTTCATTCAATAAAGCTTCTGAACGCCTTACATTTGTGTTCGACTGCATCATTGATCAGTGTGTCCTTCCTTCACTAAAGTTTGAGCTGCTGTTGATGGATTGTAATAGTTGAGAACAGCTGCATTTAGCAGTAAATGTGAACTGAAGCTCTTGGGGTTTGAACATGGTCACTGGAGACAGAGCTGCTCTATTCTGAGACGATCAGAATCACTAAAGCTGCCAATGCAAATCTGATTTTCACCTCAAACTCACAGTTTCACTTCTGCTCATGAGATATGGGTTATGAGTAATAAATTAATTCTCAGCTGGAGATGAAGGAGCTGCTCAAATCTTTGTTACTTTTGATACACAATTACTTTACTGTATAGTTTTAATGTACAAAAACAAAACAGCATATTGCACCATTATTGTGTGATTTGTTATCAGTTTACACACTTTAGTTCCTGTGTTTGGTCTCTGTGTGTCAGTAGTGAGTGATAGTGTTTGAGCAGCTGCAGCATCAGTTCAGTCACTGTGACTCTGACTGACGGAGGTTTTTGTACGACTCTTTATCACTGTGTGAACACTGGACCACTGTGGTAACTCTGACAGTAATAATGTCCAGCATCTTCAGTCTGGACTCCACTGATGGTCAGAGTGAAATCAGTCCCAGATCCACTGCCACTGAATCTAGATGGAGTTCCTGACTGGCGGCTGCTTGTCCAATAAATCAGGAGTTTAGGAGCTTCTCCAGGTTTCTGTAAGTACCAGGACACACATGGGTTTGGGCTGCAGCCTGGAGCAGAACTGAATTTACAGCTCATCACAACATTTTCTCCTGGTGTGGCAGGTTTCACTGAAGGAGTCTGAGTGACTGTGATCTGAGCTTCACACCCTGAAAAACGAACATTTATGAGTTAATAAAAAAATATTATTTGACATATTCTAAAATTATTTAATTAATGTTCATTATTTGAAATATACACTACTCACCTTGCAGTGTGAAGCAGTACAAAAGTGTCCAGATGAAGATGATGATGAAGGTCATGTTGATGAAGATTGTTGTGTGTCAGTGATGAAGTGTTAAACTCACAGCTCTATAAACACTCATCATCTGATGAATATGCAAACACACTCCAGATCATTTACCTGAAGACAGTTGCTCATTAACAGACACAAAATACAATTTACTGAAATTGGACTTTTTTCATAATATTATATCATCTAATAGCCAAGATCATCCACTACTGAATACATCTACAAGACCAAATCATTTGTTAAATCCATGATGTTCTTGCAGGTTTTTAAAGACATGAGGATCATCACACGTCTCTGTCAATCAACATAATATAAAACGTTCACTTTTATAAATTCAGTTTGCAAACTGGATGTTGGCAGTAAGTAAATCATCAGTTAATATTATCAATACAACAACTGACTGTTTCTCTATAGAATGAATGCACTTTTTCACTTATTTAATTTTATTTTTTAGTTAACATTGGTAAAGATAGTTTTCATCCAGTGAATTACAGTCACCTCTGTTATTTATTATTTGTTATTGATTTTATTCAATTTTAGAGATTATGCTTTTTTACCCCCTTATTGATAATTGGCTTTTAAATGTTTAATTGTATTTTTGCTAATATTTGTAGAAGTTATTTTCAAAGTTATGATAGGCATGCCAGAGTTATTTTCTATTTTGCAGAACAAACGTTTGTACCCAATTTTCTCATGCTGTCATTAAACGTTGTATAAATTCCTGCAATTGTTTATTCACATCTGATCTTTTACGCTTTTAAGCAAAGTGACTAACATTGAAGTTGATCATGAAAATGACTACAAATCAATATATTTCACCCAACTTTTGTTGCTTTGTTGATCGCAGGCTTTGTAAAAATGTATTCATTTGATTTGTGGTTTAAAAAGCTATCATTGTCTTAATTTTTCATACTTTTTTGAAAACTTGAAAGGAGTGAAATGCTTTCTTCTTGATTGAGTGTTTGTCAGGCATCACTCATCCTAAAGTGAGCATCCTGCTGCCCTCCAGTGCAGAGATCTCCTCAAAGAAGACAGCGACACTGGTGTGTGCGGCCAACAAGGGCTTCCTGTCAGACTGGAGCCTGAGCTGGAAGGACAGGAGCAGCAGGTCTCAGGAGAGCAGCGCTGGGCTCCTGGAGAAGGACGGTCTGTACAGCTGGAGCAGCAGCCTGACTCTCTCTGAGCAGGAGTGGATGGAGAGCGTCTCAGTGAGCTGTAAATCAGGGTTTTTGAGTAGATCTGCTGCTCTTCTCACTCATGTCTCACATGGAGACTAACAGCACATGAGCGACTCCTTCATTCTCCACATCCAGCTTCAGTCGCTCTCATCTGCATCTGCTCTGCTTTGTGTGCTTCACTACTATATGTGTGCTTTATCATTCAGCTGTGATGCTATTAAAATTTACTCAATAAATAAAATACAGTTGTAGCTTTAGTCTTTTCTTTTTTTGGAACAGGGCTTTTTTACTTCACTCAGCGGAACATAAAACACCTGCAGATACATTATGAACCTCACAGATATAGTGTTAAATACATTTGAAAAGATAACGTGTGTTAGATTAATACATTATTTACTGTAGCAAGTGGAAAACTGAATGAATGGTTAATAATTAATTTTATATTCATGAAAACACAGTATCATTGTTTGATTGGTTCAGTGCTCCAAACTGGATTAACTGCTCATGGAGTGATGAGACAGTTATGAAGTTTTGACTGGAAGATGATGAATAAACTATTTAAGCAGGACATCTTTATTTTTGAAATATGAATGTATAATTAGAAAGAAACTATGCATTATAAAAATACATAATTTAAAAGATCACATATTAAAAAAGATTTGAGAGTAAAAGAGATAAATCATAAATGATCTAAAAAAAAAAAAAGCAGAACATTAAAATAATTTTTATAATCTTCAAGAAAATAATTATGGACCTCAACAAAATTTATATTAGGATCATATTTATGTTTCTGTATTGTTGACTGATTGATTGATAGTGTTTGAGCAGCTGCAGTATCAGTGCAGTCTCTGTGACTCTGACTGACAGAGGTTTTTGTACGACTCTTTATCACAGTGTGAACACTGGACCACTGTGGTAACTCTGACAGTAATAATGTCCAGCATCTTCAGTCTGGACTCCACTGATGGTCAAAGTGAAATCAGTCCCACCTTGTGCTCCATTCCCACTGAATCGACTGAAACTGTTACCATAGCGTTCATTTACCAACTTAATGATGAGTTTAGGAGTTTCTCCAGATTTCTGCTGATACCAAGCTAAACCCCAGCTATATATACCAGCATCAGTTTTACACTCTATAGTGGCCGTTTGTCCTTTAGAAACAGTCACAACTTCAGGCTGAGTCACAGTGATTCCTCTGGATGCTGCTGACAACAACATTATATTTGTTTAATCAAATTAATGAACAATAAAAAGTAAAAAATGAGAATATTTCACTTCTGTTACCTGGAATAAAAGCTGTCAGAATCCAGATGAAGCTGGTGAAGAGATTCATTGTGTTTGTTGGTTTTGTACCGTGGTAAACAGCAGTGTGTTATAAAGTGTTTGAGTCTGAATGCTATAAACACTCGGAGCGCTGAAGCATGTGCTGATGCAAAGTGACTCTCTGTGGAAAAACCCTCCATCAGTCATCGACTAACAGCGTTTATTTCCTCATAAGACTCTTAAATGCACAAAAGCTCAGTGAGGATCTGACAATCACTAGATTGCAGCTGTTTTTATGATGTTGAGTTTAACAGTCATTGTGACATTTTATAAGCTGTCAGACTGTTGACTAGAAGTTTAAGTTTGAGCATTCAGTAAATGTGCAAATGTTGACTGCATGACCCGTTTGTTTGAATGTATTTGGTGAAATGTATCAATCAGAAATGAATATGATCAGAAAACAGATTTGTTTTATGGACTTAATTGTGTTTTGTTAATAAATGACGTGCTTAAGTCATATTTTTATTCTGTATGAGTTTCAGGTGTGTAAAGGTGATGTTTGGGTGATGTATTTGAAGTGCACTTAAAAGTAGAGTAGAGGTTTTTGTTCAGCTGCTGTATTGGTTTGTTTCACTGCCGTTCATTTGGATGTAACCCAGATAGCACACGCATGTCTGCAAGATGTCTGTTAAAGATCTCTTGATATGGAAAGCATCTGCTGTGTACAAACGTCTGGCAGACATCTGTAAGATGTCAGTTTTACATCCATTCTAAATCATAAACATCTTAAAGACATTTAATAGACATCCATTAGACATCTGATAGGAAACGTCCAATAGACATATTGCAGATAAGCAAACTACGTCTTACAGATGTAAATGCAGACACAATGCAAATAGACGTCTCCGAGATATACTTTTGTTATCAGGGAAGGTAATCATTAGAAAGCGCAACAGCGCAACAGCGACTAGAAAGCGCAACAGCGACTCCACTTTCTGCGCAGACTAAAAAGAGCAAGTCTCCCTCCACCCATCCTCACCACATTCTACAGGGGAACAATTGAGAGTGTGCTGACCAGCTGCATTACTGTCTGGTACGGGAACTGCAGTGCTGCTGACCGCAAGACCCTCCAGCGGACAGTGAACACAGCTGCAAAGATCATCGGTGCCCCTCTCCCGTCCATTCTGGACATTTTCCTCACACGATGCTCCAGTAAAGCCGCCAGTATCGTGAAGGACCCCACTCATCCCTCCCATAGTCTCTTCCAGCTTTTGCCATCAGGAAGACGGTACAGGAGCATCAAAGCCCGTTCTGCTAGGCTACTCAACAGCTTTTTCCCCCAGGCTGTGAGAGCCCTCAATTCCAGCCACCTCATCCCTCCTCTTATCCAAATGTAAACTGTTGCAGTTCCACCTGTAGAAACACTCTTCTCTCTACATGCACCAGACACTTTCCTATTAACATTTCATGTTACAAGGACTTATGTTTATTTGCCAATGCACTACAAATCATATTGCACTACTTGGTTCTCAACCTTAAATACCTCTCTTTTGCACAATACCATGCATAATTATTATGTAAAGTACTTATGTAGTCTGTCTTATGTTATGTGTACGTATAGTTGATTATTTATAGTATATGTATAGTTAGATTGCCACTTTCAATAGGTTAGCTATGTATAGGTTTAAAAGTTGTTCCTACGTCTGGTGTTGTATGTACATATTTGTTTATTTATGTAGCACTGTGGTCCTGCGAGACACGACATTTCGTTCCACTGTATGTCCACACATGTAGCGGAATGACAATAAAGCTCGACTCGACTCGACTAATGCAATATACTGTATATTTATAGTGCTGATACTGACACTGAAAGTTGTTTTCATGTTTATACAATTAAACCATCTGACTTGACTTAGTTTTATGCATTGACTTTTTTTCTGACTGAAGTTTTTTTTCTGCTAACTAATCTGTAAATGTTGCCCTTTCTTTTTAGTTTAGATTTTTTTTTTCTCCTTTCACTATAAACTTGGTCACTGAGGAAGGATGCTACACATAGAAATCCATGTGATACTAATGTCACATTAAAATACCAGTCTTTATTTTCCTGACAGATAAAACAGGGCATGAAGAAAAATGTACAGCGCTTTCAGTCAAACTCATCCATAAGGATTATTTGCAATGTAACCTTATTATTGGAAATGACTTGGTCCTTTAAGTGGAATTTTACCAAATCAGAAATGTAACCTATAATTTAAAATGCAGCAGTCATGTTTGGAACAGGGTATATAATAATGTTAAATAACAGTGTCAGCTGGTCAACACACAGTTTGAAGTGCTGAAGGTTCATCTTTTAACAGGACAATAACCTCAAGCACACTGTGAGACAGAGACTTTGCTCTTTTTAATCAGATATATTTACAAACAAACTGAGCTGATGTATATTAAATGCAAAGCTCTTGCGTGTGATTGTGTTGTAGAGCGGCTGCAGTATCTTTCATCTGTATCAGTTCAGTCACTGTGACTCTTAACTTTCAGATTTTTGTAAGACTCTTTATCACTGTGTAAATTTTGGGCCACTGTTATAACTCTGACAGTAATAATCTCCTGCATCTTCAGTCTGGACTCCACTGATGGTCAGAGTAAAATCACTATTAAATCCACTGCCACTGAATCTAGATGGAGCTCCTGAATGGAGTTTGTTCACTTTATAAATCAGGAGTTTAGGAGCTTCTCCAGGTTTCTGTAAGTACCAGACTAAAGTACAGGTCCTTCTCAAAAAATTAGCATATTGTGATAAAGTTCATTATTTTCTGTAATGTACTGATAAACATTAGACTTTCATATATTTTAGATTCATTACACACAACTGAAGTAGTTCAAGCCTTTTATTGTTTTAATATTGATGATTTTGGCATACAGCTCATGAAAACCCAAAATTCCTATCTCAAAAAATTAGCATATTTCATCCGACCAATAAAAGAAAAGTGTTTTTAATACAAAAAAAGTCAAACTTTAAAATAATTATGTTCAGTTATGCACTCAATACTTGGTCGGGAATCCTTTTGCAGAAGTGACTGCTTCAATGCGGCGTGGCATGGAGGCAATCAGCCTGTGGCACTGCTGAGGTGTTATGGAGGCCCAGGATGCTTCGATAGCGGCCTTAAGCTCATCCAGAGTGTTGGGTCTTGCGTCTCTCAACTTTCTCTTCACAATATCCCACAGATTCTCTATGGGGTTCAGGTCAGGAGAGTTGGCAGGCCAATTGAGCACAGTAATACCATGGTCAGTAAACCATTTACCAGTGGTTTTGGCACTGTGAGCAGGTGCCAGGTCGTGCTGAAAAATGAAATCTTCATCTCCATAAAGCTTTTCAGCAGATTGAAGCATGAAGTGCTCCAAAATCTCCTGATAGCTAGCTGCATTGACCCTGCCCTTGATAAAACACAGTGGACCAACACCAGCAGCTGACATGGCACCCCAGACCATCACTGACTGTGGGTACTTGACACTGGACTTCAGGCATTTTGGCATTTCCCTCTCCCCAGTCTTCCTCCAGACTCTGGCACCTTGATTTCCGAATGACATGCAAAATTTGCTTTCATCCGAAAAAAGTACTTTGGACCACTGAGCAACAGTCCAGTGCTGCTTCTCTGTAGCCCAGGTCAGGCGCTTCTGCCGCTGTTTCTGGTTCAAAAGTGGCTTGACCTGGGGAATGCGGCACCTGTAGCCCATTTCCTGCACACGCCTGTACACGGTGGCTCTGGATGTTTCTACTCCAGACTCAGTCCACTGCTTCCGCAGGTCCCCCAAGGTCTGGAATCGGTCCTTCTCCACAATCTTCCTCAGAGTCCCCAACTATTTTACTATTACCTAAGTAGCTTAGTTCTGGTCACGTTGGAAGTTACCTAGCTGGGGACTATTTTCAGGAGCTGCATAATATCAATGCACCTGCTGCACCCATGGTACAGCAGCTAAGTTCCCTGATTATTACGCCAGAATAAGAGTATAGTTCCTATCCATATCAGCCTGGAAAAAATTGCAACTTTTTATTTTCTGTTGGTCACAGTACACAATGTAACTACAGAAGAGTCAAGTTTTAAACAGGAAAAATATCGAAAATATTTGGTCATTTTTTAACGAGATGCTAATGGTCTAATCAAGTCAATGATTTATGCTAAGCTATGCTAAAAGTGCTACCGCCAGACATAGAGATTGGCTGAATGGATTAAAAACCAGTAAAACTCATCTGTTTCACTTGGAAAATGAGCCTAGTTTTCAAAACAAGTCAAGTGTTCCTTTAAATAAATAAATAAATAAATAAAACAGAAATCACAAACTTTTGTGTCAGATTTTTTTATGTTGAAACAATATAATGGTTGAAAAAAATATGTCAAATATAGATATGTGGACCACACAAGAATGGCCGATCATGACCCACATTTAAATCTCATTTATAATATTTTTGAGGAACATTTTGACAAAAAAATATTTTATACACAGTTTCCATCTGCCTATTTGCATCCAGGGTCTAATGCCTTCAAGTTAATCCACACAACAGTAAAGATTAAATTATTTTAAATGTTTTTATTTCAGTTCCTGCTATTTAGCTAAGTGAATTAGACCATATGGTTTTCATGCCATGTACAACAGTGGACTTCATAATTTATCATTTTTTTCCCACTCTGATGAGTAAATCATGCATTCAGTGTTATAGCTATCCCAGCTAACCATAATACGTGATTGTTACGTAACTGCAACGTTATTTGACGACCAAACCTTCGTTGTGACAACGTCAGTAATTACGTTGTGACAACCGGAAAAGTGACATTCCCGGATACGTTGCTACAACGTAACTTTGTGACGTTGCCAGTAAGTAACTGCGACGTCGTGGATCAATAGTTGTGTGATGGTAATAAGTTGGTAATTTTCCATAATAATTTATTTTCTATGGGCGGACATGCAGTAGTTCAACCCTAATTTATGTCCTCATATGCCCAGACTAACTTAAAGGCTGTTCAAACAGATATGAATGACAAATACAAACTCGAAATTAATTTGGTTTAACTTATTTATTTTGAAAGAAAAAAAAAACACAAATATGAACAGTAAAATACACTCGGATTATTAATAAAAACACAGGATATACAGTGAAATATTTCAATAGGCTAATTCAAGACGTTCCGTGCTCAGCATCATTATAAACAGATATGCTATGCTAGCGTAACATTTGCTAACAGACATTTCAGATAATTAAGGAAAGACACCATAATTACAGAAGTATAAATATTATCAAAAGTACCTAAAATTTACTGTGGGTAATGTTACTTAACCATTCTGATGCGGTTGTTGAACTTTTTTGGTATAATTACGAGAAACAGAGAGAAATGTCGGATGCCGTCCTCTCTTCAGCGGCTGTGCCCGCGGTTGCCATGGTAACTCTCACGCGCCACCAGTACTAAACATAATAACAACAACAATAAAATAGGCTTTTAGTGTCTTTCTAGAGTTAGAAAACTATGTTTTATACGTTTATAAACCCATTTGTTTGTTATAAATTGTAAGACTCACCTCAGAAAAATGAATTCTTCTGTCAGACACAGTTGAAGCAATGTTAATGTTAGCTAAAAAGTGCCTCAGACAAACGCGCTGTCCTTATTCAGTGTCTGCGGCAAATGAGATGGTGTAGCCTGGCCTGTGTCATTATTTCAGCGTTATCTTAATAACCCGTTAAGAAATTAAAAGTTTCACCGCTCAGAAAAATGTATTTTCCTTTCTTGTAGCTTGCAAACACTCTGTGCACGTGAGTCAGTTGTGGAGGCGCGCGCGCTCTGTCACGTGACTTCTTCTTCTTCTTCTTTTCTGATTTAATGGCGGTTGGCAACCAACTCAAAGGTGCATTCCCGCCACCTACTGGAAAGGAGTGTGAAGCGCATAATGGATGAGAAGGGTCTGTCTGCGGACTGCAAGACAGGGGCGTAACATGAAGGAGGCGTAAGGAGGCGTAACTTGAAGTTGTCCAAATCTCAAAGAACCACGCGAGATAATGGTAAAATAATTATTCCTGAGATAAGTTTTAATTTAAGTGTAAATATCGTTGCATGCAGTAGTTTCTGTAGTTGACAATCCATGCAATCTCGGCATTCTGGCTTTCATGTATTGTTTCCTATTGTTTCCTATTAAGAATAATATATAGTATTCTACATAATGCCTAACGAAATAGTCAAACTTGTTTAACTTCAAGTTACGCCTCCTGCTACAAGTTACGCCTCCTTCATGTTACGCCCCTGTCTTGCAGTCCGCAGACAGATAGTATTGTAATGGATAGGAAGTTCTAAACCAAAACCTACTTACATATTAATCAAAAAAAAGAAGAAAAAAACAACAACTAAATCCTATTGATCAGTCCTGTTACCTTTAAATAACTAATTAACTCTCGATAGATTCTTGATTGATTAGGTGCATCTTGTAACAGTTTATGAAGAGACAATTCATTTATTTCTAAGGAACTTAATGCTTGACTAAATTGAAAGCGTTGTCTTTCATAAGCCTCACATTTCAGAAGTATGCGTTTAACAGTTTCTGCTGACCCACATTTATCACAATTTCCATTTTCATGTTTTCCTATTCTGTATAGGCACTTATTTAACAGACAATGGCCAATGCGCATTCTAGTTATTATGACGTCCTCTTTCCTATAACCAAAACTTCTTCTCTCAGAACCAACTTTGTCTTGTATGCAAAATAAATGTCTACCTTTTGCATCTTTTCCCCAATCATTCTGCCACTTTTCCTGAATTATTTTTGCTATTACTGATTTAACTTCTGTTTTACTTAAGGCAACTTCAATGTCTATTTGTGAATGATTTAATGCCTGTTTAGCCAATAAGTCAGCCTCCTCATTTCCTTTCACACCCCGATGAGACGGAACCCACATAAAATTAACCAGAAGTCCATACTGAGAAATTCGGAATAAACTCTGCAAAATTTCATAAATCAAATCCTGCCTTGCTAATGATTTGCCACTTAATAAGCTATTTAGAGCTGAGAGAGAATCTGTACATATCACTGCCTTTAATGGTTGTGTTTCTTCAATCCACTGAAGTGCTATTAAAATTGCAATCAGTTCAGCAGAAAATACAGAAATAAAGTCTGATGTTCTTTTTGACATTTTGATTTTGAAGAGTGGAATATATACTGCCCCAGCTGTTTTCCCAGAATCTGGATCCTTTGAGCCATCAGTATATATTTGTACTGCATTAAAATATGTTTGATCTATATAATGCTGAATAGCTGAACTCTCTAACTTGTTCATTTCACTTATATACATTTCTTCATGTAACTGTGTGTCTATCAAAGGCATTGGGAAAAGCCAAGGGGGAATAGCTGACCACACCACTGTAGGGGCAATGTGAATATCATTTAGACCCATTTCTTGAGCTTCCTCATTAGCCTTCCATCCAAAGCTAGGTACCTTTTTATATTCATACTCCCAGCAGTTCTTTAACACTATCTTAACTGGATGATAATCCAAATGTCCCTTTATACTAATCCAGTACCTCATCTTTAACTTAAGTCTACGAAGAACTAGCGACATCTCACCCATCTCCACATGGATTGCAGATAAAGGGGATGATCTAAAGGCTCCGCAACAAATTCTCAATGCTTGCGATTGAATTGCCTGTACTTTTAACAGCTGAGTACTTGATGCAGAACTATATACTATGCTTCCATAATCTATGGCTGATCTTATCAAAGCACAGTAGATTATTTTAAGAGATTGCCGACTAGCTCCCCGGTCAACTCCTGCAAGACATCTCCTGACATTTAACGCTTTTTTACACTTGTCCACCAACTTCTGTATATGGGTTTTAAAACTCAATTTTGAGTCCATCCATATCCCTAAAAACCGAACAACCGATACTTGTTCCAGTTTTTCCCCATACAATTTAATATTAATTGAAGGATTTATTCTTCTTTTATCAAAGCATGTAGTCTGAGTTTTTGCTACAGAAAAACGGAAACCCCATTCGTTAGCCCATTTCTCTACATTATTAATAGCAGTTTGCATACACTTTTCCACATACATAATATTACGCCCTCTTTTCCACAATGCTCCATCATCCGCATAAAGCGACCTTCCTATCCCACTATCCACCATTGAAAAAATATCATTAATCATTAAATTGAACAGGATTGGACTACTAACACTGCCCTGGGGAGTTCCATTCTCTATTGAGTGTGTCTGAGATAGTGCTGTACCCACCCTGACTTGAATAGTTCTATTGCATAGAAAATTCCTGATCCAGTTATACATTCTACCTTTAATCCCCATACTATCTAGTTTAATTAAAAGACCCTCCTTCCACATCATATCATACGCCTTTTCGACATCAAAAAATACCCCGACTAAAGCTTCCTTGTTTACCTGAGCCTTTCTTATTTCAGATTCCAAACATAATACAGAGTCTATTGTGTTACGTCCTTTTCTAAACCCACTTTGGTATGGTGATAGAAAATTTTCCTTTTCTACTACATATGATAATCTACTCATTACCATACGTTCCATCAATTTGCACAAGTTGGATGTTAATGCTATAGGACGATAATTTGCTGGCTGAGTATGATCCTTACCTGGGTTTGCAATAGGCACAATAATCGCATGCTTCCAGTCAGCTGGTAACTTTCCTGACTCCCAAATCTTGTTAAAGAGACTCAAGATTACAGCTAATGATGCATCTGATAAATGCTTTACCATCTCATAACAGATGTCATCTCTACCTGGAGATGTTTGTTTGACCCCTGCAAGCACTTTTTTCAATTCATACAAGGCGAATTCTAAATCCAACGTGCAACCAGACGTCCCTTTATCCTCCAATAACTTGTCACGTGACTACTTCTTCTTCTTCTTCTTCTTCTTCTTCAGCTTAATTAGGTGCATTACCGCCCCCTTCTGCTCCAGGGTGTGGAACAGAGGTTTAAATTCTATTAATTAATCCCGTCACCCTGATAAAATCAAATATAACTTTACTATTTATTCCACTCAACCATAAGACTAAAACTTTAAAATTTACTTCCTGAATTCCAGCTTTCTTTATTTCTTCAATCATTTTCCCTCTTTCTTGATCATATTTCTTACACTCGAGAAAAACATGAGGAATTGTTTCCTGATCTTCACAATAGTCACATTGCCCATTTGGGTGTTTCCCTATTATTTTAAGTGTGCTGTTTAAATTTGAGTGCCCTAATAAAATCCTATTAAAAATAACCTCTTCTTTTCTTGACTTACCCATATACATTACTTTTGAATCTACTTTGTCTTTTATCTGATAAAGGAACCTACCCTTTTCCCCATTACTCCACTTGTCTTGCCATTCTTTCATAATTTTTCCCCAAATTAAGACGATTTCTGATTTGCTTAGTGGAATGTGTAGCTCAACTACTTCTCTCTGTAATGCTTGCTTTGCCAATTTATCAACTTCTTCATTTCCTTTTATACCTATGTGTGCTGGAACCCACATAAAACTGATTGATATACCATTCTGAACAATTCTTGAGTGCATTTGTAGGATGCTAAATAAAAGATCTTGATGATTAGACTTAAAAGAACTCAAACTCTTTAAAACTGAAACTGAATCAGAACAAATTATAACTTGTTCAGGTTTATGTTCCTCAACCCACTGCAATGCCAAAATCATACCTATCATTTCTGTGGTATACACCGCCAAATAATTTGAAGTTCTCTTTACACCACTTATCCTCTGGTTATTACTATTATGGGTTAAAAAAGCAGTCCCTGTTGTTTGGTGTTCTGGGTCTTTAGATCCATCAGTAAACACTTGTGTATGCTGTGGGTATTGGATTCTGACATACATTGAAAATGCAGTTGCTAGGCCAACTTCTCTATCCTTCTTTTTAACCTCCAACATATGTAGATCTACTTGGGGTGTTACCAAGCCCCATGGTTCACATTCCTGGATAACAACTGTTGGGCTCAGTTTGATATTATTAACTTGACATTCCTCTGCATATAATTTACTACATTGCACAAAACTTCTACTTCTTTCATTTGATTCCCAACAGTTCCGTAAAATCACTTTTGTTGGATAATCATCTTTATGACCCTGGAGGTTAGCCCAGTAATTGATCATTAGTTGTTTCCTTCTGATTTCCATTGGCATCTCACCTACCAAGACTTGTAAAGCTGGAATAGATGTAGTTTTTACTGCTCCACAACACTGTCTTAATGCTTGAGCTTGAAATATGTTAATCTTTTCCAACAGGTTTTTTGATGCAGTACCATACACCACACAACCATAATCAAACACAGATCGAATCAGTGCAACATAGATTGTTTTTAATGACAAAAAACTCGCTCCCCAACACACCCCACTTAGACACCTCATAATATTTAACACCTTCTGACACTTTTCCACTATTTTGCCTTTATGTTCCTTCCATGTAAGTTTTACATCAAAATAAATACCTAAAAACTTAAATGACTTCACTCTTTCCAATGATTTTTCATACATCCTCAACTCTATTTCTGGAATGACCCTCTTCCTAGTAAAGATTATTGTTTTAGTTTTCTCCACTGAAAATTTAAAACCCCAGTCATATGCCCATTCCTCTATTTTCTTAACTTCTTCTTGTACTTTTTTATTTATATATGCAATATTCCTTCCCCTTTTCCAGAGAGCTCCATCATCGGCAAACAGGGACCTACCCATGTCTGGTTCAACTAGATCAAAGACATCATTTTCTGTCACGTGACTCACGTCACTGCTTTTTTTAAAAACAATTTTATTAAACCTTCAAATAACAAACAGGCATCTTTCCATTGCTAAACACATTAACAATAAATCCAAGCAGCATATAGTAAACAAAATATTACTAAAATAAAAAAAATACAAAACGCAAATTATAACAAGTTTTGAGGCACTCTTAGTTTTTAAATGTTTTATGGATTGAAACAAAATTATAAATTAAATTTTAAATGCCATAAAACAAGGAGAAACTTTGACAAATCTACATTTGTGTATTTATAAAACAATCAACATATTATTGCACAGAAATTCAATCTCCTTGTTTTGCACTATATATTTAGCAATCGTCCATATTCCGACTTGGCGAAAAGAACATTTTATCTTAAGGGAACTTTCAGTCTTGTGTCTGACATTTAATCAAACTTTTTAGATAGCAAATTCCGCTAATCAGAGCACATACAGAACGTGTAAATGATGGTCATACAATTATGGGCATGCAACGTTGCAGTTACATTGGCAGTAAGTCATGAAATTACCAACAGAGTACGTATCTGGGACATCCGTACAACGTTAGGAGGACGTACTGCGGACCTTGTGAGTTGGTAATTTGATGGTAATAAAATTACGGGCATGTGACGTCGTAATTACGTTGTCAATTGGTAAGTCATGAAATTACCAAAAATTACCAATACATTACGTAACTGTTACGTCGTGTGTTAGCTGGGATACAGACAGATTAAAATGAAACCAAAAGAAAATGTGTTGTTGTTATTATTATTATTATTATTATTATTATCACAACATTATTTTATCAGTCTTATCAGAGTAACTATGAAAACAGCAAAATTGGTTAACTTAGCATGTGACTGAAAGAGATTAAATATTTTTTAGAGATGGCAGAAAAGTGTTGCCATTATGATTCAGGGTTGGTTATGTTAGACTTAAAAAAAACTAACAGGTGGAAAATTTAATCTATTGCGCTTTCTTTATTTCTTTTTCTTTATTTTTTTTTTACACACGCCAGTCAAGATTTTAAAAACCCGGAAGTGTGAAATTTGGCCTATCATAGCAAAATTGGCAAAACGGCGCGATTGTACTTTGCAGTGCTTCGTGGGAATTGTAGTTTTATTTGCCCAGTCTGCTCATTTATCTCCAATGAGGAAACGTGCATGAAAATACTCCAGGAAGTTATCTGTCCAAAAGGTAGGCGCGGGCGCTGTGCAGTCTTTCGCAGCAGCAGTGTTGCCAGAGTGTGCGGTTTTCCACCCAATTGGGCTTCTTTTGGTTATGTTGGGCTGGGAAAATTGGCATTGGGCGGGTCTATAAAATTTGGGCTGTTTTTTTAAATATTTAGCAGGTTTTACTGTCATTATTATTATTATCATTTTAAATATATATTCTAAAAATATACATATGGAGAAACATTAAAAAAATTTATGTGTCACTTAGCTGTCCAGTCAGCCGTCGCAATCTGTCAAATATGACCTGACATCATCAATCAGTGACAGTCATTGGTTAACCAAACCTCACAGTGAAATTGTATTGGTCACTTGTTATAAGCGCCAAAACAACTTTAAAAAGTTCAACCAAGTCACAGAGAGGTGACTGGGCCTTCTCTCTTAAACTTGTATTTACCTAGAGATGGCATCATGCCGAAGTGGGGAAAATACAAAAAACTTTACAGAAAAGAATGGGAGACTTATCCGGAACTAAAATGCTGGATTGCCCCAGTGCCAGAGGATGACTCCAAAGTTTGTTGCAAGTATTGTAATACAGAAATTTGAGCGCATCTTAATGATTTGAAGGAACATGGCACCACAAAAAACACAAGTCTCATTGTGTGCCAAGTGTTAAGTCTTTTGCTGTACCAACGGGGTCTGCTGCTGGTCAAAAGACAATACAAGATGACCAAAAACCTTGTGAACTGAGGATTGCGACGTATGTGGTTGGTCACACATCCATCAACGCAGTTGATGAATTGTCCGAGATTATTCAAGATGAAGTGGGAGCATTCAAAATGCACAGGACGAAGTGCACTGCAGTTATAAAGTCTGTTCTGGCGCCACATTTTAGAGAAGAGTTACGTGAGGATATTGGTGAGTCTCCATATTCACTGAATCTTGATGAGACCACCGACATATCAGTAAACAATCAGTGAAGCACCGTAAGTTTGTCAGCACATATCTTGGACTTGTGGAGCTCTTGGACTGTAACGCAAATGGAATATCAGATGCAGTTGTTGCTTTTCTAAGAGAGTATGGCCTGGATATCAAAAACTTGGTGGGGATCGCGACAGATGGAGCGAGTGTTATGGTAGGAAAAAATCACTCTCTTTTTACGCTCCTCAAGGAATTACAGCCAAGTCTACAGCTCATCCGCTGTGTATGCCATTCTTTAGATATTGTTGCTAACAAAGCTATGCAACTTCTCCCAAGCAATCTGGAGTACATGATACGAGAAACCTATAACTGGTTTGCTCACTCAACAAAGCATCAGGGTGATTATAAGGCTGTTTACGAAACCCTAAATGATGGTGGCTGCCCGTTAAAGTTTATATCCCCCAGCTCCACTCGCTGGTTAGTGATCTCCGACTGTATCAAGAATTCTGGACCAAGAGGATGTGCTTAAAATCCATTTTAGTTTGGTGTCCGATGCAGAGCACTGCTTTTCCGCGAGGATTTTAAAAGAAATGTACAGTGACAAAGCAAAAATTCTGTACATGCACTTTCTCCGCCCCGTCTTAAAAGAAATCAAAACAGTGAATAAATACTTCCAGCTGGAAACCGGAGACACACTGAGTGTATTTAGGGATCTTGATAGACTGTATTTGTATTGTATTTGTCTACACTGAGAAGGGTTGTTGTGTATGAACAATGAGGTGCGACTGCGAGAGCTTGATCTTAAATCACACAGTATTTACCTTTCCTATCAGGATGCTGATCTGGGTACCACATTCCAACAGCTGCTGGAGGCCAGCCCACTTGCACCTGAACAGAAGGAGACCATCTCAGCATGGTGCTTGGCTTTCCTTAAAGAAGTGCTGGCTCAATATCAAATGCGTCTGCCTGCTTCAATGGAGATGCTGCGCAAACTGGAGTTGCTTTCCCCCAAAATAGTGATGTCCACTACAAACAGGCCTCAAGTCAAACAGGCCTCGAGACTTACCTACTGATTTTTTTCATGTCCAGAAGACGTCTTAGAAAGCCAGTGGAGAAACGTAGGATCAGCCAGATTCTCAAGCGAACAAGTCATTGACGCTTTTTGGCTTGAAGTTCAAGCATTCAATGATGCTGGGGGAAATAATTGTTTTAAAGAACTTTCCCTGGGTGCAATCAGATTGCTCACTCTGCCCATCTCTAATGCTCACGTTGAGAGGGCATTTTCCCAAGTGACGCTGCTAAAGGATGACACGAGAAATCGAATGGGTCTGCGGCTCCTCTCAAGCATCATGGATGTGCGCTCTGGCCTGAGCAGGAACGGGTGGACATCAGCCAGTTTCAAACCTCCCCAGCAACTGTTGGGGGGATTTGACTCCACCATGTATTAGCCTCATGTTTGGCTTTCGTGGACTGTACATAGTTATTAGTGTTCAACATTCTTCATTTCAAGAAAAGAGTAATAAAGGTAAGATCCGTCCTATAAAAACTGCATGTGACTGACTAAATAGTTCAAATTTTTTGCTGACAAGGAAGCTTGTTTGTGCATTTTTCTGTGTTTATTTTATAAAACTGTTTATAATGTCATGCTCTTTATCAGGCTACGTCTATACTTTTAAGTTCAATATAAGTTTTTTGCTAGATGGAGATTTGGGCTGGTTTTTATTGAGGTGGGCGGGTTTTACGTTGAGTTTGGGCTGGAAACTGTCGCTCAGATCTGGCAACCCTGCGCAGCAGGCTTCGGTAACAGTCACACAGATTTGAACCTGGGAAAAGGCCAGCGAAGTTGGTAAGAAAAGTTAATTTAGTTTAGATTTTAGGTACGTTGTTTTAATTATTTAAACAATATATGTGTGCTATAAGTTTCAGTAGTCTGCTCAGCTTAAAGTTGGCAGTTGGTGCAATAACAAAATAAATTCAAATCTGCTTTCGCGCCTTCCGCGAGTCTGTTACACATATTAAATTACAGTTAAATGGTATACTTTTGTTTGAACAATATTTTCGAAATTCATTAGTTGTTTATGTAATGTTTAAATTGTGTAACGTTAAACAATTTAAAGGGGGAGTTTACTTGTACTTAATTCTTTTTCACTTTGAAAGTAATGCATATATATTTGAAATGAACTTAATTTATAATTAGGGCTTGATAATATACGTGTACTTCATTATCTAGCAGTAATTTTGAGTTGTTAAATCACAGAAATCAAAGGTTTTAATGATTGTTAATTAGTGGTTTTAATTATTAAATGTTTCAGAGTTACAAGTATGCTTTTGCTGTTACAACTTTATTGCCATATACTTTTTTTCTAAATGCAAACAGTCTGAAAATATTCATTTCATTTTCATTGCAGTCTGCTTAAACAATTTAATAATCTTTGTGTGTGTGTGTGTGTGTGTGTGCGCGCGCGCGCGCATGTGCGTGTGTGTTGTGTTTTTTTTTTTAAGGAGAAAGAACAAAAGGCTTGACTATAGTGAAGGTATGGAAAAGACTTGGAAGTACAATGACAGGAGCAATTCCAGAAGAAGGGCACTAAGACTAGTCAGTGAATTGATTGACAATGAGCAAAATAGGGAGGGGGAGGACAATGTGGAGTTCAGTGTTTGTGTTGATGATTCAGGGGAATCAGACATGGAAATTAGTGATAACGAAAGTGACCACCAGAATATTGAGGATGATGTTGAGAATAGGGAAGTACATGAAGAGACTGCAGCTTCTGTTGAGGACCAGTTTGATCTTGGAGAGCCTTGTAGTGAGAAAGACTTGCAGAATTCACTAGCAGATTGGGCAGTTGAATTTGGAATTTCACTAATTGCTTTGTCAGCACTTCTTACCATTCTCAAAGTGCATCATTTCTCTCTGCCAATGGATGGAAGAACACTGCTGAAAACAAAAACAAGATACAGCATTAGCAGTATAGCTGGTGGTGTGTTCCATTCTGAACTCTCTGAATTCTGAATTCTTTTAGGAAATCCTGGATAAAATTTGGCATACTGTGCCAGACAGACATGTCTTAAATCTACAATTGAATTTTGATGGACTACCACTCTTTAAGAGTTCTTGTACACAGTTTTGGCCGATTCTTGGTTTGCTGCATGGTCACACAAATGTACCAGTGCTGATTGGTCTTTTTTGTTACGCAGCCGAGACCCAATGCCGGCAGGCAAGCGTGTCAGAACAAAGGGCTCAATGCGTAACCGTCCCAACGCCCTGTAGACCACGTGGTGGCCCACCAGGGGTGCCAAGTTTTGAAGCAGCCATTGGGGGGCGGAGCACAATGACGGTAAGTCATGTGGAAGCTTTTGAAATAAGTCTAACTAGACTGGGGAAACACGGAAGGTTCCGTGGAGATACTGAGACATGATGCCACAACCGGAGGGGGGTGAAGGAGGCCCCGCTCCGGAGCATAGTATGGACTACTCCGTCTAGTCCAGTACTGCGGGGAATGGAGGACCCAGAGTTCAACCATGGGAACAACTGGGAGAATAGCGCATGGATCCGAGAGGAGTGGCGCAGCAAGCCGACACCTGAGCCGTCCTCCCGCAAATTACCTGATGTTACCCAACACACGGGAGGACACTGGCTCAACGCGGAGGTTGTAGAACCGCGCAAAGGTATTGGGTGTCGCCCAGCCCGCAGCTCTACAGATGTCTGCTAGAGAGCAAAATAGTCACACAAATGTACCAGTGTGACTGGAGGAGGCGACACTCCGGGTGGAGTGGGCTCTCACTCCCAGGGGGCACGGCTCACCTTGGGCTTCATACGCCAAGGTGATGGCATCAGCTACCCAGTGAGCCAACCTCTGTTTGGAGACAGCATTCCCCTTCTGCTGTCCCCCGAAGCAGACAAAGAGCTGCTCGGAGCGTCTGAAGCTCCGGGTGCGGTCCACGTAAACGTGCAGGGCACGGACAGGACACAGCAACTCCAAGGCTGGGTCTGCCTCCTCCTGGGGCAGAGCTTGCAGGTTCACCACCTGATCTCGAAAGGGAGTGGTGGGAACCTTGGGCACGTAGCCGGGCCGGGGTCTCAGGATAACGTGAGAGTTACCTGGCCCGAACTCTAAGCACTCTTCGCTGACCGAAAATGCGTGTAGGTCCCCTACCCTCTTGATGGAGGCCAGCGCAGCCAGGAGCAAAGTCTTGAGCGTCAAGAACTTCAGCTCAACTGAACCGAGCGGCTCGAAGGGAGCTCCCCGAAGGCCCTGAAGGACCACGGAGAGATCCCAAGAGGGTACGAGGTGCGATCTAGGAGGGTTAATCCTTCTCGCACCTCTCAGGAACCTGACGATCAGGTGATGCTTCCCTAGGGATGAACCATCCACTGCATCGTGATATGCCGCAATAGCTGCGACATACACTTTCAAAGTGGAGGGGGACAGTCTCCGCTCCAACTTCTCTTGCAGGAAGGAAAGCACCACTCCGACCGAGCATTTCCGTGGGTCCTCTCGGCGAGAGGAACTCCAGTCAACGAACAGACCCCACCTCAGGGCGTAGGCCTGCCTCGTAGAGGGGGCTCTAGCCTGAGTGATAGTGTCTATCACGGCCTGGGGGAGGCCAGTGAGGTCCTCCGAGTCCCGTCCAGAAGCCACACATGTAGGTTCCATAGATCGGGACGCGGGTGCCAAATCGTGCCGTCCCCCTGAGAAAGAAGGTCCTTCCTCAGGGGAATCTTCCAGGGAGGGACTGTCACGAGGAGCATGAGGTCGGCAAACCAGGTCTGGGTGGGCCAAAACGGCGCAACCAACAGGACCTGCTCCTCGTCCTCCCTGATCTTGCACAGGGTCTGTGCAAGGAGGCTCACTGGGGGAAAGGCGTACTTGCGGAGGCCCCGAGGCCAGCTGTGTGCCAGAGCGTCGAGCCGAGGGGGGCCTGAGTCAGGGAGAAAAAGAGCTGGCAGTAGGAGGACTCTGGGGAAGCAAACAGGTCCACCTGAGCTTCCCCGAATCGACTCCAAATTAGCTGAACCGTCTGGGGGTGGAGTCGCCATTCTCCAGGAAGGGTGAGCTGTTGTGAGAGCACGTTGGCTGCACGATTCAGCTCTCCTGGAACATGAACGGCCCGCAGCGATGTGAGCCGCGTATGACTCCAGAGGAGGAGATGGCGGGCGAGTTGCGACAGACGACGGGAGCGCAGACCACCCTGATGGTTGATGTACGCTACGGTCGCTGTGTTGTCTGTGCGGACAAGCACGTGCTTGTGGCGCAGCAGCGGAAGAAACCGCCGGAGCGCCAGAAACACGGCCAGCAACTCGAGGCAATTGATATGCCACTGCAGTCGAGGTCCTGTCCAGGAGCCCGAGGCTGTCTGCCCGTTGCACACAGCACCCCAGCCCGTCATGGAGGCATCTGTGTTGACCACAATATGCCTGGACACCTGTCCTAGGGGCACTCCTGCCCGGAGGAAAACAGGGTCCGACCACGGGCTGAACAGGCGGCGACATTCCGGAGTAACGCCCACCCGGAATGTGCCACGGTGCCATGACCATCTCGGGACTCGGTCGTGTAGCCAGCGCTGAAGCGGTCTCATATGAAGCAGCCCGAGCGGCGTAACTGCGGCTGCGGCTGTCATATGCCCCAGGAGCCTCTGAAAATCTTTGAGAGGGACCGCTGTCTTGTGCCTGAAAGACTTCAGGGAGTTCAGCACTGACTGGACGCGCTCGTTGGTGAGGCGTGCTGTCATGGTGACCGAGTCCAGCTCCATCCCGAGAAAAGAGATGCTCTGCACAGGGGAGAGCTTGCTCTTCTCCCAGTTGACCCGAAGCCCCAAGTGGCTGAGGTGCTGCAGCAGTGAGCTAGAATCAGCCAGTCGTCGAGATAGTTGAGGATTCTGATGCCCTTCCGCCAAAGGGGGGATAGGGCACCCTCCGCGACTTTGGTAAAGACGCGGGGAGACAGGGACAGGCCAAATGGCCAGGCCAAATGCCCGACCCTCGAAAGCAAACCGAAGAAACGGTCTGTGTCGAGGCAGAATCGAGACATGAAAGTACGCGTCCTTCAGGTCGATGGCTGCAAACCAATCCTGGTGTCGTACGCAAGACAGTATGCGTTTCGAGGTAAGCATCTTGAACGGTAGCCTGTGAAGGGACCGGTTCAACACTCGAAGATCCAGGATCGGTCGTAACCCACCCCCTTTCTTGGGCACGATGAAATAGGGACTGTAGAACCCTGATTTCATCTCGGCTGGAGGGACAGGCTCGATTGCGTCCTTCGCCAGGAGAACCGCAATCTCCGCCCGTAGAACAGAGGCATCCGTGTCCGAACGAACAGACGTGAAATGGATGCCTCTGAACTTGGGCGGTCGCCTCACGAACTGAATCGCGTAGCCGAGTCGTACCGTCCTGATCAACCACGGGGACGGGCTGGGAAGCGCTAACCAGGCTCCCAGTCGACGTGCCAGTGGGATCAACGGAGCAGTAACTGACGTGCCGTGGGTGGGGCAGCCGGGGGGGGAAAGGGGAAGGGGGCTCATCCCAGAAAGCGGGGCGTTCTGGAGAAGAGCTGAGCTGCACGGGGCAGCGCTTACCTTCCCTGGATCCCGCGCTGGCGAATTCAGGCTCCGAGTCCGAGGAGGCAGTGCGTCGCTCAGGAACGAAACTCGGGGCACTAGGCCCAGAGGTGAAGAAAATTGCTCTTTTTGTGAATAAGTGGGTACCACTGACCCGGAGGTCAGTGGCAGCAGCGATGTTACCTGGCCCCGGCCCTCCCCCGGGGCTGGGGGGACTGATGGTGACGTCCCCCGAAGAGCAATCTCCCTCATCTCCGGGCAGCCCCGTGTCAGGGCCGCTTCGCAGACTTGCGGGTGGATTTAGCGGGCCGCTGAGTCTCGGGCTGCGCCGCCTTCCTGCGACTGGCTCTACGCCCAGGCTGAGAGGTCTTGGGCTCAACTGGTGGTGCAGGGGGCGGAGCAGAAGCCGCAGCCGCAGGGGGGCGCCCTCGGCGACGAGCAGCCTGAGGCCTGGCACCCGGCGGCTTGTTGGCACTGCGCTGGGGCAGGATGTGGCTTATGGCCTCAGACTGCTTTTGGACCGCTGAGAACTGCTGGGTGAAGTCCTCAACGGTGTCGCCGAAGAGGCCGGCCTGGGAGACGGGTGCATCGAGAAAGCGAGCTTTGTCGACGTCAGCCATCTGCGCCAGGTTCAGCCAGAGGTGGCGCTCCTGGACTACCATAGTAGACATCACCTGACCGAGGGCCCGCGCCGTTACCTTCGTCGCCCGGAGGGCGAAATTTGCCTTATTGCGCATGTGTAAAGCCTCCAAAAACATCATACAGATGAATCAAACATAATACGTTTTCACACAATTCTTCTGTCAGGATCATTTTTGTTATCTCATTGTTCACTGCCCTGCTGAAAAAACAGCATATGCTGGTTAGGTAGGTTTTGATGCTGGTTTTTGCTGGTTTAAGCTGGTCCTTTGCTGGTTTATGCTGGTGCAGGACCAGCACATGACCAGCTAAGGACCAGCATTGCTCTGATTGCTTCTATTGTAAGTCGCTTTGGATAAAAGCGTCTGCTAAATGACTAAATGTAAATGTAAATGTAAATGCATAAACCAGCATACCAGCATCAAAACCTACCTAACCAGCATATGCAGTTTTTTTCAGCTGGGTTTTTTTAAAAAGCAGCTGGCGTCATGTTTTGCCACATGAGTCACGACAGCAACTGTAAGTAAATTTTCACCATTTTAAGACTGTAATATGAAGAGTGTACAAGGTAAATCTCTTTAGCAGCAGTGACAGTGAATAGCACATAACAAGCACAATTATTGGTATAAACATGGATATCTATTGGTACAATATGCGTCACAGGACTAAATATGTGTCACTGCTTTAAAGAGCCTCCGTAGAGTTCACAGTACCATGCAAAAAAACAGCATTTTCAAATGTATCCACTTTGGAGAGCGTTTTCAAAAAGTTTTGTTTTCCTTGACAAAAAAATGCCATCTCAGTGTGGACGGAAGGCCAAAACAGAGAGAAAAATACGTGTTTTCAAACAAAAACGTATTAGTGTGGACATGGCCTAAGAAACTCAAAGCATAAATACACAATCAAGGAGAACAGAAACAGGTGTGAGGGACTAATTAACAAGCAAAGAAATGTTACATAAATATGGTGATTTATATTTATTTACATAAGTACATTATCACTGAGTTCCACTTTCTTTTTCCAAGTACATTCAGTAACTAATTTTGTGTTATTAGATGAGAGTGATTGAGATTCATCAGACCCATCAGCAGCTGCAGTATCTCTCAGCTGTATCAGTGCAGTCACTGTGACTCTGACTGATGGAGGTTTTTGTACAACTCTTTATCACTGTGTCAACACTGCACCACTGTGGTAACTCTGACAGTAATAATCTCCTGTATCTTCAGTCTGGACTCCACTGATGGTCAGAGTGAAATCACTGCCAGATCCACTGCCACTGAATCTAGATGGAGTTCCAGTGTAATGGTTTGTTACATAATATATGAGGAGTTTAGGAGCTTCTCCAGGTTTCTGTAAATACCAGTGTAAATAATTACCATTATACACGCTACTACTGGTTTTACAGTTTATTCTGACTTCTTGTCCTTGAGCTGCTGATATTGATGGACTCTGAGTTACAGTGTACTGTCCTCTACACTCTGAAAGAAAAAAAAGACAAGAATTAAAATGTTTATTTTAATATTTCACATTTTAAAATAATTAGTGTTGTTGTTATGAAAGTTTTACTACAAACCTTGAGCAAACAGTGTGAGTGTCCAGATGATGAGGATGATGTTGTTCATTGTTGTTGTTTTGTCTTGTGTGATGATGAAGATTCTGTTCTGTTCAGCTCTCAGTCATGAAGTGTTCAACTCACAGCACTATAAACACTCTCAGAGCACTGAAGCATGTGCTGACAATGCAAAGAAGTGGGCAGGATTTACAACAGCTTGTGCCGCTAATAGACTGTAAACTGTATAAATAATATTTTACTTTATATTACATCTTGATTAATTGTAAAATATCTGTTTGTTCGTTTATGGTTGTCAGGATTATAACCTGTTTTGGTTTAGTTTTTGGACAGTATTCTTCGTTGTTTGGCTGGCTGATGTGACACTAGTTTTAATGTAGACATCTTTTAGTGTGGATGCAACATTTCCAGTTTCCAAGGACACTGTAGAAATACCATGTAGTCAATCATGATTCATTTATTTATTAAGTGAAGGTATCCAATAATAGAGAAGGTACATTACGTCTTGAAAAGGTTAGGACACTCTATTGAATTTCATGGTTTTCTGTATGAGGACATGATAAAAAAAATTCACAACGACAATGACAAATCACACTGTCATTATTTATTTAACAAAAATAAAGCCAAGATGGAAAAGCCAGGTGTCAAAGTTTATGACTTTATCATTCTCTCATATCGTTCTGGAGGAATTTTGGTCCACTCTTCTTTACAACATTGCTGTAGTTTATTGAGGTTTGTGGGCATTTGTTTATGGACAGCGCTCACCACAGCATCTGAGTCAGGATGAGGTCTGGACTTTGACTGGGCCACTGCAACACCTTAAATCTTTTCTTTTCAGTCGTTCTGTTGTAGATTTGCTGGTGTGCTTTGACGGATGGCCTCACATTTGACTTTTTAAAATACTTTGGTATACAGAGGAGTTCATGGTTGCCTCAATGACACTGAGGTCCCCAGATCCTGTGGATACAAAACAAGCCCAAAGTCAACAATCCTCCACCTGCATGTGTGACTTTTGATATGGGGTGTTTGTGCTGATATGCTCTACAGGTTTTCCCCAAACTTGGTGCTGTGTATATGGCCAAACATCTCCACTCTGGTGTTGTCTGTTCAAAGGACATTTGTTCAGAAGCAACTTGCAAACATAAACCACCTTTCTTCTAGCAAGCCTTCCAAAAATGCCATACTTGTCCCATATACATATAATTTTCATCTAAAATGTTAAGTCCTGTCAAGTCTGTGGTGAAGTTCTTGGGTTGTTTGCCAATTCTTTGAGTATTACACCATCTGATGTTGAACTTTCTGGGACATCCACTCCAGGGAGGATTGGTGTCTGTCTTCAATGTCTTCCACTTGTGAGTAATCTTCCTCACTGTGGAATGATGAGCATCACATTTTTTGGCTGTGTCACTCTTCCCAGATATATGGCAGCAACAATTGTTTCCAAGATCATTGCTGATGTCTTTTCTCTTTGGCATTGTGTTAACACACACATGACAGCTCCAGACCAGCAAACTGCCAAAATGTCTGCTTTTATAGCAGTGCTAACTCTTGTTGATGATCAGTTCATCAAAGGCATTTGATTAGCAGTGTCTAACTGCTATTTACCCTCTTAAATCCTATGTTAAGAGTAAGGGTGTCGCACATGGCTTGTCCATTCTGGCTTTATTTTTATTAAATAAATAAAGACATGGTGCAATATGTTATGTATTGTTGTTCATCAGAGGTTTTACTTAGACCTACCAAGTAACAGATATATTTTATCACGTCCTGATACAGAAAACAATGGAATCCAATAGGGTGTCCTAACTTTTTCACATGACTGTAAGTGAGCAGCATTCATCTGCCCATGTGATCTCAACATGGTTTCCACCATAAGGAGGACCCATCTAGGTCACTGAAATTACTGCATTCTTCATATCAGACCATTCAAAATAAATAGTAAAAAGCACTTTCAAGCAATTTCTTTATTAGTAAAATTATGTTACTATTAACCTAGAAAAAAGAGGTTGATTTTATGCCCATTGTGGTCTTTTTAATGTTGAATCAATGTTAACACGTCACTATATAGGAATTCTTTCATGTGGCCTCTTTTCCCACATATACGTATAAAGATCATCAGGACTCATAATTGTGTCAAATAACTCTAGACTGAAAAATGTGAATCTGAGAACTTCAGAATTACTGATTCATTTGCCTGAAGCTGCAGGTTTTTCTGTGAATCATGATGATTGAGGTGCATATGAAGAACTGAAGAAAAAAATGTGTTCGTCTTATATTCAGGATCTAGACTTTGACATGTCAATAATACACCACACGTAAAACGAAACTATTTGACGTTTACATTTACATCTGCAAGACGTAGTTTGCTCATCTGCAATATGTCTATTGGACGTTTCCTATCAGATGTTTAATAGATGCCTATTAGATGTCTTTAAGATGTTTATGATTTAGAATGTATGTAAAACTGACATCTTACAGATGTCTGCCAGACGTTTGTACACAGCAGATGCTTTCCAGATCAAGAGATCTTAACAGACATCTTGCAGACATATATGTACTATCTGGGCTTATATTCAGGCCAATACTGTTCTCTTCAAGGTATTATGAAAAGAATTACATTGTTCGTCAAGACACAACAAACATTTTGATTATAACAAATCACAAAGATTTTGTGTGAAAGTGTTTTGTTTAAACTTTTTAAAGAGTATTTTAGCAAAACTACATGATTGAGAGTTGTCAACAGCTGAGGGGTTTCTACTATCAGTGTGTTGAAGTGTAGTTTGCTCTCTCTCTGCTGGAGTTTGTGTTCACTCGAGTGGAATAGAGGTTTTTGTACGACCGTTTCATTAGATTGTATCACTGTGGTTGACTTTTGGTGGAGGAACTAAACTGGTGCTCGGTAAGTCTGTCTATTTTAATTCTCCACAGCAAACATACAATTTAGATTGTGTAAGATTTTATTTTTAAATTTTATAAAAATATTTTTGGTAACACTTTACAATAACGTTTCATTTGTTATATTAGTTTACTACATTAGTTAACATGAACTAACAATGAAAAATGATAGTAAAGCAGTTATTAATCTCAGTTCATATTGATTGCACATTGACTAATACAGTATTAAAAGTTTCATCTGTTAATATTAATTAATGGACCTGAGTTAACATGAAGTACAATGTTGTATCTTTATTAATCAATGTTAACAAAGATTAATAACCACTGTATCAAATGTATTGCTCATTGTTCGTTAATAAAAGTTAATGCAATAATTAACATTAATTAATAAACCCTTTTGCAAAGTGTTACCCATTTGATAACACTTTATTTTAAGGTGTCCATAATAGAGTATTACTAGGTAATTACTTAGTAATAACCGTTGTACTTACATAAAACAAAATGTACTTACCATGTAACTAAGTTAAGTGTAACATAAGTCTGTTACACAACTACTTATGTAACCAAAATATTATTAGATATGTGTTGCAGACTTTATACAATGTAATTATAAATGTACGTACACAGACATAGGCTACTTAAAATAATGTGTATCAAGATTGTATAGACTCTGTCTGTTACATATGTGTAACAGTAGCTGTCTATTACATCTATATAATTACAAACTGTAAGTAACGGCTGTTCCATATTTTAGTTACATGGTAAGTACATTTTGTTTTATGTAACGACTACAGCTAAATACTTTATATTATGACACCTTAAAATAAAATAAGTGTTACCTAAAAAGGAAATGAAAAAGTTAAATGTAAATGGAGATACTTTCTGTAGATTGATCAATGATTTTGAATCTCCTTTGCTCATGTCGTGCTTATAATTTAGTATTTGAAATAGTTTTGAGTTAAATATCTCACAAAACTAAAATGCAAAGACATTATTTAGGGATATTAAACTACTGGGGTTAAAGCAGTAAATATCTTAATATGATATAAAATCATAGAAATGTGTGTAGTGTTTGTGTTTTATTTGTGTTTGTGAATGTGTTGTGTTTGTCTCCTGCAGCTGGTCCCACAGTGAAGCCCTCAGTGTCTCTGCTGCCTCCCTCTTCTCTGCAGATCTCTGGAGACTCAGCCGCACTGCTCTGTCTGCTCAGCTCTTACTCTCCACAGGGGGCGCAGGTGAGCTGGACACTGGACGGGTCAGTGGTCACAGACGGGGTTGTGACCAGTGACGAGAGCGAGCGAGACGGCCGCTACAGCCGCAGTAGCGTCCTGACCATCAGCAAAGCACGCTGGGAAAAGGTAGACCAGTACGTCTGCAAAGTAACACATGATGGAGCTCCTCATGAGGCCTCTTTCCAGAGGAGCCGCTGTTAACCGCTCAGAGTGCTAATGTTTCTCCAGTGAGCACTGCTCTCTCCTGAAGATGAGTGTCCTGTGTCAGGCAGGATTCACATGAGTCTAGTGCTGCAGCTGTAGTCATTTACAACTCAATACTGAAAGAGAGCTCTAGTGTCAATCTGCTGTGTTTGCTGCAACATTTAATAAAGCTTCTCAACAAGTTCTATTTGTGTCTGACAACATCATTTAACTCACAGATGGAGATGCATGTCGTGTTTGTTCAGGTGCTTTCCAGAAGTTTGATCAGTAGCAGTAAATCTAGTCAAATAAAGCTCTTGGGGTTTGAACATGGTCTCTGGAGACAGAGCTGCTCTATTCTGAGAGGATCAGAATCACTCCACCCTGACAATGCAAATGGGATTTTCAGCCCACACTCCCAGTGTCACTGTTTGATTGGTTACATGATCTGGACTGAAACAGACCAGTTTCACTTCTGCTGTAATCAAGCAGCACACATGCAAACTCATCATTACATTTATAGGGGATAATCAAAATATACTGGACATATATGAAAATGCCATAATAAACATTTAAAAAAGCCATTCCAACAACAAATGGGCCTCATTCATGAAACACAAGCAGAATTAATTCATGAAAATGTGTGTATTTTCAAAATGTTAGTATGAAAGAAATGTACACCTGCTCCTTACTGTGTGTAAATATGTGCGTAAAACGCTTTGCATTATTTTTGGGAAACTGATGACACTGAAATTGATGCACTGCCATAATTATTAGAAGCTCATTTGCCCTTCCTCTTGTTTTGCACGCAAATTTCTCAGAATTTACTCATATATTTACACAGGTCTCGTGAGGACCAGTGTGTAAAGAATGTAAATCTTTCTGGGAGTCAAATGGAAAGCATCACATCCAGACAACAGAAGTGGCTGAATGCAGTCTGTTTAGTTTGATTGACAGGGATCATATATTACACCTAAAATATGATGATCCGATTAAAACAATGACTCATTCTCTTTAAAACTACACTATTTCTGTTAGCAGTAATGATACTGTGTTATGTGTGTTTATTCATTGATCAGTGTTGTGTGTGATTGTGTTGTAGAGCAGCTGCAGTATCTCTCAGCTGTATCAGTGCAGTCACTGTGATGGAGGTTTTTGTATGACTCTTTATCACTGTGTGAACAAACAGCTACTAGGACAGTGTAAACTCTGACAGTAATAATCTCCTGTATCTTCAGTCTGGACTCCACTGATGGTCAGAGAGAAATCAGTTCTGGATCCACTGCCACTGAATCTAGATGGAGTTCCTGACTCTCTTTGGTTTGCTGAATGAATCAAGAGTTTAGGAGCTTCTCCAGGTTTTTGTTGGTACCAGGCCATACAAGTATATTGTACACCATTACAGTTGCCTACTACTGTGTTTGTTTTGCAGTTTATAGTGACTGATTCACCAATCTGAATCATTTTTACAGATGGAATCTGAGTCACAGTCACCTGCCCACTGACACCTAAAAACATAGAGTTAGAAAGAGTAGGGTCTATGTGCAACATTCAATACTCTTAATGATGATGATGATGATGATGATGATGATAATAGTAATAATAAATAATAAATAAGAATATATTTTAATTTAAAAAAATACCTTGAATACATAAATAGAGAGTCCAGATGAGGATGATGATGTTGTTCATTGTTGTTGTTTTGTCTTGTGTGATGATGGAGATTCTGTTCTGTTCTGTTCTCAGTCATGAAGTGTTCAACTCACAGCACTATAAACACTCTCATGCAAAGTGTCTCTCTATGTAAATGCTCTTCATACACAGAACAGACAGCTGTCAGTCTCAGACCTCAGATGAATTTCTTCATGCATGTTCATGGTTCTGCAAAACATTAGCCCCCAGTCTCAATGAGAAGGCCAAGGAATGTTTGATTATTTTAATGTGTTGATAATAAACCTAACAATATTAAAGAGCATCTGCTTTCTAAAATCATATAGATTCATACATATAAACCAGTTTGACACTAGAAAACTGATGTGATATTCCTATTTATTGTTTAAAAAAAAATATATATATATTTTTTTTGTGCAATTCTATCTCGTAAATTTATTGCGGTCTTAATGTTTGGCTCTCTGTCATTCAGTATTCTGTTGTGATTTTGAGGTTTAAATGTACAGATTTTGTGTTTAATGATGGTTTAGTGTATGAAGGGATATGTGGCCGTCCCGTAGGTTGAATTTAAAATGAACTGAGATTTGTAAAGATTAATGCATTTAGGAACATTTGTGTGTGTATGGATGGTTTCATAAATCGTTTGTAGGGACATTTCAGAAATTCTACACACAGAACGCAAGCTCATATTTTATAATCAAATGTTACTCAGTGAACCATGAAAACAACTGCAGATAGAGGAAATTAGGCAACTATGCTGTGTAGTCAAACTATAAACCTCAAACACTGAAACATTTCCTAAGTTCACTATTGGTTCTCTATGTGTTGACTTGTTTGTTTTCCTGTATCATATAGCTCCTGTGAAGACACTGAACATCTGCTGATGGAGCTGCTCTGGAGCTCACTCAAATATGAGTTTGACACTTTATTCTCTAAAATGAGTTCGTTAATTAAGACTAATGGACAGATGAGGTTTGAAAGATTATCTTTCCATTGAAAGATTATGTGTAATATTAGTCAGATGCATTTACAATGTGACTGTGCCCCAGATGCAATCAACAGGAACTGTCTGTAAAGGTGTGACCCAAATGGTACATACATTTAGAGTACCAAAAGAATAGTAGTCCTTGGGAACTTCTTATAGATTGCAGGATCTCTAGCAGGAGGTCCTGACAGTATCTATTGTTTCTAGCCATTTGTCTTTAGGTATAAATTTCTGTCTTACAGACAGAACTTTGGGGAGAAGCTATGCAGAAACCATAGGGAACTTAGGAAGAAGCTAAGACCCTTACATGGGTTAAGATGCTTGAAGACCGACAATCTAACATCGCTGTTGAAGACCTGCTACACTGCTACAATAAATTCCTCTCCCCACAAGAACTCTGGTCAAGCTTACTTATTTGAAGTATTAGAGAAATCAAATACATTGGTGAGCCACCCAAACCACTGCTCAGCTAAATACAGCAAAATCTAACACCAGACATCAAAATATTATAAAGATATAACATATTTATAACATATTTAAATAGATGGCAACAAAGTAACTAGCACAAAACAGCAACAACATGGGGGGCTTGCAGTTGGTCTGGCATGCTCTTTTATCTGGGATGGTCTTTTCAGATTGGGAATGGCAGAATGGATTACGTCAGCGGTTAATGAAGATTGACAGGTGACAGGACTAATGACCGGGTAACAGAAAATGAAAGTAAATTAGAGAAAAGACAACAGGGAAACACATAACACATCACAAGCATGTAACACTCCCACCCATAAGAACAACCATATATAACAACATAGTTTGTTAAATCACAAAACCACAGCACAAAGCAGAGTTAAACTAAACACATCTAAAAAGGGCATCAGCTAGTACATTTTCTGCTGCTTTCTTATGGCAGATTTCTAGATTGTAGTTTTGCACGATCAGGGCCTAGCGCATGAGGCGTTGATTCTGGTTGTAGATGCGAGAGAGGACTGTGATCCGTATAAACAGTAAGAGAGAACTGGAACCAATGTAGACTTCAAAATATTGTAATACCAACAGCAATGTAAGAGCTTTCTTTTTAATAGTTGAATATCAGACAGGGTGTTCAATGCCATTTTGGTCCTCCTGGAGGAGTACGTCACCAGCACCGACAGCACTTGCATCAACCTCCAGTATAAAAGGGAATGCAATGTCCGGAGCAGCAAGACCTGGGGCACAGCATAACAGAGCTTTAATACTTTCAAATGCCTGCTGACACTCAGCTGACCAAACAAACTGCTGAGATGGACTAAGTAAATTTGTAAGGGGACAAACCACACTGGAAATATTTGGACAACCGTCTACTGACTATGGTTGTGGCCGTGCTCATCTACTTGGATCCATCCTTTCCGGCCTTAGATCCCTGTGGAACCTCCTGGCTTCCAGGTCCCCTCTTACAGCATGGTATCTTAGGGCTCGTAGCCCCTCCTCCAGGTAAGCTCTCTGGATGTCTTTCTTCACAGGATGCCCCTGGACATCCCTTGTGGGACACCTTGCCTTAAAGGCTCGTTACGGAGAACTCGCCCCTGAGGGGCTTCCTCTTCTAGCTATCCACCACATTTCATGCTTTTGGTTGAGGGAGCCTCCCTCTTGAGTAGGAACAGAGCGGCTCTCCCCAAGCCTTGCTCTAGTGGATTCTTAATCACCCCTCTGCGGAGTGGGTCTGATTGTGAGGTGTTTTTGCGGAAACCCCTCCTCAAGTGATAGCTCCGAGGAGCAACATTTCTAAAATCCATGTTATGGTAAGTGCTCATGTTAGTCTCTGGGCACTTTCTAAAACCCACATAGTTGTACCTGCACATGCAAAATCTCTGGGCACTTTTCCCAAATACAGTATGGTATGGGTTACGCGCTAGACTTTGTTCCCATGTTCAGAGTTGGTTGTGCCCCGGTCACCTTGTGCCCCACTCCAATTATGTATTCTCTCCGATACCTCTTGGGCATCTACTACCTAGGACCTGTTGAGACACTCCTAGGTTAAACCCTTAAGTAACAGTCTTCTAAAATCCTGTATGGTATGGGTTACGCACTAGACTTTGTTCCCATTCTTGAGTAGGTTTAAAGCCCCGGTCACCTTGTGCCCCACTCTACCTATGTTCCCTTGAACAGGGTGTTGCTTACCTGTGTTCTGTAAGTCGGTTCCTGAGGGAGCAGACCCTTGCAGAGATACTGGTAGCTCCTGCTTGACAGGCAGGCCCAGATTACCCTGGGCACCTGCCGTATCCCCTTAAAGGAGTCTGCTTGATTCCAAGCCTTGAGCTCACAGGAGCAGTAATTTTGTGATGTGGGATTGCCTCAGGGAACTGGGTAGCAGTACACATTATCATTAACAGAAACTGGTTCCCTGCTTTTGTTTTAGGGAACAGGCCTACACAATCAATAATAACATGTTCGAAGGTCTCTCCAATAACTCCAATCTCTCCTAACTAGAATGGGAGAAACATGAAGAGTTTGCGACATCAGGGGAGGGATTTAGTTATCTTTTACTTTATTCACTTTATTCACGCCTCACACACAAAAGATCCCCAGTTCGAAACTTGCTTAAGTTGTGGTCTGTCACATTCTTGATCAACACTACAAAGCCTTGCCTGCCAAGTAGTATTAAAAGAACGGAGGCTCTCCATCAGGTTTCTGTAGTGTAGTTGTCATACTGAAAGTGGTTAAGGAACTCTGCCTAGACTACAATGCAAAATTAACTCTGTCCTGTTGCCGGTGGGATTCACGCAGATTGTCGATATGCTTGCATGGCAGATTATGGTATAAACTTTTTTTTTTTTAAAGAGTACGTGTGGGGTCTCAGGGGTTTCTGCAGTGTAGTGGTTATCATCAAATTTGCCTAACACATGAAATGTCCTCTGTTTCATTTGCATTCTTAATCAACACTGCAAAGCCTTCGCCTGCAAAGGCGGTGTTAAAAGAATGGAGGATCTCTATCAGGTTTCTGTAGTGTAGTGGTCAGATTGCAAGTGGTCCTGCCAGTGCACTGGCCAAATTACCTGGGTAATAGAACAGATGTTTCCCGCAGAGGAATGGAAAAGAAACTGCTCTGTTTGCCGTTAAAAATAGAAGCTATGTGCAGTTTGAAGAGCACAATGCAGTCTGTAGTCCTGTAGTCCAAAATTGCATAAATCTGGGTCTGTCTTTGTCAACGCTACAAAGGCTTTGCCTGCCAAGTGGTGTAAAAAAAACTGAGGTTTCTGTAGTGTTGTGGTTATCACGTTTGCCTGACACGCGAAAGGTCCTCAGTTCGAAACCGAGCAGAAACAGCACTTTCTTTTGAGGGAAAACATTAATTCAGGCCAGAAGAAATGTTGAAGGATTCTATTGTACGTTTTGTAATACCCAGATGACCTGACAACACTTGATTGTGCGGCAGACACAATATGTGCTGACGATAAAGAGAAGGAATGATAATCTGGTAAATAACATTCCAATCAGCATCACTTTTAATATTACAGCACCTTTTGCGCAATAACAAGTCATTCTCTACAAAATAAGTAACTTTTCCATTGCTCATTTTGTCAGGAGCAACAACAGTTAAAACACCTCTGCACCTGTCCTGTTCTGCCCTTCGTCAAACATCCCAGGACTAAGAGACCACGCATCAGCGCCAAGAGGCCCAGTCTCTCCAGCATCAACGCCAGGCATCACAAGAATCTTTAACTCAACCAACCTTTCGAATAACATGCTTAAAATTTTTCTTAAGGGCTTGCCTTACCACAGAAATTTGGGAATGTTCCGCAATCTTCCACAAATCATCTTTTCTGCAACTATCAAACTGTTCTATTTATGGATGATTAATAAATGACTGTAAATCCGCTTACTGGCAGCACCAGATACACTACAGACAGCGCAACACTACACATCACATGCACTCAACACCACTTTCTGCACAAACTGCTATATGAAAAGCACGATCACTTTTGCACAAGCACAAGCTGTATGCATAACTTTTCAATGTCTTGGGATGGGTTTTGATCATCCCGGACAAGCCCCCATAAATGTTATGACCCCAAAGTGGTCTAGGGTACTGGGGTCAAACATTTAAAGATAGATATTAAAAAAGACACACACACACACACAAGCAATGTGCAGGACAAAGATATAGTGCAATAAAGTGTTTTATTAAAGTTAAATACGAAGCAAAAATAATACATCTCTGCACATGGATTTAGACCCTCACTCCCTGTCTGATGCTTCACAATTTTGTCATATAAATAGTCTCTGAAATCTTTAAATGATTTTTGTTTTGTCATCCTGTGAGTCCCAGAGTCACTGTGACTCTGACTGACAGGTTTTTGTGTGATTCTTTATCACTGTGTAAACACACAGCTACTAGGACAGTGTAAACTCTGACAGTAATAATCTCCTGTATCTTCAGTCTGGGCTCCACTGATGGTCAGAGTGAAATCAGTTCTGGATCCGCTGCCACTGAATCTAGATGGTGTTTGATTCCCTTCGATTTGCAGAATGAATCCATACAAGTATATTGACCATTACAGTTGCCTACTACTGTGTTTGTTTTGCAGTTTATAGTGACAGATTCTCCAATTTGAATCAGTTTTACAGAGGAAGTCTGAGTCACAGTCATTTGCCCAGTGAAACCTGTTAGAAACATAGCAAGAGTTTAAGCAAGAGTTTTCTCTGTTGCAATCTGGGCATTTTAAGGGAAACATTTTGTATTCATAATCCCCTGCACAGTGTTGTGTGAATCTCCTGAGTCCTGAACACTTTCTTCATCTCTCTCATGTCAGATTTTTATCTCTCACTTTTAAATTCATCTTTAAACAATTGATGCTATGTATTTATAATTTAAGAATTTATTATTATTCAATTATGCAATTGGCATGATACATTCTTTCCTGACAAATAAAATGTTTTATTTGATTTATTCTGGATCCTTCTGAAATGATTATTTCCAATAGATTAAATCTGGCCGCCATCTGAACCAAATCTGCGTCCAGGATACAGTAGGTCAAACTGAAGGCCATAAATGAATGGAGCAGGAGACACATCTTCTAGGAGCTCATGATTTCTGTCTACCACTGACTTTGATGAACTTGAACAAATTGTATGAACATGACAAAGCAAACTACACTTTTTATAATGAGCATGCATGGGGCACCCAAAGGAATAAGTTAACCCTGCATCCTCTGACTAAGATCAGAAATGGGAATTTGTGAACATGAGATCCAGACCGCCACTTTGACTCTATGTGACATTGGGCCCCTAATGAACAAATGATTGAAGAGATAGAGATTTCTAGAATATTTAAATTAGAAACTGAACTAAATTGATAAATATCTTGGTCTAAAGTTTAGAATAATTTAAAATAGGAGTCAAATTAAACACAACCAAAATCAACTTAAAACTAAATTAACAAATAAAGTGATATTTATAGTGACTGTATTTATTTATTTTTTTTTTTTTTTCTGGGGACATTCCATAGATATAATGGTCTTTATACTGTACAAACTGTATGTTTTATTCCCATACCCTAAAAAGGCCCGTTCACACCAAGAATGATAACTATAAATAAAACAATAACTATATTTGCGTCCATACCAGAGAACGATAACTCTCTGTTTTTGTTGCATTTACACGACTGATCTATAATCAGTGTAGAAGAATAAAAATAATACAGACTCCTTTCTACTGCACCTTCAAAGGAGGCAAGACAATGTTGTCCAACCCTGCACTGTATTGTATTCCTAAGGTAATTTTATGTTTGCTATGCAATGTCTGTTTGCTTTTCTACAATGTCGCCTGCTATTTCAAATAGGAAAGACGTTTAAATTTGAATGAAGTCTGTTTAGCTTTCAGTGTTCTATTATTTATCAGCTGTGAAAAAAATTGTTCTGAATGTGATCCCAAAGATATCATTGCCCTGTATCGTTATCTTTATCGTTATCTTTCTTGGTGTGATCGGGCCTTAACTCTACACCTAAACCTACCGCTTACAAAACACTTTATGCTATTTCATATAGAGTGAATTTTGTGCCATTATTTATCAAACAAATCCAGCGTTTTGCAAACAAACACAATCTGCTTTGCAAAGAAAAACTCAACTTTCAAACAAACACAAAGTGATTTGCAAATACAAAACTCTATTTGAGAGAAAATGCATAGGTATGGACAAATATATTTATTGTGTGTTACAACTGTGAGCCCTGTTTTGAGGAAACTTGGCTTGATTTTCTCACACGTGCTGCACAAAAATTTTCTCACAAAAAACTTCCAAAAACAGCAGATGGCGCTGTTGGTCAATTTATCTTAGTTTCCTGAGACCTCAAACACATCCTTTTCAGGATATATCAAAATGAGTGGGAAACCGGTGACTTATTATATCTATAATTAACCATTTAGATGTTTCACAAAGCGTCCCTAAACTACTATATCAGAAAAATTCACAATAAGTTTTAGCATTACAATATGTTGTGACCGCATTGTTTTGAACATTCAACAGTTGAAACAACATACTCTATCATCTAATCAAATCAACATATTCTATATCCTGCAATCCAAACGAGAGATAAAAGGGTATGGCGAATGAATCAGTTTTGGTAGGTAAAGACTGCCTATTTAAATGTTCAGCCATGTCACTACTGACTTTTGAACTAATTAATCATTTTAACAACTTTACAGCACTTATTGTGAATTTTTCTAATATAGTAGTTTAGGGACGCTTTGTGAAACATCTAAATGGTTAATTATAGATATAATAAGACAGAAACTCACCGGTTTCCCACTCATTTTGATATATCCTGAAAAGGATGTGTTTCAGGTCTCAGGAAACTAAGATAAATTGACCAACAGCGCCATCTGCTGTTTTTGGAAGTTAGTCAGTTGCATTTGTGAGAAAATCTTTGTGCAGCACGTGTGAGAAAATCAAGCCAAGTTTCCTCAAAACAGGGCTCACAGTTGTAACACACAATAAATATATTTGTCCATACCTATGCATTTTCTCTCAAATAGAGTTTTGTATTTGCAAATCACTTTGTGTTTGTTTGAAAGTTGAGTTTTTCTTTGCAAAGCAGATTGTGTTTGTTTGCAAAATGCTGGATTTGTTTGATAAATAATGGCACAAAATTCACTCCATAATTTCAGATTTTCAAAACACTTAATTCTGTATGATTGTGTGGTGTCATGATTGTGATCTTGCATTTGGGTCTGCGGGAATTTGGGCGGGACTTTGATACCGCGGCTTCACCTAACAAGTCATGGGAAAACTTGGAAAACGATTACTGTTAACATGATGCAAGTTTTCCATGAACAAGCACAACACAATTTTTCTCCAGACAATGTCAAATATATTTATATTAGATTATAATATAGTATATTATATTTCCTTAGTACGTCATATGAATAAATAGTAAGTGTTTAATACAGTGTGCCATTGTATTGTTTGTGATCCTCCCATCAGCAGCTGCAGTATCTCTCAGCTGTATCAGTGCATTGACTGTGACTGACGGAGGTTTTTGTACGACTCTTTATCACTGTGTGAACACATATTTACTGTTGATGTAGTGGTAACTCTGACAGTAATAATCTCCTGTATCTTCAGTCTGGACTCCACTGATGGTCAGAGTAAAATCACTTCCATAGTCAGATCCACTGCCACTGAATCTAGATGGAGTTCCTGACTGAAGTTGTCTTATGTAATAAATGAGGAGTTTAGGAGTTTCTCCAGGTTTCTGCTGATACCAAGACACACAGTTACTACAGCCAGAAATTGGCTGACTAGTTTTGCAGCTGATTGTGACAGTTTCCCCTTGGTTGATGGATTTTATTTCTGGACTCTGAGTCACTGTCACTTGCCCCCAGCTCTCTGAAATAAGACATTGTGGACATTTAGTGGTTATTGGACAAAGATCTGTATAATGTTATTTAGTACAAAATACTTACCCTGAATGCAGAGAGTCAGTATCCAGATGAAAATTAAGATGTTGTTCATTGTAGTTGTTTTGTCTTGTGTGATGATGGAGATTCTGTTCTGTTCTGCTTTCAGTCATAAAGTGTTCAACTCACAGCACTATAAACATTTTCAGAGCACTGAAGCATGTGCTGACAATGCAAAGAAGTGGGCAGGATTTACAGCAGCTTATGCTGCCAAAAAACCCATATTACAGAATACTTGATTTTACAATCAAACTAATATTATTTAGGTAACACTTTAGTATAGGAACTAATTCTCACTATTAAATAGTTATTTATGAGCATGAGGTGCCAAATGGGAATTAATTATATAAAAATTATATATAAACAGACACACATGCATGTATATATTAAGGATTTTTTAAAATATATACATGTATGTGTGTGTAATTATATGTACATAATAAATATACAAAGTAAACACAGATATAGTATGTAAACATGAACTTTTATTTTGGATGCGATTAATCACGATTAATCCTTTGACAGCCCTAATACATACATACATACATACATGTAAATTGTGAATAAATATTGTTAAAAATACTTTCTAGCTTGTACTTATCTAAACAATGCCTAATATATGGTTTTATGAGCACTTTGTCAATGTCAATGTCAATGTCAATTTGCCTATTTAGGATGAATCGCTTGTTGTATTCCCCAACTGTAAGTCACTTGAGATAAAAGCATCTAACAAATTAATACATTTGTAAATAATAAAGATATAGTTGTATTGAAATGTAGACAATATAAATATTTGCATTTATATATGCAGGATTTATACATATTTTCAGATTTCATTAAATTCATTTATACCAATGATTTACATTTATATATTCAGACTTATTATATTCACAATTCACACACACACACACACACACACACACACACACACACACACACACACACACACACACACAAACAAAGTCCAGGCAGAGGATCGAGGCAGGCGGCAAGCCAAACACAGAGTATATCCACAAAACAGGCAAGGTCGAAAAGGCAGGCAGCAAGCAATCAGTGGTAATGACAGTCCAGCAACAGAGTATCAAACAAGGAACCGCTTTGTATGTTAGCTGTGCAAAACAATACTCGGCGATGAAAGGGAGGAAGTCCAGGGCTTATATAGTGTGTGTGATTGGATGCAGCTGTGTGCAAGTAATTAGTGCAAGGGCTGATAGGAAGCGTAGTCCAGGTGATATGCAACAGTCTGTGTAGTGTGAGAGTCAATGTGGTGATAGCACGACATCTGGTGGTGAGTGGATGGAAAGCCACGGACTAGATATATGATATAAATTCAGAATTATAACTATATATTCAGATTAAAATCTATATATTCACAGTTTACATGTATATATTTAAGATTATAACTATATATTCAGATTTACAAGTATAAATTCAGATTTACATTTATATATTCAGAATTATAAGTATATATTCAAATTTACTTCTATGTATTCACAATTTACATTTATATATTCAGGATTATAACTATATACTCAGGTTTACTTATATATATTCAGACATAACAATATATTCACAACTTAAATTTATATATTCACATTTTTATTGAATTGTTTCCTGTTTTGCGCCATTAGCACATTTTGACAGCACACTAAATTTATTGCTGCCAACAGCTGCGGTGTTTCTACTATCAGTGTGATGAAGTGTTGTTTGCACTCCCTCTGCTGGAGTTTGTTCACTCAAGTGGAATAGAGTACTACTGTTTCATTAGTTTGTATCACTTTGGTGGACTTTCGGTGGAGGAACTAAAGTGGTGGTGAAATGTAAGTCTGTCTTTTTGATTCTCCTTAAAAAACAGGCTTTAGATTGAAAAAAACATTTAAAAACTAAGACAACTTTTATTATTTTTGCAAAAATAAGTATTATTTTTAGGGAATATTTAATCTAAAATATTGTTTCGATTGTTAATTGTTTACAAATGTTTTGATATTTGAAAGAACTAAGTTATTAACTTTGAACAACAAACAATTCCTGTCTAAACACTAATTTACCTCGCAATGAGTTTTACCAGTTTATCATTTCTCTCATTCATTCATTTCTACATTGTGTTCATATATAGCTTTAGATTTAAATGTACGCAATTATTGTATGGTTCATTTATTGTATAAATATATCAGCTGTAGTGATTGTGATTGTTGTGATTTTTACTGCATTATTTGTCTCCTGCAGCTGGTCCCACAGTGAAGCCCTCAGTGTCTCTGCTGCCTCCCTCTTCTCTGCAGATCTCTGGAGACTCAGCCGCACTGCTCTGTCTGCTCAGCTCTTACTCTCCACAGGGGGCGCAGGTGAGCTGGACACTGGACGGCTCAGAGGTCACCGAGGGGGTTGTGACCAGCGCAGAGAGCGAGCGGAATGGATGGTCCATGAGGAGATAGAGTGAACGAAATGGCTACAGCCGCAGTAGTGTCCTGGGCCCCCTTGCATGAAAGTGCTTAAGTAATTCGACTTAGGGGAAAAAAAATCTGTGAGGCAAGGGGATTGCAACAAACGTCTCAACTGTCACCCTTACCTTAGTGTTTATACTAAGCATTTCACAGTAGTTTCTGACAACATGCAGCAACTGCCGTTGCTATAGTTACTGCATTTCATAATAATAAGAACACAACAAAATGGAAACATAACCTAATAGAAACATTTTATTAATTGAACAGTTCTGCATGTTCCTGCGCTGCTTTGTATTCAGTCATTACCAGAGAAACAGCTATTTTCTTTGTCTTTCGTCTTTCCGAAAGCGCCACCTGCTGACCAATGACTGGAAATTTTCTAATGTGAAAATTAACCCTTGTTTTGAAACTAGTGTAAACTAGTGGATCGACAAGAAGATAATGCATTATAAAAATTGAAACAATTAAGACAGTAAAATACATTTATATTGTTATTTAATTCATATAATAATTGATTGATAACTAATGTTTAAATTAATAGAATAACTGATACGACTCCATTTTCTTAAAAATGTATATAGAATATTTTGTTTTTGTGAAAACCCGTAAGTCATGCTTTTTACAGTCATTTTACAGTTTAACATGCTACCACGACATTGCCCTACTGCAGTCATATTGTATTCATTTTATTGTTGCAGGTCTTAAAAAAAGGACTTCAAAGACTTGAGCTTAAAAATGTGCATTTGAGCTTAAAGACCTTGCAGATTCTGGGTTTAAGATGATTTATGGGAGCTGTTTTGCTCACCTAAATTTCTTTTTTTTGAAATTTGAAATGGTTACTAAGGACTTTGTAGCAACACTTAAGCAAACACTTAGATAATTAAGGGAAATACTTAATGACAGCCTTAAAGTTCCTTGAGCTGACCCTTAGGTTTTCTCTTGCAACCCAAGTTTCACAAAGGGTACCCTTAACCTTAAGGGATTTCTTAGCTTAAGGGCTTTCATGCAACCGGGCCCTGAACCTCAGCAAAGCATGCTGGGAAGAGGGAGAGATGTATGTCTGCAGAGTAACACATGATGGAGCTCCTCATGAGGCCTCGTTCTATAAGAACCGCCGTTAGTCGCTCTAAATGCTGATGTTTCTCCAGTGACCGCTGCTCTCTCCTGAAGATGAGCTGTATCTGAGTGTCCTGTGTCAGACAGGATTCACATGAGTCTAGTGCTGCAGCTGTAGTCATTTACAACTCAATACTGAAAGAGAGCTCTAGTGTCAAAGCACTGGCTGATCTTTCAATCTGCTGTGTTTGCTGCAATATTTAATAAAGCTTCTCAACAAGTTCCATTTATGTCTGACAGTATCATTTAACTAACAGATGAAGATGCATGTAGTGTTTGTTCAGGTGATTTTTAGAAGCTTGATCAGTAGCAGTAAATCTAGTCAAATAAAGCTCTTGGGGTTTGAACATGGTCTCTGGAGACAGAGCTGCTCTATTCTGAGAGGATCAGAATCACTCCACCCCGACAATGCAAATGAGATTTTCAGCCCACACTCCCAGTGTCACTGTTTGATTGGTTACATGATCTGGACTGAAACAGACCAGTTTCACTTCTGCTGTTAATCAAGCAGCACACAGACAAACTCATCATTACATTTGTAGGAGGTCATGAACTTTTAAAATAGAGCATTTATACTATATTATAGAAGATAATAAACTTAAATATATAATATGTTCAAGTTCTACAAAACATGAGAAGCTTTAAAACTTATTGTTGATAGTGTCTGTCTAATTTCTGTAGTTCATATTGATGTTTTTTTTACTAGGTTGATAATAAACAATATATTAACAATGATCTGATTCTAAAACCATATATTTTTGTATATATTATCATATTTTAGCGTTAAAAATGTTGGATAATCCTGGATAATACAGGCCTCATTTATAAAATGCATGTGCGATTGGATCCTAAATGACACAGAATTTCATCCCAAAAGCGAGGAACCATTTAGGATTTGAAAGAAAGAAAGAAAAAGAGAGCTTAATGATTTTCTGATTAAATAGTATGTTTAGATGTCCTTGTCCATGTTGATGAGTATTGTACTTCTTCTGAAGCATTAAGGAATATTTGTGGCCATTCTGTAGGTTAACTTTGTGCTTGAATTTAAAACAAACAGATTTATAAAGATTAGTGCATTTAGGAACATTTATGCATATGGATGTTTAAAACGTGAGAACTCAAGCTCATATTTTATAATCAAATTTCACTCAGTGAACCATGAAAACACCTGCAGATGAAGGAAATTATGAAACTAGACTGTATAATCAAATGATGAACCTCAAACATGAAACGTTTCCTAAGATCACTATTGGTTCTCTATGTGTTGACTCCATGTAGCTTTACTGTATCATGAAGCTCCTGAACATCTGCTGATGGAGCTGCTCTATTCTGAGAGGAACAGAATCACTCAAATATGAGTTTGACTGTTTGAAACTTTATTCTCTGAAATGAGTTGAGTTGGAGTAATGGAGAGATGAGGTTTGTTCATATTCATCAGTTCACACTGAGACTCTCAGCAGTCATACTAAACTTCAACTGTTGATTCTGTGATGAGACACAGTAAATGATTCATTCTGATGTTTGTCCTTCAGCATCTGTGTCACTCACAGCTGTTACTGATCACAATGGTTTCTCTGCACAAGATCTCAATTAGGAACATTTTTTTCAGCCTGGTGCCACAGAAGAATCCACAAAGAGCCCCTTATTCCATAAATTTACTGGTGCTTTAAAGTAACTGCCGATGGTGCCAGAAGGAACCCTTTTTAGTCCTACACAGAAACATGTTGTAAAAAACAACAACTGCAATGGTCCAGATGAAGATGATGTTGTTCATTGTAGTTGTTTTGTCTTGTGTGATGATGGAGATGCACTAAAGCATGTGCTGATAATGCAAAGAAGTGCACAGGATTTACAACAGCTTGAGCTGATAACAGCTTGAGCTGTGTGTGTGTGTGTGTGTGTGTGTGTGTGTGTGTGTGTGTATATATATATATATAGATATAGATATAGATATAGATGTATATTATAATATAGTGTGTAACCAGGTGGTAAAAAGTATAGAAGTTTTATTCTCTCTTTGCACATTTAAACTTTAGTTTATTTTTATTTCTGTTTTCTGTAAATTACCACTTCAGAAGAGACAGTGAATACCTGTATTTTCCTCGAGTCATCAGTAGGGGGTGTTGTGTGCATTAGGCATGGGAATCGCGCATGCGCTCTTGTCCTCAGATTGTTTTTGGTGATGCGCAGTGAGCAGTACAAGGGAGATGCAGGCTCTCATATATAGGACCAGACAACGGTAAAAAATGTATTTCCTGCGAATATTCTTATTAATTACCATTTCTGGGACTATATTTTGTTGTGTTGTTTCTAAGAGATGTTATATTTACAAAGTTATATCGTGTACAAGGCACGATGGTATAACGTCGCATTATGTGGTGTAGGCCAGTTTAATTGTGGATTCACAAAAATATTTTACACTTTGACATTTTGGGAAATGTTTCATGTGATTGATGTTTTATCTGATTTATTATACAGTCTACAGCATTTTGTTGGAATTGTTGTTGTTTTGTTTTCTGCCCTCATAAATTGAATGTGAGGTGTGAAATAGGAGCTCATCATTGTTTCCTTCTCTTTTCTTCAAGTGTTATGTAAGTGGGCAATATTTCCATGTACTTATGATGCTTTGTTTCTTTTGTACAGTATTCCCACTGCCGTATTGTGCTGTATTTTGCTGTATTGTGCAGTTTATTTTGGTTAAGAATTTTGTCTTTGCTTACAGACAAACAGATTGCAAAGCCAAATGGTATAGTGCATCAGTAATAAGTATAAACTGAGAAACACAGAGCTGTGAGATTTAAATTGCCTCCCCAGCTCCGTGTATCCTTCTCTGTTTTGTTTTTGTTTCGTTTCCTCTGATTTTCATCAATCTTCTTTTCCGGTCTATTTTGTGAAAGCCGTGAACCGGAACAGCCTCTTGTACATTCTGGGAAAACGTTCTTTTGAAAATATTAAGTTAATAAACTACCAAGTAAGTGAACCCGTTGAATGTTGTCTTGGTGGTAAATCAAAATCCCCGGTCACATATACTTGATTTATCCTTTTCAATGGTATAAAGGCTGAAATGCTGTTGTATAAGACATTTGGTTTTTGTGAAAACCTGTATCTGAACTGTAAATCATAATTTTATGGCTTAATGTTACCGTACATTGTCCAACCCCACTCATACCATGTTCATTTTACTTGTGCAGCTCTTAAAAATGGTCATAAATTGCCTTAAATTGATACCCTGTAAATAATGAAATAAAATTCCTCCTTTGATATTTGTGTATTGAAAATATTTTTGATTTATATTTACACTTCTATACTTCTGATTTTCTATATTTATAAAAAGGGTCTTTTTTTTTTTAATTTGGGCTATATAAATTATATACTACCAAAAATGCCCAAAGGGGCTACACTGTTGCTGCAGGTTATTATTAACGGTAGCAGTTCTAAATTCATGTTAAACCTCAACTTCATGTTTGTTTGTTTGTTTGTTTTTTTATTATTGGTTTTGTGCTGGTAATCCAAATGTATTGGTACATTCTGCATGCAATCTCCATGCTAATGTTTACCTTTAGATAGCAGGGGAAAATATACCGGATTACCCTTGCTGCCTTTTCAATAGACCCACTGCTTTGCAGCACAGTTAATATGCTAATGGTAGGAATCTATCCCTTGACGTGATTGGTTATTACATTTTGTAATGTAGCAAAAAAGGGCTGTTTAAAACCACATTGGACAACCTTTGGGAAACTACAGTTTCAAGGAGAATGTTGATTAATGGATTGGCACATGGTTTGTCTAAAACATGTTACAAGCACCACAGACAAGTAAAAAAGTAAAACTTGATTTATGTTGATTTTTCAAAAGGCTTTATGAACGATTTACACCAGGGGTGCCCAAACTCAGTCCTGAAAGGCCAGTGTCCTGCAGAGTTTAGGTGCATTCAACTTAACGTAGCACTGCGCAGCTCTATCAAATTCTGACTTGAAGCAGTGTATGCCAGTTAAAAATTTTGTCCGGCTTGAGACAGCGGCAATGGCACATGACTGTCACAAGTGGCATCGAAGTACCGCGATAGCAATTTGAGACCAGCCGGCTATCTCAGCCGCCGCAATTTCAGTGTAATCCTCTGCAGGCCTTTATGTGCTGTATATGTATATATGGTTTTGTGATACAATAAACAAATCTTTTTACGAGGTCTGTGTTATATTATCTCCACACTACGGATAGCTACAAGTGTCTGACCTGACGGCCGCCACTTTACTCCTCCCCCGACTGCAAGCGGCTGCACTCGCCAGCCGGTGGCAGGCTAGTGTAGTGCATCTCGAACGCACCTATTGACTGCTGTCTGTAGCCGTGCTTCAAGTCGAACGCACCTTTTAGCTCCAACTCCAATTAGATACACCTGAACCAGCTGTTGAGGCAAGTTGGAGCTAAACTCTGCTGGACACCGGCCCTCCAGGACCAAGTTTGGGCCATCCTGATTTACACAATTTGTTCTGCTCGTGTTTCATGAATGAGGCTCAATGTCTACAAATAAGTTTAAATGGCCCTATTTTTGAGACAAGAACATAAACATTCTTTCTTTAACTGGGGATGGACTGGAACACTTTTTTTAATGTTTGGGAAATCTCTGGGTGTGTTATCAAAATGGTTAATAAATGGTCAATGTTAAATTTGGCATAGTAACTCCCCTAGCATCCTTAAGATCTGCACTCTTGTCTTCCAAGCCAGTAATTGTAAATGGCCCTTGGTAGTTTGCTTCAGGTTTTCTCCCTTTCCGTTCTTATATTTATCCTCCACACCTTTAGAAGTAGTGAGAGGTAACTTCAGTCTTTTTTGTACATTTTCCTGGCGTTTTCTGATGTTCCCCATAACATCCATTAAACTTTCTACTTTGAACTGCCTGCGTCACCTCTCCAGTAGACACTAAGAGATGTTTAAATAATAGTTTACGTCACTATTTGAAAAAATTAATTAATTCAATAAAAAGCTATTTAAAGTGTGCTGAAAATCTTAGAGGGATGACAGGCCTCTCTCCCAAACATTAAAAAGTATTGGGAGTATTTTGTGGTCATTTGAATTTTCAACTGTAATCCGAACATGACCGCATCCAGGTGCTTGTCCCAGTCTTTTGGCTGATCCTTCGCCACTTTTAGCTTAACTTGAATAAATGGTTTCATTTAACTTCATATATTCAAGTTAATCTACAATTAAGGCTTCTTGTTTAGTTTTTATGTTTATATCATATTACATTTAATCCAATTGGTCTTATTTACTAAAACTAGGTTTATTACAATTCTTATTTTCTTATTCTTCAGTGACTGTTAAAAAAAGACTTAAAGAAACTAGACAGCTTTCTTCCTTTACAGTGTAGCAAGACTGAAAATGTCTGAGTATCGTACCAGAAACTCAAAATGATCGGACTTGAATTATTGTACATGAGTCAAATGTACAGAATACAGCTATTCATCTAGACCAATAACTTTTTGACAAGGCCTGCAAATTACCAAAATAGATTAATAACTAGGCGTACTTTAGTGGGAAGGTCCAAACTGCACCTCTGAGTCACTGTCATTGGAAGCCTGCATGTTGCCAGATGTTGAAGGGATTTGATGCCATTATGGACCGCAACATAGTGCTCGATGGCTTAAAAGCAGGGCATGGTAGATGTATGATCCACAGCTACAACAACAACCAACATTTGAAGTGTCACAAAATTCTGAAATTATTGTGTTATTATTGATCATACATTGTACATGGTCAAAAATCATACAAATAATATAATATATATATATAATTATTATTGTATGTCTGGCAACACTGATCCTTTAAGCCAGTGACTCTGTAAACATTAGTCAGGGGCACTGCTGAAGCACTCAATACCACTAGTATTGATTTTTAAAGCTAGTGAGCTTTTAAACAGTGTGAAATCGTGAGCTGTTGCATTTTGTAAGTGTACATTCTTGAAACAAGCAAGTTGCTTGAAAAAGCTGTGCTTGGCTTCAAAGCTCATGGTCCACAGATGCACAAGTGGACCAAACAACTTGATGAATGCAGGATAATTTTAAAAGAAGTGGTGTTTTGGTATTAATTACACATAAGCAAATTCCTAGAACCTCTGTGTTCTGAAATATTGCAATCAAGGTAAGTAATTGACTCATCACTGTGACTCATCACTGTGAACCAGTGACACCACAAGCTTAACAACATCTTTAAATTCCATAAGCACTATTACCTTGCTAAAATCTTCTGAGTTGTCATGATAGAACTAGAAATGATCTTTACCCAAATTTACATTTCTTATTCAACCTATCATCTTTTTACTCAATCTTTGAGCATTTATAGTGCCTATCACACCTATGTAAGTGGCACAAGTAGTTCACTGATCCTTTGTCCCAGAACTCCCCCTTGATTGGCAAAGATTCCTAAAAGTTTTGGAGTGTGTTCTTCAAGCTTGGGGAAGAATTTAAGCTAGGGGTACAATTGGTATGGATGCAAATTCAGCACATACCTACAACACACACGCACACAAAAAGTCACAGTATTAAGATACATACACAATTCCTGTAACTGCCATGTCCAAAGCATATTGCTAAAGAAATATATGTGCAATGTATATATCTTGTATACAAGTTGACAATGTATTGCCACAGTACTGTGGAGTACCATGTGTGTTATTGTCAATACTTTGTTCCAAGTGTAAGAGGTAGATACTTAAATTAAATCTGTGTGCCGTACAACTTGCTTAAAAAAGCTGTGTTTGGCTTCAAAGCGCATGGTCCACAGATGCACAAGTGAACCAAACAACTTGAGAGCAGGATAATGTTCCGAGAGTTTTGGTATTAACTTCACATCAGGAAAAACTTCCTGGAAATATCTCTGAAATCTTGCAATCAAGATAAGTAATTGAATCAGTGTGAACTGGTGATACCACAATTTCAACAATATATTTAAGGTCCATAAGCACCAGTCATGCCAGCTCATCTTCTGGCACCATGTGTCCTACAAGGAATGGTAGCAATCTTATCAGGCTCCAGTTCTCCTGAACATTGCCTCAGACTGAACATCGAGCAAGGGATTGCATGGGGTCTTATCTGTCCGTTTGTAGGGAAAATGCACAATGTGTTCATTGAGAAAATAACAGCTAAGTACTTCTTGGAAAGAAGCAATGCTAAACAGTGTGCAAGTTCAAGTGGCACAACACCTTCAAAAAAGTCATGCATGGCATCTCGGGGATAGCCAGATAGAATGTGAAAGTGAGCAAGGTGTGTAGTGAAGACATATTCTCTTTTAACACCAAAACAACTGGTACTAGTCTCTTGCACCAACTTCAGGTGTACATCATACTTCTTAGTCTTTCTAAGACTGAACACACCTGCCCTGACCTCATTACACTGAATGTCCAAGTTCTTTCCAGTGCAAAATTGCCAATAGAGAGTCCAATAGACAGTGCAAATGCTGTGTGTTCAGCAAGTAGTTCCAAGAGGATTGCACACCTCAAGTACACCCTTAATCCAAGTGTAAACTCACCATCTGATAAAAGCACTTTCGCTGAAGATACTTCCATCTCTATAGGATGCATAAATGCCGTTGTCACACTGAGATTTGTGGTTTGCCAAAATGTTTTCAATGACATGCTGTCACGCTTCTAGGGACACAGGAACAAATGGAATTGCAGGAGAGCCAATAAAGTTCAAACTTTAATCAAACGCAGGAATACAGACAGAGAACAAAGCATAACAACAGTGACAGAACAGAAAACTAAGAAACAGGCTTAAATAGGAAACAAATGAGGCAAATGGACTAAACCAGCAATGACGGTGTCCATGGCAACTTAGGAATAGTCTCAACCTCAGACATCACGTCCATGGAATGTTGGCTACATGTCTGATGCATATGGCACACTTATTTGGAAACACCGAAGTCGTCACTGGATTGGTTAGATTATACAGGATTTCCAGGAGACACGTGTGCCATGTTCTTTAACGTTCCACCTGGAAACAGTATTGTTTTGCTGTTGTGGACTGCCTGCACAACCCTTCTCTGGCAGAGTCCGCAAGAGCAAAACAATACTCTGTCAGGGCCTGTTTGGCATAGCCATCCTTATACGCCTGCCAAACAGGAAGTAACCATAGAAAAAGCAGAGAAAGCGGTAACAGTCAGTACAAGGGCTCCCTCTGCTGGTGTGATGTTAGTGTATTTTGATTTAAGTTTTATGTAAAGCAATTTGAACATTAAGGGTGCTATAGAAAATGAATTATTAATATTATTATAAAGAAGTCCTGAATAATGATAGAGCAAGAGAATCAAGCTGCAGAGTCATGGAACAAGTTTGAAGTAACAACATCAGGTCTAGAGTTATTTGTCTGTTGTTGTTGTTTTTTTTTCTCAGTATTGACAGCCTGCATAGTGGCATGTGATAACTGTCATTTTCTTCATCATTTTCTGTAGTTAAAGAAGATTTCATGCATGCTTGAGATTTAGAGGTGGGTGGAACATGCCAAGGGACAGATTATGAAAAGATAATATTAGATTCTGTCATGTTATTTTGAACATTCATAATTTTGAACATTTCATCATAGCTGACATGAACCACCTAAATTAGCACATGAATGATACCAGTAGCATGGGGTGGTGTTTTAAAATGAGGAGGCAGTAATATATATATATATATACACTCACCTAAAGGATTATTAGGAACACCATACTAATACGGTGTTTGACCCCCTTTCGCCTTCAGAACTGCCTTAATTCTACGTGGCATTGATTCAACAAGGTGCTGAAAGCATTCTTTAGAAATGTTGGCCCATATTGATAGGATAGCATCTTGCAGTTGATGGAGATTTGTGGGATGCACATCCAGGGCACAAAGCTCCCGTTCCACCACATCCCAAAGATGTTCTATTGGGTTTCAAGAAACCAATTTGAAATGATTCGAGCTTTGTGACATGGTGCATTATCCTGCTGGAAGTAGCCATTAGAGGATGGGTACATGGTGGTCATAAAGGGATAGACATGGTCAGAAACAATGCTCAGGTAGGCCATGGCATTTAAACGATGCCCAATTGGCACTAAGGGGCCTAAAGTGTGCCAAGAAAACATCCCCCACACCATTACACCACCACCACCAGCCTGCACAGTGGTAACAAGGCATGATGGATCCATGTTCTCATTCTGTTTACACCAAATTCTGACTCTACCATTTGAATGTCTCAACAGAAATCGAGACTCATCAGACCAGGCAACATTTTTCCAGTCTTCAACTGTCCAATTTTGGTGAGCTTGTGCAAATTGTAGCCTCTTTTTCCTATTTGTAGTGGAGATGAGTGGTACCCGGTGGGGTCTTCTGCTGTTGTAGCCCATCCGCCTCAAGGTTGTGCGTGTTGTGGCTTCACAAATGCTTTGCTGCATACCTCGGTTGTAACGAGTGGTTATTTCAGTCAAAGTTGCTCTTCTATCAGCTTGAATCAGTCGGCCCATTCTCCTCTGACCTCTAGCATCAACAAGGCATTTTCGCCCACAGGACTGCCGCATACTGGATGTTTTTCCCTTTTCACACCATTCTTTGTAAACCCTAGAAATGGTTGTGCGTGAAAATCCCAGTAACTGAGCAGATAGTGAAATACTCAGACCGGCCCGTCTGGCACCAACAACCATGCCACGCTCAAAATTGCTTAAATCACCCTTCTTTCCCATTCTGACATTCAGTTTGGAGTTCAAGAGATTGTCTTGACCAGGACCACACCCCTAAATGCATTGAAGCAACTGCCATGTGATTGGTTGATTAGATAATTGCATTAATGAGAAATTGAACAGGTGTTCCTAATAATCCTTTAGGTGAGTGTGTGTATATATATATTTGTGAAAAATCTAATATCGTAACAGCCCTAATAATATATATATTATTAGGGCTGTTACGATATTAGATTTTTCACACCATGGTTATTGTAACCAAATGAATTCACATTGATATTTGCTATATCTATAGAAATCTTGGGGAATCAGTCAAATTCATTTTTACTTTCATTTTAGTTTTTCTTTTTACCCAATGAACATAAGGATACTAATAAACACAGGACACAATCATTTTCACTTCTGCTTCCGGTAACACTTTATTTTGATAGTCCACTTTAAATATTCTACTAACAGTAATTAACTTTGCAACAAAATGTCAACTAGCAGTTAGTAGAGTATTAGTAGACTGTCTGCTTAATATCTTCTAACACTTTCTTTGTCAACTTATTCAACTAACCCTAAACCTACCCTAAACTAACCCTAAATTCTACTCTGAGAGTTAGTGGACATGTAGTTGCAAATAATGAGATTTAGTTGATATGTAGTTGACAAGTAGTTGACATGTAGCTACAAAGTTACTTACACTTAGTAGAATGTCTAAAGTGGACTATCAAAATAAAGTGTAACCCTGCTTCCTCTTCAGGTCACAGCTGACCTGAGACTCTGAGTTTCTCCATCTTTGAAGCTCCCTATGAAATAAGTTCAACAGTGTGATGAATCAATAATATTATCAAAACTGATACTTTAACCTGTTAACTTGCATACCCATATTTTAAACTCTTTAACCTATAGTTGCACCAGTGCCAGGGAAGTTTATCTGTTTTCTTGATATGGAGCTGGCCTCGGTCACCATGACGAATGCATGCAGTCAAGTGCTGAATTATCTGAAATTATTCAGACATAAAAACAGCTGTCCCTGTGGCCTGCTACATATGAGACCGCTTCATGACTGGCTACACAAACGAGTCCTGAGGAGGGAACAGAAATGTCCAAATAGATATCCATGTTTATAACGGTAATTGTGCCTGTTATGTGCTATTCACTGTCACTGCTGCTAAAGAGATTTACCTTGTACACTCTTCATATTACACTCCTAAAATGGGAAAAAAATTACTTACAGTTGCTGTCCTGACTCCTGTGAAAAAACATGACGGCAGCTGCTTTTTAGATCAAATATGAGTAAGTGCGACATGGACGCTGATGAGATATTTTCTGTATAATCCCAGTGAGTTTTGGGGGGTTTTATGTATGCACAGTAAGGTGAAGTTTTGGGGGGCTTTATGTATGTGCAGTAAGGTGAATTTAATGTTTTCCTACATTTCAGCGTGGATGAGAAACTTCTGGAAAAGGCTTGAAAACGCTGAGTGTCTGTGTGTTGTGTGCATGAGACACTTACCTGCATTCCAGCAGATGGGATGGGAGTAGTATGTTTTGCAGCACTCTCCAACCATCCACTGCTGCTCACTGGCGAGAGGGGAGGGTGAGTGAAGTCCAGAGCTGGTCCATCCAACACTCCCTGTCCCCTCTGGGGAACCAGAGATAAAAGAAATTGCTTTTTTGTTGAGAATTTGGGTGCCACTGGCTTTGAGACCAGTGGCGGGAAAAAATTAACCAAAAGATTCTCCACCCGGCCCTCCACTGTGGGAGGGAGTGGTGTGTTCACCATCTCCCGAAGAGCAACTTCCTCCATCTCTGGGTCGCCTGTTTCAGGGTCTCTTGCTCTTTCGCTTCCCACTGGTCCTGGTGGGGGCCTGGATAGGCTGGGCAGCTGCCCTGCGACTGGCATCATGGTGCCATTGTGAAGGCTGCTGCGTCCGAGCGGGGTGAAGGCAGGGGGCCGGGGCAGGATGTTTAATCACGTCCATCTGCCTCTGTGCGGTGGAGAACTGCTGGGCAAAGTTCTCCACCACGTTGCTGAAATGTCATGTCGGCCAGAGATCACGTTCCTGGATCACCATAGTGGACGTGGCATGACCCAGAGACTGAGCAGTCACCATCGTCACACATAGTGCAAAGTCCGTAGCAATGCAAAGCTCTTTAAGAACTTCTGGGTCGCAACCATTCTTGCACAGGTCCTTCAGTGCCTTGGCCTGATAGACCTGTATCAATGCCGTAATGTGTATGGCGGAACCAGCTTCAACACAAGCCGCATAGGTGCCTAAAGGCTTGGGAGTGGAGTAACGGATTGCCCCTCCAGGTGGATGTGGCGCTGGGACACAACTGCATCGCTCCCGCACACTCCACCAGAGGAACAACCGAATACCCATAGTGGTAGTGGTCTGCAGAGATTTTTGTTAGGGGTATGTTTAGGGGTAAAGGACGAGTTATGAGATAAGATATAAAAATATAGTTTTTCTGTGGATATTGTTTTCTTACAGAACAACTCATGCAAACATCATTGATTATGAGTACATTTTCTGTCATACTTGCAGGAATGTTATAAAACTACAATGTAGGAATAACCATATGTTTTGGGCAAAAACATTGTCTCCGTGTGGATAGAAGGCCAGGGCAACTTCAAGCCGCACGTTAATGGCAATTTTAGAAGTCCTTTTCCGATGTATTTAATTATAAAACCCTTTATAGTCTATAATAACATTAAACTTTTTCATATTTTCTCTAAACCTTCTTGGATAACACAATTATGGCCAAATTAAAGATTTGTTGTATGTTGTGTTCTACTACTGAAAAAAAACAACAACTTAGGAACACCACCTGATCTTTGACAGAAATTAAACTTCCCATTATAAGTGATATTTGACTCCTTGAAGTTTTTTTTTTTTCTATTTTTACTTTTTTAATTACATTTCTCTAACTTTATTAAATGTGTGTCATCTTTTGTGACGAAAAAAATTAGATTCATATTTTTTTCAACTATTTTAATTAAACAATAAATTAATTTAAAATAATATGATATGATCAGGAAGAATAAGTTACCAGTCAAAAAATAAATCAGCAACAATAATTCACCTTTGCACGCCACAGAAGAGCACAAATGTGGAATTAGGAATATTTACAGATTTTTTGACAAGATTCAGAGGTGGCATTAATGCATTTCATATTAACAATGTTAAGAAATTAATGTTAAATATAAGGTTTTGAATATAGGAATATTAAACGATTTAAATGACTAAATTTATACTTTAAAAATCAACTGAAACTGCCAGTAGGTGGCAGTAAGTCAAAGTCTTTGTGACTGAATAATTTGTCAAATACTCTAGATAAGCAGCGGCTCAGCTGTGACTTTGTTTGGAACTTTTATTTTTGACAAAATAGAGCACAATCAGACAACGTGTTCCTAGCATGTAAGTCACTTAATATTAACTTTTTTATAAAATAAAAAATGTATAAAACATTTAATTTCACTTTTGCAAACTCCTTTTTATAATCATTAAAAACGTCACTTGTCTTAGTTCATCGCAATCTCACAGACTTGCTTTTTAATTAATGAAGCTCTCTACATTGCATACTAAATATATTATTTACATCGCCTCTACACTTAGTTTGTTATAATGAATGAAAAAAACTGCAGTCTGCAGTGCTTTCATGATCTGTGCTGTGAGGAGAGTTCCAAACAAGGATCACAGCAGCACATTCTCCAAGCAATATTTGGCAGTGTTTGTTTTGAACTAATCAGTTGAAATAACTCATATTGAAGTGACTTACTGTTACCTCCTGGTAGTTTAGTAAATGTATGCGTTTCCCCCAAAATTTCTTATTTGTATAATCATAAATGTATTTAAAACATTAATCTCGTAACATCAGTTTTAATTTTGCAGTGTAAATGATTTAATCTGACTGGTAACAGCCCTATAGAATTTATTGATAAATTGTAATAATTTGACATGAAAAGTGATGCATGCATTTTCAAAAGTAAAAAAAAATAGGCCTTTATAAAGATAAATAAAAATATGCTGAAAATATTGCTTTAGAATAAAACCAAAAATCTTGGTGATGCGGTACTTTTATGGGATATTTTGTGTGGAATATTGTCTGCTGATATGAAAAGTTCACTGTATATCATAGTAATATAATTCATGACAGTGATTTAAATTTTGTTTTCTTTTTACATTAAACACATTAACTATTACATATAAGTAATGCAAAATGTGTGTTTCCATTATAGGTTTAGGTCTTAAATTTCATATAAGGTGGTATTAAAAAGGTCTTTAAAAGTCTTAAATTTCACTTGTTCATATCTGCAGAAACCATGTAATATATATTGATAATCACTAACAATAATTATTGTTTTGTTATTTTTATTTAGTAATAACAATACCAGAATTAGTCATCCAGATAAAAACAACATTTTGGCCAAATTGTGCAGCCCTACAAACAGGCACAACAAACTTGGTGTTCTTTATAATTTTTGCTTAAAAATGGTCTGAAAACCTTTCTTGTTACGGTTTAAATTTTGGAATTCACTAAATATTGCCTTCTGAACAGTTTCTTGAAATAAAGCCATTCTACACACTAATAGGGGGGACCACTGGACCAGTGTATATCAGGAACTGCCTGATTTCCATAGCTTTCCATCTCAGTTTTTGAGCTAGTGGTCTTGGTTTATGTGCAAAGTCAGAAGGAATGTAAAATCTCAACCCTTCAAGTGATTTTGAGATTACCTGACACAGCTGGGAAGTTAAACGAACGCAGAACGGTCCTGAACTCAGCCAAAGATCTAAAAGTCTCCGCATCACCCCGAGACAAACCAGGTACATGCAGTAATGTGGAAAGCCGCCAACCATATCAGTGTTTGTCTCTATTAGAGGAGATGTTGCAACATGATGGTCTTTCCTAAGTGGGGTGTTCATTTCAGGAAAGGTCATTTGGTGCTTGAGATACAAGCCATTTTGTGTACACTTGCCACAGGCAGATTGGCCAGTGTGACATTTCATGGCTTTGAAAAGCCTTGGCAGGAGCATCACATATGACAGGGTAACTTTTAGAAAGAGCTGTTTGCCTTTTAAAGCCAAAACCACTGCTCAGTGTTTTCAACTCACTTACAAGATCTTTTAAATATTAATTCAATGATTTTGGTTTAGAGCTACCACAAAACAGTCCAATCACAAAGCATAGCCATATACATATGCATATGCATAGCCAGCTCCGCCCTGGACATCCAGGTATAAGAGGAGGTGGCTAAGTTCTGCTCATTCATTCTGTTCTGAGGAGCCGAATAGCAACTTGGCCACGTTCAGTGGCAGTCCGAAGTTGTGGCTAGGGGGACACAACATATGTAACCAAGACATTCCCCTTCTGTCGTTCGCGTTCAACGTTGTGTCGAAGTGAAGACACTAGGGGTCCATCTTGGAAGATATTGGGCCAGTCACGTCACTACAGTGACCACACCCTGCCCAGAGGGGAGGTTGTCCTGTGGAGAGTACACCTGAGGCCTCACACTAGGGGAGCGCTACAAAGGGAAGATCCTGAGGCAGGCTCCACATAAGGAGAGGCTGCTGGGCTCAGGATCAGTGACAAGTTTGTCTTTTAAGGGAAACACCGCATCCCTGGGGAACATAGGTGGAAATACACACATGGGGTAGGAGCCACTACATGTGGAGCACCAACCTAATATGAGAGTTCACAAAAGGTAACCTAAACTCACATTAGATTCTGACAGTTCCTAGTTCCTCCACTGAATATACCTAAGTAGCAGGTGCAGCATGGTGGTAGTGTTGTTCAGGGTTCACGGCAGGTAACTTTGGAGCATCAATGCCCGTAGGGGAAGACGCTGTAGCAAGTTTCTACACCGTACCAGCTTCAGGAGCCGACCAGGCTTGCGTTCAGGAGTCCTGAGGAGACTGGTTCCATGCGCCAATTGTAAAATCTGGCCAACGTGTTAGATGTAGCCCAACCTGCAGCTCTGCAAATGTCTGTTAGAGAGGTCCCGTTCGCCAGCGCTGCCAACGCTGTGATGCCCCTGGTGGAGTGGCCGTGCACCCTCAGCGGGCAGGGCACACCTCTGGCCTGGTAGGCTGTACGAATCGCATCCAAGCTTGGAACAAGCTTTCAGTATGTTCCAAGTATACCGTGTTCCAAATTATGATGCACATGCCATTTTTGTTTGTTTTTCCAAATCAGTCAGTATGATTAAGGATTAATTTTATCCTCAACTATTACTTTACAATGAAAATGTTATTATATGTGAAAGAATTGGTAATGTCCACAGTTTTGATATTTTGATAAAAAACACAAAATATGTTGTTCCAAATGCAGAATGCCATTTGAAAACACTCAATGGATTAAAATTAACTCAAAACAGACATTTGTCATATGTGATGCATGGACAGACCATTTTTCCAAAAATAAACACAATTTAAAACAAAAAACCTATTTACAGTTCAAGTTTTATTATAAATTATATTGTTATAAGCACCCTTCTTGGTGATGACTTTAACAATTCTCTTGAACATCCATTGAACTTGTAAGTCCATGTATAGTTTCTGGCAGTATTTAATTTGAGGATGCCAGTATTGCCACCCAGAGCTGTTGTTTGGAGGTATACTGCCGCCCACCCTCATAGATCTTCATTTTAAGGATACTCTGCAGGTTCTCAATAGGATTAAGGTCAGAGAATGATGGTGATCACACCATGATTTTTTATCTTTTTATGTCCATACCAAACAAGGAATCAATGGTGTTTTTGCAACATGGGATGGTGTGTTATTCTGCATAGAAATCATCTTATTTTGGAAGGCATGATTCTTCTTTCTATACCATAGCAGAAAATGGTCTGTTAGGAACATCTACTTATCTTGCAGAGGTCATTTTGACACTGTCAGGGACCCTGTCAAGCTTTTTCTTTTCGTGCACAATTTCCCTGCTTGAAAGGGAGTTTAAAACATCATCACCGGAAGCATTAACTGAATTCCACTCTTCATTTATTTCTGTGTTTATAATTCTGTTGGAAAATGGTAGACAGAAGAAAGGTGAAAAACCTTAAACAGAAATAAAAAAATACAAAAAATGTATGAACTGTAAATAAAGCTTATCTAAACATTTCCTGCTGCTGTTCAGCTATTCGTATCTCTTGTGACACACAATATTCTGAAATTGTATTATTAACAAGCTTAATACACTGACTGAGTATAAACTGCAGCATACACAGTTCAGAAAATTCCCTTAAACACTTCGTATCACGAATCACAGCGCATGTATACGGGATTCAAATTAGTCACGTTATTTTAACGATCAGCTTAAACTGACTTGAACTTTAGAAACAATGCTTTATCAACTTTCTCTTTAGCAAATCAAAATACAGATAAAGATAAGTCAATTCACATGCCAGTACCCTAATAACATCAATATTTGCTGCGAAGAAATATATTCAGCTTGAAAATACCAGTTAAAGAAAAATAGCATGGAAATTATCCGTGCTGAGCATAAAGAAGTTTGCTGCGCCATAAACTGAGCCTGCATTAGCCGCTATACCAGCGTCATTCTCTTCAATTCACAGAAGTAAATCGAATTATTAAAGTCCTCACCGGCTGCCACTTTGGGCTTTGATGATATTTTGATTGTACTTTTTGCGTCCAGCTCGTCAGTTTCGGCAGAGCTCGCAATCATCTTGTCTCATTATAGCACTGACATTCCTCACGCTTCTGATGTCCCTGTGTTTGCATACCAACTCCTAAGAGTGTGCTATGATCATCCAGTCGTCGAGGTAGTTGAGGATGCGGATGCCCACCTCCCGGAGAGGTTGAGTAACTCGAGCCAAGCTGTAAGACTCTCTGCTAACGGTCTCAGTGGGAACACCAATGTACCTCGGGTGGGGAC